>CABFPE010000292.1:476059-523548 GCA_900660155.1 Hofstenia miamia
CTAGTAACGGGGACAGGAGAAGAGATAGACTAGTTGATTTTGACACACTGGTGATGATTGGTCAGGTAAGACTGGAACAGTTTGATGCAATCCACATCAAAACCAAATACACATAACNGGAGAGTGGAGAATTTCAGCAGAGCGTCTTTATAGTCCAAAGAGGAAATCCATTTGAAAGCACGTTTCTGGAAACATTCCATGGAGTGGAACAAAGCATGAGAAGGCCACCAACAAGGAGACACATAAAGAAGAATGGTGTGAGGAATGGACTTGAACAAAGAGAGCTTCACAGTGGACAAGGTATTAAAAGGAACATTATGGAAAAGGGCAAATAGTGAGGAATTAGCTTTCTGGAGATGCAAAGACACATGTCCAGTCCAATTTAAGTTTGCAGCAAGTTGAACTCCAAGATGAGTGTGATGAGGCGCAAAGTTCACAGGTAGAGGCAAATCAGTAGGGGGAGCCACAGAAAAGGAAATACCACATGTCTTGGTAGGTGCTATATCAAGATGGTTGACAGAGGACCAAGTAGACAAGTGCTCAAGATCAGAAAAAATGTTCGAAGCAAAAGACCAACCAAAATCAAAAATCACAGTGTCGTCAACATACAGCAGGCAAGACGAGTTGAGAACAGAATGAGGGAGGTCGTTAATGGCAATGAGGAAGAAAAGAACAGCAAACACTGAGCCTTGAGGGGCACCACTAGTAATGGGGACAGGAGAAGAGATAGACTAGTTGATTTTGACACACTGGTGATGATTGGTCAGGTAAGACTGGAACAGTTTGATGCAATCCACATCAAAACCAAATACACGTAACTTGTCAAGCAGAATGGAATGAGGGAGGTGATCAAATGCTTTTGAGATGTCAAGAAAGATAATACAACCAGGATCATTACTATCAGAGTGAAAGGTAGCAGTTTTCGATCAGAGTGAGCAGGTTGGTAATTGTAGAGTGACCAGGAAGGTTGCCATGCTGAGAAGAAGAGATGAGGTGACGAATTTTTGGAAATACATAACGAAAAACAAGGCGTTCAAAGATGATAGACAGTCAAGATAGAATAGCTATTGGGCGGTAGGACGTGACCTGCAAGGAGGGAAGCTGATTAGATTTTAACAGCAGAGAAATCCAAGATGTCTTCCAACAGGCGGGATAGTGCTTAGTGGAGCAAATGAAGGAGTAAAGATGCTTTAAATGGATAGAGAGCTTGGAGGAGGTTTCATGAATTACAAAGGAAGGAACACCGTCAGGATAACAAGGACCAGACAACTTGCAAGATTTAAGCATGAGAGAAATATCATGAGCGCTGAAGACCATATCACAAAGGAGGCAGCAGGTGGACCAGGGCACATGGAGACAGGTACAGAGAAGTTAGAGGCAAAATACGCGTTTAACAGATCAGCTTTCTCCAGGTCAGAGTGAGCAGAAAGAAGGTTCCATCTCAAATTGGGGAGCTCAGGCTTGGAATGAAGAGAACACAGGAAGGAATAAGAGTCTTGGAGAGAACCGGACGAGAAGCTGGACAGAAAAGAGACTTTGTCAAGTTCCATAAAATTGATAACATCTTCTGTGAGAGAAGCAAGCTTCAGAGTAGCAGTAGTACCAGAATGGCGTTTGTAAGATTCCAATTTATTCAAGGAATGCACAGTAAGGGACGAACAATAGAAAGGAAGAGAAGCATGCTTTTTCCGCCGACGAGGAACAAAAGAAGAAATAACTTGATGAAAGAAAGTGAACCAATCGTCAACTGAGAAGGAATCACTAAAAACGGGCAGTGAAGATGAGAGAGCAGCATTAAGTGCCAGAAAGTCACTGTTAAATTGAGCATATTGTGGAGCAGCCGGATATGATTCAGATTACATTACATTACTTTTAAAAATTGCCTATAAAAAAACATTTGCATGCTGGGGCAGCAGCATGATTAATCTCTTCTTTTTGCCCAACTCAGATTCAAGTAATGGTTTAAAATCAATACAGAGACTCAAATAGTGAAACAAGTTAAATTGCCAATTGACATACTATGTATTTGACTCATTTTCAGTTAATATCAACTCTTTGACCTGCAAAAAATTGAATCCATGACATTAATCAAGGGAATTGAGGTTTGCAAAATCTGTCTATATTTATCTGTTACTGAAGTGAAGTTTTCAATATCACTGAAAAGTTTGTTCTTCTGCAGTAGCAAATGTCCTCAACCAACTTTCATGCCAAAATATCTTAAATGCCAGAAATAATCTATTATCAGAAACCAGAATAAGACAGCTTCTGAATATAGCATAATAAATGTTTAAATGAAAATACAAACATACACAAATGTTTTTGCACAATAGCACACAAAGTATGTCAAAAAATAATTTAACAAAAATGTAACAGTTTCAATGCTCTCTAAAATAATGAAAAACAAAGGAAATCAAATAGATAGTGATAAAATTGCCTGCATATAAAAATATTTATTTGTGAATTTCAAGATACTTGGAAAATTCAAATATATCAGGGTATTGTATGTTTCTTTTGGAGTGAAATACAAACAATGAATCAATGCACAAATAGATCAATAAATATATTTCACTGTATTGATACAATGACTCTTAGTATCTTAGTGTTATCAAAATTTGATTGTACAATCCACTGTACGAAAAATTGTTGAAGATGTGCTTCATTTCCCATGATTATTATTTGAATATTTGACGCTTTGGTTATTTTGTATATATTTGAAAGCAAAACAGTTTCTTAGATAATTAACTATATTTCGTCCCGCTAAAACCTCGTATATTGTATTATAGAATTGCAAATTTGTATTTAGTAAAAATATGTATTGTTTTGCTTTCATACGTACTTTATGCTTATAATAATAAATTCCTCCCAATTTATAATGTGAGGCATTGTCTTTATTGTGTATGAGTGCAGTTATTTATTGTTTCATCATTGAATACTAAGATAATTTAGCATCATTTGTCTTTGCGCTTAACATTAATTTTTCTTAGTTGCTGATTTTGAGGGATTTTCCTAATCTTATGTTACATAAGCCGTGGTAACAAATCATTCTCAAGTTTTTTGATAAAATATTTCAGTCTATTATTAAGTAATGGAAGTAGTCAAGTTTAAATTTATATCATTTTCAATTTCTAATGTAATATTCCAAATTTTGATCATTTCAATTAATTTTGGCATTGTTTGACTAAGAAGTGACTGCAGTTATCCGCATATAGCAGTATCCTGTTTAATGTTCGTTTGGTCACTCTAACGACGCTATATCAGCGATCTAAGTATTGCACGGATATTCAATTTAAACTGTTGATGAATTTCTATTGCAGATATTAATTTTATCTAAGATTGTTTTTCGGCAATTCTCTTTCAATGTAGTAGCGAGTTGGGATTGTTTACAAAGACTTGATATTATCAGTTGAAATTATCTTTAATTAAACATTAACATCTGTATTGCATTTTTAACATTTGTGTCACACATTGTACATTTTTTCATAGTTCTTGAAATATTGATTTCTTGTATTTGCAGCAATATTAAAGTAAAATTCTTCCGAAATTAGACTAAATTTAATTTAAAATAGTTTCTTCATGTAAGCTTTCCAACAATGATGTACAGTTGCGATCAAAAGTTTTCAGAACAAATTCTTTTTATAGTGATAAACACTATAGCTTTGATTTTTTGCAATTGGGTTAAATTTAGCATTGTGAATTCAAATTTCTCCTCAATTTTTATACGTACAATTTAATTTTCATCCTATAACCCTGTAAGTCCCCCTAAAACTATGTTAGTAAATATGCATGGTATGTAAAATATAACACAAAAATCGTATTCAGCATGAAAAACTTAGTATATTCACAATTTACCAAAAAGTAGTACCAAATACTAGTTAGGCATCAGTGTTTACTTCTTCAAGATAAGACATTGTTGCAATTGGAGATTCTTGTGCTTGCTGAAAGCTGTTTCAACTGCTGTTTCTGCAACACAATTTCTACTAAGTTCCAAATATGGTGAATTGAAAAGACATCATAGACAATTATTCTCCTAGAACTTGATTGTATTACAAAGATGGCAATCCTCTTGAATAGTAGATTGCTAAAGTGAACTTTTCATAGAGACAAAATTTCCATTCAAGTAGACTGAAGGAATTTTACTCGAAATTAAAAAATTCTGATAAATAAACCACAATATTTGCAAAGCTATTCTTAGAGAAAATTTTAAATTGATGTCCAAAAATTATATCAATCAATTCTCACTTAATGAAGTCAGGGTTTCTGCCAAGAAAGGTTGATTTTTGATAAATAGTATTTTATCAATTACACCTCACCCACGCCTCTACTTTCTGTTGCTAATACCACCGATAAATTACAATGGCGTTTAATATCGCCAACTAAATTTTCAATATTTAATGTTCTTAATTTAAAGAATAGTCTGCCCGTCATTTGACTTTATTTGTTAAAATTTTTGGATAAAATTACACAATCACATACTAGACGGACACTAAGCAATATTTTTACGTGTATATTTATGAATAGTTAATTGAGTTTACTGTGGGTTTGATAATAGAAATTGGCAGCTCAAAAGGAAGTTTCATATTTAATTTCTCAAAATTATCTGTGACATTTAAATGCTTCAAAAGTAGTAGTAGTAGTAAGACGTTTAATTTAAAAGAAAATACAATGTTATCGATAAGAGTTTAAAATTCGAGTCATAAATGGAAAGAATTGTCTCTGTCTAAGAGAGAGACGACATCGAAATTCTACCAGACGTCCCGAGCGATTTTGAATAGGAGGCATAAGTTCATGTAGAGGATGTCCTGACACAGCTGCTTGCTTGAAAAGTTTGCGTGATAATTCAATTCGTCGTTCGCTATGTATTATAGGAGATGCATTTATTCTGCCACTGGTAATAATTCGTTCGCCTCTATTGAGAACCCGTTGGATTTGAACATCAAGGGTAATGGGCAGTGACCCAAAAAGAGGGCAACAATAATCAAATAAGGATACAATGCAACATTGGAAGATTGACCGTAAATCCTGTTCAGAACATACAAATTTAAGCTGTCTAAGTATAGTGAAACGAGAAGCTGCACGTTTAACAGAAGCATCCAAATGAGATTTCCATGATAAAGAAGAGTCAATCGTGATGCCAAGAACACGTATGCTAGACACTATGGGAATTCTATCTGGAATAAGCTCCCGAATAGTACTATTCCGTTTTGTGCTAATGATTATCTGTTGACATTTTTTCTCGTTGAGAGTGAGACCATTTAAGTTGCAATAAGTGGAAATATTTCCATAGTCTGTGGTAATTGTGCTGTTTGCACTTACGCGAACAATAGAGGTTAAATNAAAATTATCTGTGACATTTAAATGCTTCAAAAGTAGTAGTAGTAGTAAGACGTTTAATTTAAAAGAAAATACAATGTTATCGATAAGAGTTTAAAATTCGAGTCATAAATGGAAAGAATTGTCTCTGTCTAAGAGAGAGACGACATCGAAATTCCACCAGACGTCCCGAGCGATTTTGAATAGGAGGCATAAGTTCATGTAGGGGATGTCCTTACACAGCTGTGTGCTTGAAAAGTTTGCGTGATAATTCAATTCGTCGTTCACTATGTATTATAGGAGATGCATTTATTCTGCCACTGGTAATAATTCGTTCGCCTCTATTGAGAACCCGTTGGATTTGAACATCAAGGGTAATGGGCAGTGACCCAAAAAGAGGGCAACAATAATCAAATAAGGATACAATGCAACATTGGAAGATTGACCGTAAATCCTGTTCAGAACATACAAATTTAAGCTGTCTAAGTATAGTGAAACGAGAAGCTGCACGTTTAACAGAAGCATCCAAATGAGATTTCCATGATAAAGAAGAGTCAATCGTGATGCCAAGAACACGTATGCTAGATACTATGGGAATTCTATCTGGAATAAGCTTGCGAATAGTACTATTCCGTTTTGTGCTGATGATCATCTGTTGACATTTTTTCTCGTTGAGAGTGAGACCATTTAAGTTGCAATAAGTGGAAATATTTTCATAGTCTGTGGTAATTGTGCTGTTTGCACTTACGCGAACGATAGAGGTTAAATCATCGGCGAACTTAATCAACAAACCATTTTTTGACTCTAGATCAGACATATAAAAGATGAATAGTAATGGACCAATCAATGATCCTTGGGGAACGCCACTCAAGACGTCATACAAAGAGCTCCTATGTCCATTGTGAAAAACATAAAATTTCCTGTGTGACAAATAAGAAGAAAGCCAAGCAATGAGAGAGGGATGTAGGACCTTCGCAAGTTTGCTCAGCAGTCTCTCGTGTGGAACTGTATCGAATGCTTTGCTTAAGTCGAACGCTTGAAATAAAACTTCATCGCCGTCATCCAGAATACGTGTGATTTCGTCCAATGCATGAATTAGAGCTATGCAAGTAGATTTCTGTTTCTGGTAAGCATACTGATGATTGTCTATATGCTGCAAAATTTGTGGTTTCAAGGTTAAAAGAGCGCAGAATTCCATGCATTTGGAAGGAACGGAAAGAAGCGAAATTGGTCTCAGCTGTGAAATATCAGGATTCGTATTTTTAGGAAGCGGAATGACACGTGCTGTTTTTAGCTTACCAGGCACATAACCAGTGCTAAAGGAATGGTTTATAATATTTTAAGATATGTTGCTGGAATTAAGAACAATTTACTTATGATATTTGACTTGTTAAAACTCCCCAAACAAAAATATTCTGTTCCATAAATTATTGCCAATTAGCAAGTTTAGTTTCTCCATAGATATTCTCTATTCTCTCTTGCAAAATTTTAGCCAATTTTTAATAACTAACTTTATTATCTGGAACTGCCCGAAAATTTTATTTTTATTGAGTCCAATTTATTCTCTTTTGGTTGCATCCATTTGATTAACTTCATGTATATGTCAATGTTAGTTTTCATACATATTTAAAGGTGGCTGCATCAACCGTTTGCAGTATGGGGATTTAAATGTCGAATCAAAAACAATCTCCCCTTAGCGCATTTTTTTTAAAACAAATGTTGATAAAAAAGTTTCCAATCAGTCTCAGATTTATTCATTGTCTGGAAAATGCTTTAGTTCCCAACATTTTTCTATTAACCCTTAAATGCATGGGATGCAAAATCACATTATTGCATAGCATGGGCGTAATAGGCCCGATTCTCTTAATTTTGATTCATATATTTAAACAAAATACTTCTCCAAAGACTTTTTTAAATGTAAAACCAACAGTTTTGGTATTTAAATCAAAACCTGATGAATACAAAATGACATTCAGAGTACATACCTTTGCATTAAATTATTGATTTTTAGTTGGGGTACATTCTATATTAATAACGTCAAGAAAATTGGGTGGTAGCACATTTTAAATTGCATTAATACTATCAACAGTGTATTTTTTAAAGCATTGACTTATTCTTACAATAACATATGTCTTGGTCAAATCATATTGTTTCCAATAATATCTTTTTGTTACAATATTTGCAATTCTATTGAGGAAAGTCATCAATATACATAACTATATTCCCACAATATTTGGCCTACTATAAAAATACTAAAATGGTAATCTTCAATACATCTGATTGATCAACTATATCTATTTTGTTACATTATAGCTTATTATCAAAAGTACTTCATATATTCATGAATTTCTTCGACATGCTTAGTAGCAGGAGTGCGAATATTTATCACATTTTAAGAGTTTGCAGAGCTGACATTGATGAATAATTCATAAATATCCATGCATTTGAAATGTTTAGTATACTATGTTGTTCATTTTGAATCATCTGGAAGCATGGATCAGAATCTGAAGCAATTTTAGTGTTTTTAAGAAAAATATCTAGAAGTATTTCATTTTTACTACTGATTGTATATTCTGGATAACAATAAAAATCTGAATCCACCATCATTAGTTGTTTGTAAAGAAAATTTGTGCTGTTTGTTGTTTAGAAGATCCTCATATTTCAACATTTCCTTTAAATAACTAGCAACACAATTGAATACATTCTTACATAGGAATTATAATTTGAACAGCTATACCATAATCCTACTGAATGTAATTGGGCTTATCATATTTGAATGCCTTAGCACATTTCTAAACATTGGAATATTCATAAATTTAATGCAAGAGATAGAACTTTTGATTATCTGGGAATAATTCTTCGAAAATATGTAGACACTTTTTTATCTTTGAAGTAGAAAGAAAATTTTTGAATGAACTTAGCAATGCTAATAGATTCTAAAACGAAAATCGTCTATTTACAAGGATAATGTTCAGTATTTTTCTTCATTACAAGTAGCTTAATGAAATTTCAGAGCACAAATGATTTTATTACAGGAAAATAACTTGAATTAAGGTTTTCAAATATGTATGATATTTCAATAATCTTTTAAAGAAGTATGTAACTTATTTAAAAATCACTGGTTAAATAATGATTCCAAAATTAATACTAACAAAAGTCTCATATCCTGGGAAGATGGAATATATATTGTGCAAGAATAACTACTATCACACCTAGAACTAGAAATCTACAGTATTTTTAAATGTCATTTACAAATATAATTTTTTATTGAAGTGTATTACAAAATTTCAATGTTTTAGATTAACGGGAAGTTTTTTTGCAATATATCGAAAAGAGTGTAGTTTTCCATTTATAGAATTAAAAAGTCGCGCCATGATACTATGTAAATATAAAGTTACAGCATAGTACTACCCTAACCTGCAGTCACGCATCGGTATGATATTTCCAAACATCTTTTTTTCAACATATTAAGCATGTTGTTCACAATTGTGATGAATTCGGCAAAAAGTGTTTCTTCGTTTAAAATATTGTTTTTCGGCACTATAATGTCTAGCCTTTGCATTTCAAATAGTTAGTTATTTAGTTGAAATAGGAATCTGAAATGCCCGTTTCCTAGTACCACATCTAGTTTTGGAAGCTAGTAAGGGAATCAATAATTTTTCGAACACTCCAACTTACTAGAACAATTGACTTTTGTACTGTTTCATCAAACTCAATATGAAAGTGTTCCATCCTTTTGGCTGTTTCAATAACTGACATTTTTCTAACAAAAAATGTACATTTTATTATGTTTAAAGGGATTATTCATGTGATTACAATAAGAAATACTGTTTATGTATCACATGGTCATATGTTTGATAAACTTTTTTTAAATTATCATCCATTTGCGGCAATTTCAGTCTAGATCTGACACTATATTACTGCGTGGAAATTGCTCTGGTTCGGGCTGGGACTGACTTGAACTGCTTGGACATTGATAAGTTGACACCTCGAATAAGCATCACTTCGAGAATGCTATTTTGAAAAATTTCTTTGCTCTACTCACTAAGTTTATTTAGGCAGTTTTGTTCTTAGTACATTATTTGTTTATGATAATTTGTGCCACCAACATCTTTTGGTCCGCAGTCTAACCAGTACGCAACATTTGCCATGGGTAAGAGTTTCCAAATATTCACAAATGAAAAATTTTGTTTGCACAATTTATTGATTACATTAGCCTCTCAAATGCTGGCCTTTTTAAAAAATTTATTATTTTGAGATTTCCTTCTTTTATGTAATATGTGTTGAAAATAATTATTGATTATTAATTTGATATATTTTAACAACAAGTTTCTTAGTTTTAGGTGTATTTTGCTGTACAGTTTGAATTCGGTAAGTTGCATTTTTAGAATTTATTGAATTTTGTGTATATTAAACTTAACAGACTTTTCAATGATAATTTTACAATGTCAGCCGAAATACAGGGATTAACGCATCCGCAAAAATTTCATTTCATTTAGGACTAGGAAATGGCATTTCCTTTCTTTTGACCAATTTTTCTGTTCATTTAATCCCGCAAAATGACGATTTCAATTACAGAACACACATTGTAAAATTTAATACACAATTGGTTTTCTATAAAATATGATTATTTCATATAAGTTTGTCTGGTTTTCACTATGGTTACAAATTCTCATTGGCTCCCTTTACGTGACAGAAAATGTTTCCTTGCCACAAATTTAATTAAGATGTTATTGGTACTTGATATTGGAGGGTTTGATTCATTCGGGTGGCAACAAGAGACTTTTCACATTTAATTCATATACCATCTTGAAATTTCAGATTATTTGCTTTTTTTCTTCAATAAAATTTGTTTTATACTTAATGTTCTATTTAACATAATCGCATTTAATTGGATATTAGCGAAACTAATCAAGGTCGTACAATGCTCAATTAACAAACGAAGCAATTATTTCGCAATTGCTTGTAAAATTCTTTGCATTCAATAATAACATGCTACTTTTCAAAGTACAAATAATCTCTGTGATGCCATCTATCAATATTTAGACGCATTTCATTTCAAAAAATTATTTCAACAATTTATTTTGCATTTACAATTTGAAATCGGACAATGTAATAAAAATCACGGTTCGTATGAAATTACTAAAAGTAAATATTTAGATTACCTTAACAGCTTTATATTATGAATATTATTTCCATATTTATCTTATAATAAATAAAGCGTTTCGTTTATTCCAATTGGTTTGTGAACTATTTTAAATTTTAAGAGCGGGAAATAGGAAATCGCTATAAGACTTGCGCGAAAAACTCAGGTTTGGTTAGGAATTAGTTTGGCATTGTTAGTCTTAAGGACTTTGTTCCAATAGTGGTTTTCCATTTTCTTTTAAGTTAAAGGATTAATTTTCATATGTAATATCAATAGAAATCGAATGGTAAATGTATGAGATTTGACAGGTCTTTTGAAATTGTCCCCATCCCCTCATTGAGAAGTTTAAAGCTGCTTCGCGTTGATAATGGTGCGTTAAGCAGGCGGCATTTTGTTTATTAAATGTAAAGCAACTTGGTATTAATTGTTTCCCTACATTCTCGCGAGATAGATCCAGTGGAGTATTTAACAATAATTGCTAGAGTTTAGACAGTGTAATTATATTTCCATTATTCGGAAGGCGTGCATACCTGAGATGGTGTTATTTATAAATAGTGCATGTAAATTGCATGGAACAATCTCCGGAGTGAGTGAAAGCGAGTACTAGAAACAGTGTCGAATTTCCGGCGCTCTTGTTGAGCAGCAGTTACTTTGCATGTAAGGTCGGTCACTCACTGTTAGAGGGCCGCCACCTAGCGATTCTTTTCTTACAGGTTGAATGTGTTGTAGAATTTGTTAGAGACTGGTGTGCCAACACCAATGTCCACTGTAGCCACTGCTCAGGCCGCCGCCATTCCGGGTAATCCAGCCTACTCTATTTTTAGCAATTAATTTATTGTTTAGCACCCTCGATGTTCCCATGGGCGCCAGTGACTGCAGATTTACTAAAGCGTTCTGCAATAGAAGGTGATATGGAGACAGGACCTGCCAAGCGGATGGCATTTCCTGTACCTGCCGCATATGCTCCATCTGCAATTACTTCCACTCACTGTACATCTCCCGCTGCGCCACCCACTGATCATTTCCCTGGTGCACCAACTGTGGGCTATCCTTATTTCGAACAAGCGGGATATGCGCCTTATCCTGGGTTGCCTCATTCACCTTTTACTGGATTCCCGAATAACGATGCAGAGAAATCACGATCGGCATCATTCATGTCTGCTTCTCCTTCTCCAGGTGGTTATCCACCCGCAGAAAATAGTCCTGCTGCCTTTCCAGAGAAACAACCACAATCAGGTCAGAATAATTATGAACAACAACCTTACTTTTATATGCCCTGGAGTTACAAAGCATTTCCTAACCCCTATCAGCATTTTTATCCACATCAGCCGCCACCTTCACACTATCCTTCGCCTCCATACCCTCAAATGTATGGGCCTCCGGCTGATTACAAACAACTTCTTCAGTATGCACCACAACACGCTGCACCACCACCGTTTTTCAGAGACGATTTAGTCAAACCGGTTCGTAAGAGCGCTCAGCCATTTGATTCACAAACAGCTCCCGCGGAAGCGATTCAACTATCCGACGTATGCGATATGAAATCAGCAGTGGACTTAGCCAAAATTACCCTGGATGATCCAGAATCATTATTAGGTAGTAGCGGAAGTTTATCAATCGCCTCTCGGATTCTCGAGGCAGAATCTCGCTTGTGTTTCTCCTTGCTCAGTTTACGGTTGAACGACCCGGTAGCTTATATTTATAATCCCTTGGACTATGCACGTGATTTGCATCACAAATATGTTCTTATGTTTGGCAGTAGTGAGAAAAAGATCATGTTTCTTGGCATGAATCCAGGTCCATTTGGAATGGCTCAAAATGGGGTGAGTTTTTTGTTTCTAATGTATTTATCAAACTATGATTAGTATGTAATAAAAGTAATATTTTTGTCGTAGTTAAGTTGATGCTTGTGATTTTTAATATTGACTTCAATGTTTCTTGTGCCGTGCCTGAATTCGGTAGTCGTTGCAATTGGAGTAAACTACCTGGTGTCAATTAGGCAACTGAATAACCTTGTTAGTGAAGTGGAAGACTGAGTTAATTGGTTTTCGCACAAAGTTTTCTCAATAAATTGTCGTTTATTACAGCTCTTTTAAAGGAAATTTACTGATAAGATTTATTCAATGCAATTAGTCTTGAGAATATATTTGTATGTTTTTTGTATTTTTGTTACCTTCTCATTTAAAGATAACAGGCCTGTGTTTAAGATTTTTAAAATGAGGAGGCTGACCCTATTACAGAAATAAAATTTAATAACATATTGAAATCTATTTTAAATTTTGATGAATATGTAGTATTTTTAATTATATTTTCCAGCTGGTCTCAAATGTTGGTGCCTACCTGTTTGCTATAAATATCACAGTTTTTGCACAAGTACTTACTGCATGGAATTAGGTATAGTATTTCCAAAAGTGTTAATTTAAATACGAAGTCAAAATATTTCCTTTAGAATATTGTTAAATAGGATTTTAGCGTCAGATATAAGTTTTATTTGGCAGCAAATGTATGTATCGAAATATACCGTTCACTTGTAGCCAGCCTATATATTGTCGGTGTGATTAAATATGTTTAGTTTTTCGATGATATATCTATCAAGGGTTAACTAAAAATCGTAGACCTTTTTAAGCATGTTTGAATTATTCGTATAATTTAATCTCTGAACGTAGTGAGTGTCACGTCTACAGCAGCATGGTCTTTGTCCAACAGGACCTGGGAACTATTCTCAAAAAGTTATTTAATATGTTTCTAGAGTTTTCTGGTGGATATGTTTTTAAACCAACTTCGTTACAATTAAGTTTTACTCAGATTATAATGATATAAAACAATTTTAGGTGTGTGAAATCTATATCAAATTCAATGTATTTATTGAAAGTCGAAAAACAATTTAATACTTTACTGTAAATAATGATTTAACAAAGAATTATGGAATTGTTTTGTGATGCAATAGCTTATTTTTTGTTGTAATTGATTTATTGCAAAAAAGTTTTCCTCAAAATAGATTATGTATGTATCACTTTACTCTTTTTGAATTAAATTTCCGCCGAAAACGGAGACATTTGGCGTCCTCGGTGTCAAACTAAGGCTTTTCACATCGAAAATTAATATTGTTGAATAGGAGCATACATTGTTTTGTATAATTTCCTTGTTGTATGTAATACTGGTTTCATTGATCCGTGTAAATTTTACCATGCTTTCAAGAGAGAAAGATACGGTGATTGATTGTTTTTGTATATTAGAGTTATTTCCCATTCCTTTCGCTAATCAGCGGATTATCTTTATTATGCCTTCTAAAAATCAATTATAAATTCATTTGCGCTTATTGATTATTTGCTTGTTAATTCCAATACTTTTATTCCTTGCGGCCATCAATTCTTCTCTAGGGTTATTTCATTTAACAAAGACATATTCATTTGCTGATAATTATTTTTTGATGTCAATTTCGCTATTTTTCTCACAAACGACACTTTAAGATGAAACGTTTGTCGTTTTGTTGTGATCATTTGCTAGTTAGCTTGTACACTTCCTTGATTGCATTTTCGCTTAACTTCTGGACGATATGTGGACCGTACCGGTAATTATGTGGGGAGATGGTGTGTTCTAACTATTAATTTAACATAATTATTGTACTTAAAAAGAATTTCTAATCGGACAGCTATTTGTATACGCTGATTCAATTTTGACATTAGGTAAACAATCGAGCTCCTAGTACCTAGTGTTGTTACTACATGGATAAATCCTATAAATGTTCCATCAATTTCCTCTATGTGCTTTTTCTGATTAATTTTAAGTAGTTTTAGCGCTTTAAAATTTTTTTTACATTAAAAATTATATTTTTTTCCAGAAAATGTGTGTTTTGTGCTGAAATTCAAAATTCGCACTGAGTGAGAATTAATACATGAATTTAGATTAAATTAACGTAAATTCGTATTTGTTTTTAAGCATTTCTTCAGAAATTTGTTTACGTGGACAACTACAGTTAATGGGCTATGAGCAGAAGAAAAACATTTCGACTTGTAAATCATACACATGTTTACAATCAGTGCTTTGATGCAGAGTTCTAGTACTGGTCAAAAACCAGCATTCTAAATAAACAGTTGTTAGAAGCAATTTAGCAACTTTATGATACTTAACAATATTATGACATGCCTTGTCCAACCAGTAAATTTTAAACTATTGCATTTTTATCACTAAACCGCGCAGAGAGTTCAAATCATTCAATAGATTTAAATAAGCTTTTAGCTCATTCAAAAACATACATTATTAATTAGTAATAGAGTTGAAGTTTGTTACAAAACTTTAACTCGATTGTACAACCAAACTTTTAAGCGTTGCTAGATTCTAGACATGTATTAATCACTAGATATACTATTAGGCATTGTAGCAAATTTTAATTGATATTGTTCCAGTTTCCTGAAGAGCATGTTTTGGTTAATTGTTTTTTTCACTGTTTTAGGTGGTTTTTAGATTGTGTTTCATGCGTATTACATCACAATTACTCAAGGTGAAATTGGGAGTCTTCTTGTTTTATTTAAAATCGTTTTTCGAGTTTGACTATAATATGATTAATAATTTGTTCGTCTGCTGCTAATTACAACAAAATTTAATCGAATTATATTTATCTCGCTATTAATTGTCTTTTGCGATTTATTAAAGTTAACTGATAAATTCGCTGTGCAGCCAAAACTTTGGTAACAATTGTTGCGCTTTGAAATTGTGTTATCTCTTTGAACTGTTGTAATCCTGCTTCTGACGTTAATCTCACTATTGTGTATATTAACATGCTCGTCTGATTGGCGTGTTTCTCAACATTACCAATTCTACATTAGCTATTTAGCTTTTACCCGAATCCAATGTTTTCCAGGGGTATGAAAAATGCCAAAATCTGACAACCGCAGATTTCACTATCGCGCTTTCGTCTCAGTGATGTAATTTTTGACCTTGTGATATTTTGTTATATTTTAATTAGTTGGTAGAAGGTGAACTATCTGTAGTTTTGAGTTTATCAAACGATTTTTTCCACTCACTGCCATTGATAACCTATTGTTTTGACATGTTTTAGTTTCTCTCTCTTCGATTGTGATACACTTTGTAAACTACCAATTACGTTTTATGCTTAATTACTTATTCATTAAGTGTTGCACTTAAAGCGCTCATTAGGAACTAAAATTCATAAACTTCATATTCGTGATAGTAATTTATTTTAATAATTTTAATATATACTACATGCTTAGTTAGAAAATTTCTCGAAACTGCATTCGTTGGGGATTATTTACGAGAGGTATATGTAATGGCAACTGTAGTGATCTGAGGGATCATCGAACCCGTTGAGAATCTGTTACAAAATCATTAGGCTTCGGGTTATAAATCTAGAATTTGGAGAGAAATTTCGAGCCTTTCTAAATAATCTAGACACGTGTGTGCTAATTTGACAAATTAACGAAAATGATGTTTATAAATTTGCCATCGACTTCATTGACTGCTTTTTTTGTTGTATTCTTTCAACATTAATCGAATCAGTAGCGGTGCGCGGTATGGTTTTGACATCGAACTCGATATAAAATCGGTATTCGTAAAATAAAATGTAGAATTTAACTATTAAATTTACCTGAAAGTAATTTGAAAGATAAGTAATCATCGGGTAGAGGTTTCCCTATCTTGCTTAGTGCTTGATGTGTTTTAAAGTAGTCCAGAGCAAAACTTTTAAAATTAATCTTTGAAACGAAATACTCCCTCAATCGCAATAATTTGGTATTTTGAATTTCTATGAACTGTCGATATCTAATAACGGGTTATCTTAAAAATACTAAATCCAACTTTTCTCTACACTCTTGTTTCAATTTAAGTCTGTAAGTTTCAAATCAGCTCAATATTTTTAAATTCTGGCCGGTAAGCAACATATACTATAACACCCAAGCCTTTTAGGCAAATTTTCAAATAATAATTTTTCCTCTAATTTTGTATTAAGATCCATTCAATATTAATGGAATTACAACTAAGATGCAATACGCTACTAAAGAACGGTAATTCCATGTGTCTATCTGCGTTATTATATGTGACTGTATAAATGGCCATCAAATTTTTAATACCTAAAAACAAATCCCTTGCTCTTAGTGTTGGGTCACTGATCTCTAATAACGATATTTAGTCTAGTGTTATTGACAGTAGCAAGCGCCGGACTAAATGTTCAATTCATTAAATGCATATCACGTGCTCATATTTTTGAGGATAACAGTTTGCTTGTAATCATAAAAGTTTTTGTGTTGTCTGGTGTGTCAATGAGTTGCGGTTTAGGATTAGTGAAATTTAGACATCCGTCTTTTGACTTATTGATTTTTCTAATTTCACTGTTAGCAAACGATTATTTGGATGCTAAATTGGAAATGTTTTGACTATTAGTAAAATGTTGACTCTTTTTCAAATAATTTAACCATTGAATTGCCTGTTATAGCGATCTATAAAAAAAGTTGACATATGAGGGCGACACACGATAAGTCAACTGACTGTTCCTCATTTTCTATTAAATTCAACTCATTTTCATGAGGAGTAAAAATCTTTCTTCATTAGTCAAAAGGCGTATTGTGTGGCATCACCTTTACTGATTGTAGAGGTTTTAATCGGCTGAACTTTAAATTTGTTAATAAAGTTTACAGTCACTATTCAAAGTTTACAAAATTAGTTTGGATTCAAAGTGCGTAGTAAACAATTTTATGGAATCTCGATTGAAATGTAAATATTTATGGTAAACAATTTAAGCTTGGCCAACTTTCAATCTTTTCTTTGCTAATGGGTTTTTTGAACCTGCTTAATTATTTACTCTTATTTTTATTCTCTCATTATCAGATTATCATTTTCGAAAATTATCCCCATTGTCAAATGTATTTTTTCACATTTCCTGAGCATTTAAGTAATTCGATTACAATCTATCTAAATTCAATCCATCTATGAATATGTTACTTTTTTATCACTTTCAGTTCACGGTAAAAATTTGAAAGTTCATTGGAGCCAAATTTTTCTTATAAAAATCGGCTGAATTGCGCTCGTTGTTTAGAATAAATATTTATTGTATCAATGAATTTGGAATCATTGTTTTTACTAAGCCCAAGGCTGTTTTTAGAGGGATTTTCTTATGTAGAGTACTAATCTAATGTGGGAAATTTGCGCGATTTTGATTGGTTTTTAATGCGGATCTAGGGCAGTTTTAATTACGCGTTTGACGTTAAGTTTAATTACATTCCACTGCGCGCTTAGAGAGGCGTAATGGTCAGGAGATTAGTATTTTTAGAGAATGTTAGAATGCGCACTTCATTGTTTTTAGATTTCCACCATCTCTTTCTCTTTCGTATTATATATCGCTGCTTCGGGTTTTCTTCGAGATTGACACTAAGTGACACGTCACTGCTTTTCCTGGACTACTCTAAATTAAAAGTGTTACCATGCCAACCGCTAAATATTGACACACTTGCTTATCTTGACAAATTAGTTATCATTTGAATCACTGGAGACGCGCGCTATTTTATTTTAATCTTTACGCAACATTTCATTTCTCCTTTTACTTGCAACGCTTTTAGCGCTCGCGCGCCTATCGTTTTCGGCTGCCCATTAATTTATTGTTTACTGAACTGGTTCGTTCTGTATTGAAACCTTAATATCTGGCAGTTGATTGACTTACTGTCGAAAATAATTACGCTTTTCTTATCTCGCTGAATTTAATATCCAAGCAACAAATTTAATTTTAATTTCTCCTAATGTGTATTGTTCATCGCTTGTCACTTACCATTTAATAGATGCATTATTAATAGAAAATTACAATTCTTCTCAAAATGCACCAATTATTAAGGGTGGGTGGGATTTTCACACTTTTCTAATTGCCAACTGCACCTATTTCTAATTTACATTGCCATTGGCGGAAATTGATAAAACCACACCTTTTATACCTTTTCGCTTAACCCCAACTAACTCTGCTCTTACTCGCATACTTAATTTTAAGTTCATTGCTAATTATGTTGTAAATAATACTTATTATATTATATTGCCTTTTTAATTAAATCCTTTTCTATTAAAGACTCTAAATATAAGTATAAATAATATTTTTACCTAAAATAAATAGTTTTTATTCCCCTTGGGGGAAAATATATTATTTCAATAGTTATTGAATTGTTCTACATAAATAAAACCTATTATTTCAATTGATCTATAATATATTGTTAGTTTATTGGAGCGAAAATTTAAAAATAAGAAAAGCTTTGTACAAACACGGTTTCAAAACGGAACGAATTTTTAATAGTTGTCCCTTACAAAAGTATTATTTTTTATTTTTCGTAAGAAATTTTTTATTGCATACATTGCTAAGAATAATTTATTTTTGCACCTCTTATTCCATTCTTTCAAATGGTTTCGAGTACCATTCTCAAATGTTGAACTTTCAAAGTACAAATGTCTCACAGCGGGTGATATTTTAATTTGCACTTACTTTAAAACTTTTGAAACTCGTCAAGTATTTAGCAAGTAATATCTATTTATTTTATTTATCCATGCCTATTGTTTACATTCAGAACTAAAATATTGGATGGATTTTGGAAATCCTTTAACTTAATATAAATTCATTGTTATGATTTTCGTGCAGAAATGCTCTTCATGGAATTTACAAAATATATTTAAAAACAATTATAAAACAGAAATTATTGGAAAACATCAATTACTGTTTGGAAGTGCTTTCAAATGCTTTTTCGTTCCAGAGGGAATTAAATTTTGTGAATATTTCATATTCTTGTATGTACCAAATCCAGTCAATAAAAAATTAGCCAGGTATGGCAACGAAATTTGTTAACCATCCATGATGACCATTTTAAATTTTGTCTCTGTTATTACCATAATGGTAATTATGTAAAATATGGTAAATGACACTGAAATGTACGTACTTGAATGCATGTGGCAATAACTTAATAGTGATTTTTCATATTTAGCTAAGTACATACCAAATTGTAAGCTGCAATTAAAAAGTTAATCAGGCTAACGACGAAAACTCATTAAGCTGCAGAAACAAATTCTAAAACAACTATTTTTGGTTCGTTTTCCAATACAACACACTTTGTTATGCGCAAACACTAATAATGTAAAACATTTTTAGTATTCGTTTGCTGTTTACTGAAGCTGCTTACTAAAGTTTTGCGATATCTTTAGAAATTATCTTATCAAAATGTTTTTTGTTCGAAATATATGTTTAGCCATCCAATTATTATAGATATAAGATATAATATATGACATAAAAGACAAGTTAACAATTTTCTTAGAATCTAAAATATAAATTAAGATGTGTATCAATAAATTTATGGATTAGCATTATGGTCATATTTTTAATTTTGTCCTCCATAATGGCCATAAAATTTTTGTCTACCATACCATTATGGTAACCTTAATATGTTATATTATATCATGGAACCATACCATAATCACATCTCTGATGTAAAAAGCCATCATAGCATCTCTAGGAACTGAAATAAATTGGTTGGATTTATCAATTGAGATTCATTAAGGTTTTAATGCGTAAGTTTGAATCACACATCTACTTGCACATTCGTATCTCTGTAAGAACGATTTCCTATTGCATTATAATTTTAAAATTTTTGTAATAATTTTTATCTTGATTGAATCTTAATGCTTTTGTTTGTCCCACCACTAGTAGTCAGTTTCTACATACTAAGCTAGATAGGTCTGAAAATAAATTGTTGTTGTGATCAGAGAAGAACATTCATCTAAGCAATTTATAGTATATTAAACTAATACAAATTATATCGTATGGTATCTTTCGAATAGATTTTCTGTTTTTTTTGTAATTGTCAATAGGATGTTCTTGCTGCGGTTAATTGCTGACTGTGGCAAAAACCGTCTTGTGTGATTTATGTTACTTCGGATGAAAAAAACCCTGTTCTCCTAAATCTTGGTTTAGATCAGTAATGCCTTAGTGGCCATTCGCGGACCGGATCCGACCCAGTATGTCAGTGGTTGGAACGTTAGTTTAATTAACAATACTCGGAGTATTATGATACAATATTAACAAATGATATCACTTGAAAACAATCTGGACCTCTGACATGGTTGCTTTAGATTTTCCCCTTATGAAAACCCCATACCTTTCAATTTACTGTTTATAAGTCAAATATAAAGTCCATTTCTCAAATGGTATATTTAACATGCTTGACAAGGTCTATTTAATTTTAGCACATGGTTATCGATTAATAAAGTGTATAACTCAATATAAATTAATTAAATACTAGTACACTAAATCTGTCAATACAATGATGTGATATATAGCTTTGAATTTTTAATGCAACTTTTCCAAAGAATCATTCAAAGTATTTTTAATGCACGCAATTTATGTGCTATATAATTCACTTTCTAAGTAGCAGGACTTTGCTTTCCCATGCTTTATTCAAGAGAAACAACAATTTTTATTGAAACTAATATATATATATATATATAAATTTTGAATTCCATTAATACTTGCTTGGAAGTTAATAGTTACAACTAACATCATAATTTAAGTAAGACCTCTAGCGCTGTCACCTTTATAGTATCATCGTGGTTTCCTTTGCCTAAAAACATTTTTGCAAGTCTTATGCAATGTGATTATTATAAAGTCTTTGTTGTTTAACTTGTGCTAGTTTGTAATACTAAATTTGGGAAACTTCAAAATAAGTAATAGGTTTCGCTACTGATGTCATTCGTGAAGTTATGAAAGATTGCTTAATGCAGCCTACAATCGATTTGTTCCGTTAAATTTCCTTATCACCGTATTGATTATTGCTGAGTGAGTTAGTTTGCTTTATTCTCATTTCATTCTTAAATATGTTAAATTTCGTCAAAGGAACAACTTCGCGCATCCAAATAAATTCCACAGATAAATGGAGTCTTTAAATTAATTATTTATTGCTTTCTAATCTCCTTTCTCTTTCTTTATACATTTCCCTCCAATTTTATGAGATTTTTATTACAATGCGTTTTTTAATCTTTCATTCATTTTCAGCCTAGTATTTAAGTTTGTTTACGTCAATTATCTCGATTGGTTCCCGTATTTTTAAGCATCTCGCCATACTTTTCCGCAGTTTAGAACGGAACTTACTGGCAATTGTGGATATCAAGTAATATCAATTGTTGTGCAAGTAATGATTTTCGATAAAGTGCATTTACAACTTTGTGATTTTCCTTTATATTTCAAATTAAAGCAGTGGACACTTTTTAGGGGTTGTCCTGATTCGATTTGAATTCCCCTTTTAACCTTGCCTACATTTTTATAGTTTAATTAACATTTTGTTGATACAGGGCGCGACGGATATTTGAACACATTCTTTTTTATTGATTCTAAACTTTCAAATCATTCTTAATTTTTTTTCACATATCCGATAACCCTTTTTAATTAAAATGATGAAATAAAAACACATGCAGTCATAGTTGCAATATAGGCAAATCACAGTGATTTGGAAATTTTGACTGAAATGTTGTGTATGGGTGGAAATATTTTTTTTTTTATGGGGATGTGTACTTTTAGGTTTTTAATTTTTGCTTCTCTTTTTTGTATTTCTTTCATTCGCAGAGGTGACTGTGATGATTGTTTCTAAGCATTTTTGATAAGCGACCTATGGGTTTAATTTTCTTTACTCACGTTTTATTTAATCTAATAGGAATTAATTACTGTTAAATGTTATTCCATTTCAGATTGCAATCAAAATCGTTGAATTCTATGCGGCATTGATAAGTGTCTTTGAATGCAGTATAAAATATATGAATTCTCGAGTAATTAGTTTCAGACATCAAACACAAAGATTGAGCTTTTAACTAGAAGTCAGGGAAAACTTGAGTTTTAATTAACATTTTGCTTCTAAGCGTCTTCTCAACTTATACAAAGCCGTAATTCAACGTTTAAATTTTCAACACACTTCAAATTGATTGTAATGCTTTAAAGTTATTAATCAATGGGTTTTTTTCGGTCTGACATCTTTGATTTGTTTCTATAGTTTTAGAAATAAAAATACATTTTCAGCATTGTGGACTAATTATAGCGTATTTTTCATTTAAAATTAGGAATTTTTCTTTCAATTTTCTTATGGTTATAAATATTAAAAAAGCAGTTTTTTTAGCTTTCTTAATCTTTGTGTACGCCAGTGAATAAACAAATTATTTTAGAACATTGATCCTTAAACGTTTAACAGCATTAAACTTACAAATACTAGTGCTATGGTCTACTTTCCAGTTAACAAGTTCTGTCACCAGTTACATTATTTGATCCTTAAATTAAATGCATAACATATTTTACCAACTTTAAGGTGTCATTCTAACCCATGATGCCAATCATGATTAATTTACGCACTATGCTTGTAAAATCGTAAATCTAATATTTGCTGTTTTGAGGAAAAAAACAAATAAGTAAAGTAAAAACTAACTTTGTAAATAGAATAGAGTGCTGGGTTAATTTGACCCTGGTTACGTATTTAAGGATTAACATTCTGTGCTTTTTGTGTATGGAAGTTGAAATGTTTCAGGTTTTTTCTGGCGAGCGTATACATATTCCATATTATTAGTAACTATGTAAATGTTGTCACATCAATTCACCATTTATGATTTATTTCATAAAAAACTTTATCATATTTATTCCATATTAAGTAAAGAAACTATTGATTAAATGGATCATGTTTCATAATGAATTTATTTTACAATGGCCCTGTTTTAGGCGAACTTGGTCAAGTTTCAAAATGTTGAAGACCCGTCAGCCCCAACAATGTTGGTGACTTTTTAGACACTATATTATGTGATCCCCTCATTTTGAAGTACTTGTCAATGTTGATTTGACCAGTTTGGTTTTGTGCAGTTTATGAAAATTAGTAGATTGTAAATTAAATTAAATACCTTGCAATATCTAGTTTTGCAATCTTTTTGATGAAAAACAACCATCTGCATGAATTATAAGAGTTCTTAAAATTTCAGAAATTATAAAATGATTTGTTACAGAAAGTGCGTATTTCTTTTATTCAGTCAAAATATTATCTTGCTTGCCCTGACATACCTTCTGATTCAATGCTAACCACAAAACCGCAATTTAATCGGCCAAACCTTTAATTATTTCCAATAAGTCTGTAATTGCTTCTCCATGATTGCCCGCGATTGTACTAAATTAATCTATTCCGGATGTTAATGTTGAACTTGGAAATTACTATTTTTAATATGCATTTCTTGGCATATACATATAATATATATATATATATATATATTAAATATATAAATATATTTCTATAAAGCGTATCGTGATACATTATCAATATTTTCCAATGATTATTTTGTTTGCTATATCCATTCTCGCACAGAACATAATTCCAAATTATAATATTTGTGCTAAATTGTTTGGGGTTGTTTTCTTTCATAATAGTGTAGTAAAGTTGTGTTATACTTGATTCAGACATAGGTGCTACTTAAATGCGTCAGCGAAAGCAAATAATATCACTAAGATTTTTTCCTTGTTCATTTTATATAAAACGAAAAAGTAAATTCATTATATTCAAAAGTCAGAGGGAGGTTAGATTCTTCTTTTCTTTAGTTTATTTATGTGAATAATATGATTTGTGCGATAAATTTAGTTTATACAAAGCACTTAAATCTAGAGTTTTGAGCTTGTAGTTTTTGCCGCATTCAAAATTCAACTTTTGGTAAACAAATTTTTTTATCTTTCAAGCATTAAGATTTTAATACTCGTCATCAGTGATTTCTACTAGTCGCTATCTGTTATTGGAATTTCTTTGGAAATCATTACAAAACTGACAGTGGTATTGGAAGCGAATCAATATCGTAATGAATTTCATTAACCTAACCAGACATCATGTCTTAAGCAGCAATTACTCCCTACCATTCCCTTATTACTAAAGACTTTTCAACTACATTAAATTCTGAATTCATTTGTAACGCTTTTACTCTTGGTATATTTTAATTCTTTCTTCTAATTTAATTATAGATTTCGGATCCGTCCACCTCGCCTCGTAGCGCAATTTTTTCCGCACAGGTGTGTAATATGCATTTAGCATTTTGCTTATGTCTAAACTTAGTGGGTAAAATTTTGCATTGTGAACACGAATTACCGTTCTGACACCGTCATTAACTGATTTGATTAAACGTATTTGCTGAAAATCTTATTGACGTCAAGTCACTTTGAGGGAATGACAGGCAAATTATACATTCATGAATGGTTCTATTAGCGAATTATGCCACGATTTACTTAACTGCAGTCGTTAAATATTTTCCCGCCATTTTTATTATTCTTATTTCATTTCCGACAATGCTTTTTATATATTCATTTACTAAGTTATTTATGCAATAATTTGGTTTTAGAAAATAGATTTTAGTTTAATTGAATTTTAATGTATAAGGTATTTTTCACAAAGTATATAATGAAAATTTTTCAAATTAAACTAGTGGAAGGATTATCACAACAAACGTAATCAGTAACATACTTAACTCTTCTGTAGATCATGTAATGAGTTCCAGTTTCTTAGATACTGTACGGTTCAGACATACTTACTTAGAAGAACACGTTTAATTGTATCATAATAAACATCAATTTGTTAAATTATGCTTGATGCTGCGATATCTGTTTGTACACAATAGGAATCCGAATATAGTATTTACTCAGTTGTATGAATCGTGAGTTCGGTACTATATATTTTTTGAAAAAATACCGTAATTTTCAGTATTGTATTTTTAATTTTGTTATTGTAAAATCTACACTTCTTCAAGGGGTGTCTTAAATAGTTGAAATTCAAACAGCACGTAGGATGTAATGAACATTAATAATACTAATCAGTCATAAATATGTTCCTCGATGATAGGAAATGAAAAAATATTACATCTATTTATATTTAATTTTACTTCAAAGCAATGAGATTCACTAGAAATAAATGATTTTATTTTTAAACTATTTCGCGTCCATTAATTCAATTGTTCTTCATCAAAACCGACTATTTTAAAGTTAACGAGTTTTCATGTTTTCAAAATTTTTGTTTACCAATTTTTTAATTAAATTTCCATCCGTGGTTTAACAAATAATTATGTTTTGATAAATACTTATTGAAATTAAGAAATTTTTACTATTTTAATGTGAATAGTTTTTCTAAAAAATTTAATTCATCACTCGTGTTTGCTCAACAGCGATGAAAATTATTACTAAATTTTAAAACTTTCCATTATAAATGCTAGTCGTTTACTTTGAAAAGCTGTGTAAACATCTTTATAATATATTATTTATTGCGCGCTCAAGTTCCATCCATTATTTATCACCTAAATTTATCCATCTATAATTATATTGCTCTAAACTATTTCGCTCTCTCGTTTTCTTGATTGTATTCTTTAAGCTTTGTCTTCATTTTGACTTGTAAATCTAATAGCCAATTTGGAGTTTTTGTTATATATACATTTCACTCTATTTTTAAAAAAATACACCCTCTGAAATTTCCTTGCTAAAGGATTTTTTTTCAAATATATATTTTTTAAAGTATGCCTACTGGCATATAATATAATATTGTAATGCTTGTGGTACTTTTTTCTCTACATTTCATTACTGTGATCTATTAGACTCAAGAATGCATCCATGTCCATGTCCACTTCATACTGCGGTCTGTTTTGGATTCACTAGAAATAATACACACATTTCGTGTAAGTAAAATCGGCCTGAGAAAGTTTCAATCAACAGGGGTTGTTTAGAACAAGGCTTGCGAAAACGTGACAAGAACTGGTTTATGTGTACCGAACAAGACTAGACCCTAAATCCACCAATATCGTTTCGTGACTTCACTGAGACATTATTTACTATAATTCTGAATGTGGTCCTAATTTTTCTATTTCATGCACTCCTTCCACATATCTCATCTTCATATTTCATAATTGCATATTATTCCTTTTTTGTTAACAAGAAAATGGATATTTACATGATAGTTATATTCAATTTGTTCTAGAGTGCAAATTCTATAACTTGAGTAAGTTTACTGTTGCAAAATAGATTTTTTCCTTTATATTAAATGATGCCCATCGTTTTCAAATTTACATTTGCCAATACTAATTTTATAGCACAACTTAGATTCGATTTTTAATGATTTGTAATTATGATTTTATTTGAAACACAATCTATAATCCAACATGGCAACATCTAGTTTTGAAAGAATCCGCTGGATTGAATAAATTTCTTTTTATGTACCATTTGCGAATGGCAACACTATTTGGTATAAACGTGTTCGAATTTATGTTTCTAATGTCAGAAGGCAGGAAATATAAATTTTTTTTTGATAAGGTACGTAGTTACGTGAAAATACATATCGGCACGAAGCGCAACCCGACCTGTTTTTCTCGGACAATTCTGCCAAACGATTGGCTTTTAAATCTTCTCCTGAAACTGACCCTGTTATATTTAATCTGCAAATCGGGCATTATATGCGATTTAATCTTTTTGTATCCCGCCACGTTGTTGTCGATTTAGAAGTTTAGATTAACGTCGGATTGTCATGTAATCTCGAATGTTTGTGTTTTTGAAAGTAATCATAGTTGATTTACTAATAATAGAAAAGTGAATTTTCTTATCTTCAAAGCGATATTTATGAAGACGCATATTTAAAGAAGCCGCAATTACGATTTAAATAATTTCGGCAACTTAAAAACATTGATGACAACTACAAAAGATGGATAGCGCAGTATTTAATTTATTCTTACAAACACAATAATTCCTCTTTATACACATTCTCATTTTCCATTGGGATACCATCAAATCTTATTACAATCTTTAATAACTTGAATTTTACTAAATGTTTTTGAAAAATGATCAAATAGAATGTAAAGCTTTGAATTTACTTTTGAAATTTTACTTTTCTAGTCGTTTTTGAGGATTTTTGTTTAACGCTTTCGCAGCAGAAACAGTTGAGCTACAACGATTTTTTAAATCATGTTCGTATATGTACTTTGTAAACTACTAGGTTTGCGGTGATTTTTGAATTTTTCTATTTCTATCTATTGATAATTTCGATATAGATTTTTTCACTATTCGTTGTAGGTTCCGAGGCAGCATGTGGCAAAAAACTGAATGGCGTTTTTTTATACAAATTAAAAAAACCATTAATTTGCATGTTAATCCTAACACAGTCACTGTGGGATATGTCAATGTCAAGCAACTGATGTTATGCTGTGTACTACCCCACCAATGTCTCACCTTTTCGAGGTGTGTCTAAAAATCGATCGAAATTATTTCGATTTTTTACTGATGTCGGTTTTTTCGATTTTTAGTTCTAAACCGATTCAAAATTCTATTGATTTAAATCACTGCATCTTACTACTATACTATCATTCAAGGATAGTGTTTCTTAAATTTCTTTTACATGCAGTGTCCCGTCAATTCATAATTCTGCTCAATTTTGTGCGTCTTGGGGTTTTAAAAGTTCATTTAAAAATTTGACACACGCTGTTTGCGAAATCACATTTATAAATATAAAATCTTTTTTCAGATAAACGGACTAGTTCAAGTTCAATATAATATTTGATTTATTCTTCAAAGTATTATAGGGAAGCTTAAAGATTATTTTGAAAGTGATAAATATGGTTTTCAAATGTTGTTTTCATTATAGACTGTATAATGATGTCCGTAGAATGTTTGAGTTTCATTGCATGGGTATTAATAAAAATATTGCATATTAATTTTTAATTTTTCAATATTTTGAGCAAATTGATTTTTTGATACAAGGTATCAAAACACAATAATCTCAACCAAACATGAATTTTGTTACACTTTATTGAAAAATCCAGCGTAATTTGTTTAGCAATGTCGAAAACTCTGGATCTAGACGCGAAAATATTTAAATTAGGTATAAGCTCTGGCTAATAATGTATTCTAACACTTAGAAATCAAGGATCAAGAATTGATCACGTAGATTTAGAAATGTCATTGATCAAGTGAATCACAGTGGGCGTGATAAATTTGATTTCCATAGTTAGACTACTTAACATTCATTTTTTCTCATGTGATTGATACCTGAGTTCCAGTATGCATTCAAATAAATGATGACAGTGGCGCGTTCATTAAGGGGCGACCGCCCCCCCTTTGTGGCCAACTGCGAACACTTAAAAAAAGTTCTTTTCCTCAAAATTGAAAATAGTTCACGTTAATTCAAGATGTTATCAATCGATTTGCTGCTAAAAACAGACGATTGCATTTTGTATAAGCTTATTTTTGTTCAAAAAACTTTTTTGCAATTTTGTTCTGTAAAAATGGGTGTCAGCCCCCCCCCGTTTTAAAAATCCTAAACGCTCCACTGAATGATGATAATTACAAAAATTGTTGGATCCCCATTTTTAATAAACTGTCCAAACTTGCAGGTTTCATTTTTCTGCAAATTTAATTAACTGTTCTATGTGCTGCTTTGTTTAACATCTGTTTACAGTAGTCTCTGTGGTTCTTTCCATCGAGGCAGGATTTCGTTGTTAACTTACACTCATTAATTTGTAATATTCCATGTTCTTGTAATTTTATAGGTGGCGCTTGAAAATTTGCAAACTCTATTCGCACCTGGATAGAAATTGGGTTTATTAAATTATTCAAACGATATTTTAATATAACCGAGAGCAATTATCGTTTATTGCATTTCTTTTAATCTAAATTATAGATAAATGCTAAAAATCCGTATTTTCAGTTTATGATTAAATAGTATATAATGAAGTGCCAAGAACTCTACATTGATTTATCGACGATTTCTATCCCATCAATGTTGCAAGTGATTCGGAAATTCGACCTAAATCATTTATTAAAAATGATTCTGACAGGATTTAGGTATTATTAATGAACTTACTCTGTAAATAGTCGAACAAGATTGGAGGAATAAGTTTTAATTTTTGATTTTCAGAATTTTGGCAAGGTATAACTCATTGGTTATCAGATATAAAATGAAATGATTCACATCGATTTTTCAATGAAAATGAAAATTCAATCAAGCGATTGACGTGTATCTCCTTTTTCCAGCATATGCAAAAATTTTGTATTTTCGTATATCATTTTTGGGGAAGTTTTTAAAATTATGTCATTTCATTTTCGATCACGCTTAATAGAAATTTTTGTATTGAAAATTACTATTAATTGATGTTGGGTGGAGTAAATTTACCCTACACTGTTTATTTCTGATAGGATTGGCATGTCAGGCTTCTGTTAGATAACATCGTTTTCATATGTAATTTAAAGATTTTGTAGAAATGGGAAGTTTTAATTTCTATGTCTTCTGAAGCTAAGCCTTTAAATTCCTTATGATCTCTATTTAAAAAACCAAAAGTAATAGATTTCGAATCTTGATCACTCAACCTTTTAAATTTAGAATTGTTCTGCAAATCTGGCATTTTGAGTTTGAAGATTTTTCAAGTGATTAGGATCATTTGATCGAGTGATCGAAATGAGCTAAAATTTTCAGATATTTTACTTCTCAGAAAACAATCAAACCTCAGTTTTTCATAAAAACAAAAATAAAACAGTAGTGGTTAATTTCACCACACCATCCGGAATAAAATGAACAGATTGTTTTCAATATTGTATTCGATAGACCAACAACAGACAATTTTAAACATTTCGATAATGTTTTTTTATCAAAAAGAATATTATCATTGATTTGAAGTTGAATAATGTTGTTTTTTGAGGGCAATAATTTATATGTGTAAGTCAAATAAGTGGTAATTGAATTCAATATCACAAGCTCTAGAAAAATTGGAATGTAATAATGGATAATTAAATAATTTTTTAAAAACCTAGTATATTATGAACTGTAGTAGCGCTTAAAATCTCTAGTGCTAGTGTTGAAAGTTGTTTTTGTTAGTATCTACCATGAGTTAAATTTCGTGTATTTTTTTGTGTATCGTATATAGTACACTGAATTAGATATAATTACATTCACACCGGCATTTAAATCGTGTTTATTCAACATTTCCTAGAAAAACTCATTTTATCACAATTTAACAATTCTACATGTAAAAACATATTTATTCTCAAGAAATTTTACAGAGTTGTGCTTTATCAATTCTCCTTAATTTCTTTCGCTTTGGAATATTATATTTAAATTAACTCATAAAACTTTGGTACGTTTATATTGGCATACTTCCTGAAACTGGAAGAAATTTATTAAATTATACTGCAATTTCCTGTTACTCGCTTAAATTAGATTGCGCACAAATTCTTTAGGGATAATGGAAATATTAGCGCAAGATTTATTTTAATTTGAGGGATTTCGTTTTAATCCTTTTATTTTACACCTTAATGGAAGAATCTAATTAAAGTTTTCCTTTCTGCCTTTTATTGTATTAAGTATAATGCATGTTGAATTAGCTTCAAACTCAGTCTTTCCAGTGTTATTCTCCAAACCTACGGGTAATTGTTGATGCCAAAAAACCAGCCTTTAGCTACAGGACATACACTCAGTCAGAGGACTTGTGCAAACATATTTTGCATTTATTCAGCAAAAGACTGCACTGAAACAAACTTTTAATTTTTTATCCGGTGGACATAGTTTTATGCGGCTGGCTAGGGCCCCTACAACTATCCGCCCACAAGCGCCTAGACTGGAATGAATTCATATTTGGTCCTGTATTTCTACTAAAATTCCTTTTTTTGACATTTTATATAGGAAGACAAATTATTATCTTTTTTAAATGCATTTTGTAAAAACTTATTTTTTATTTACAAAACTTTATACCATACTAATTTTTCAGAATTTTCATTGCAGTAGTTTTAATGAGATTTGTTAGGGTAATTGATGTTCTGTAAACAGCATAGGACAATGCTTTTAAACCGCAGTGTGTTTTGCGTTAAAAAATTGGAATTTTGGAAATGTTTTCAATAAGCTAAAAATTCTATAATATTTTAGAATCTCATAGTTCGTTTTGATTGAGCACCTATGACGTTTATCCATGTGCGTTAGAGTTTGTACTAAATTAAATTTCATGCTGGATTAAAATGGAATTAGCAAATAGCGTAGCATTACACATACACACTAACAGGCTAAATGCAAAATTCCGTCTTTGTTAAATGTGGATTTTCAATTCATTACTTGCAATGATATGTCTTTAAAGATAATGACTTCTATTTTTTGACTCGAAAGTAATTTTTACTTGTTTAGATTAATATGTTGCGTCTAGGTTATTTCAATTTAAGTGCTAATATATTCGGTATAATTTGACTGAGATTTGTTTGTTTTACACATTCTGGTGCTGGCCCAATGGGTTTGTTTATGTAACGTCATGTTATCTCGCGTCAAGTATTGACTGTTTGTCGTTCACCATGCAAAGATTACCTCTAAAATCAGCAGATAAATTGATCTATTTGTGGAGTTGAGTCATTATTTATACATAGATAGAAAGAGTGAGCGAGAGAGTGATATTTAAGGACAGTTCTTTCACCTGCTTAATTTCATTGATATTTTATTGATAAACTCTATTTTTTATCGTTGAATGCCAATCTCGCGGGAAATTAATTTTAATACTGATCTAGTCTGTTTAAATGGTAAGATCTGCAATTACACGCTTCGCAGCCTTCTTCCTTCATTTCATAAATGTCAGTCTCAACTGATTGAATATTCCTTTCTAAGTGATGCTCACACGTGCGTGAACTGTAAACAATTTTATTTTCATTTTTACAAGTGTACATCATCGCTTTCAATCTCCCATCTTTAAGAAACTTGATTTTTTTATTATCAAGTTTTGAAATGGTGTTCTTTTGTACTACTAACTAAATAAATTGCTCTGTAATTGCATTTCCGGCGTCTGTTATTTTGGATACAAGAGTTTGACTATGATAAGTTTCCCAATTTTGTACTAACTATATGTTGTAACAATAATTGGCCTGATCAATGTTGGTTTCCAATATAATTTGATTGTTTGATCAACGTCTTAAGTCAACGTTTACTAAATTTGACAGATCTTTTTCATTAATATAAATTTAAATACTTCAACTTACTTAAATGCACTAAGTATGACCTTTGAACAAACTTTTGGAAATGCTGCTTGAATAACGTTCTTGGGCAGAAAAACAACAGTGCACAACTCAAAATTGGTGTTGGGCCAATCTCATGGGAGCGTGTAACGTGTGGCCTCACAATTTTTTTATATTGTTTCTGTTTTTAATCCTTTAGGCTGTTACAGATTCACACAATAGGGACTCTCTTCTTGTCTATTAAAGGATATTCGTGAGATCAGGTGGGGTCCACAGGCCTTGAGTTGTGCGCCCCTGCAGTAAAACATTGTTTTTTGAAAGAAAATGTACATGCATTTCTATAACTATTTCCGACGCAATTTTTTGTTGGAAGACTGAATTAATGATTTTGCATGTAGTCTATTATGAATTATATGATTTTATTCGACTTTTTATTTAAGAATATTGTAATAAGCAAAGTTGATTGTCACCGTCAATATTTTGTTGAAAGTGTTAAATGAATGACGTTGAATATTAATTTAGGCAAGCATCTACCAGTGACCCGGTTTTGGTTTCGAAGTGTGATTTTAGACCAATGAATAAACAATTGGAAACCGATTTGAAAACAGTAACATGATTCCTAAATATTTTTGTCACTGTTTCCATTTAAGCTGCATTAATTAACTTCTCATTAGCATTAATAATACATCACCAATGGGATCGTTTCAAACTATTCCCGTTTTTTATAATATCACTTTAAATTTGAATGTTCATTTTTGCGCATTTGCCTGTTCCCTAATGAGATGTCACCCATTATTATGTTTAAGCGTTTGTTCATAATTTTATAAGTGTTTTACTACAGCCCTCATAAAAATATTTACTGTTTTTCTATATTCAAGGATTGCTTTTGTTTCAGACAGTGATAGTCGTGCTGCAAAATTCTCCAGCCCACCATTACAACGCCCACTATTTCCAGACAATCCTCTACCAGTATTTAAAGTTTCAATAATAACCAAGTTGCATTCACAAATAGTTATATAAATCAACTATTAAGTAAATTAAGTTATCGTAAAGTTCGAAAGGTTTGAATTTTGATGAGAATTTGACTTTGGCGAAGATGTCGATGAACACACTGTTTTTTAAGACTTGACCACGATTACGTTTGTTGCTATATTGAATTATTTTAAGTTTCAGGATTGTGTTTAACCTTAAACAGGCTGGCCTACGTTTTAAAAGACAAACCGTTTTTTCCCAATTACAAGAAATTTTCTCCAAGTCTATTAGCAACTTTGAAAATCTTGGTGGCGTGGGTAGGTATTTTGGAGAACATACCTTAATGCAATCTTGAAAATGTCTATTAAAGCCTATTGCTGTGATAGAGGTTGTTGAAAATATTAACAAGATTTAAATTCTCTTCATACATAGTGTTCATGAATTTATAAGGTTTTGAGCCCATGAAAGCAACAAAGAAATTTGACTGTTTCTGGATATGTGCAAAGATATTGCCAATCCTTTGCGGGACTGAAGGCATAGCCTTCATAGTTTTTTAGCTATAAGCGTTTAAGATTTTTTCATATTATCATGAAAATTTTTCAAAGCCCCCTCCCCGGCTGTTTAAGGTTTACACTTTACCTACCAAGCCTATTTTGCAAAAACGGTGCAGTAAATGTAAGTTCACGTGTTAGCAAAATCAATTCATATTATAACATGAAATATAATCTACTAGAAGAAAAAAATTGAAAATTTTTTTCTGAAACATTCAGAAGAATGCAAGAAGGGACTTACAAATTAGACAAATATATTATATACAATTCCGGTATCGCAACATCAATGGAATAACGCTGTTTTTGAATCAGAGATTTGTATTTAGTTCTTGAGCGTGTGAAAGTAGCACAAACTAGGTTACTCATCGAAGGAAAAAGTTTTTGAACATTTTATAGAAAAGCGTTCACATAACATTACTCTTCTGTCAAAAAATGATTTTGCGGAGGTCTCGTTAAAAACAATTAGGTTGGATCGTCTCTTGATATTTTCGAGTTTCTCACTTTGATAATGTGTAACAGCGAAGTAGCATAGAGATGATGGTTGCTACTAGTGCTAGCTTAATAGAATCACATCTGTATCACATCTTTTTGTATCATTTAACAAAGTTTTAATGATATGAACCATACCAAAAACTGCTGAAGCTCATTTAAAAATAAGCACTTGGGAATCACCCAACATTCCAATGGCATGCAAAGTGTTTAAATCGAATATCTTGTAGCAAATTCTGTGCATTCCAGAGTATTAATATGCCTGTAAATTGCAGGAGCTTGTTCTATTCTATGGCTGTCCTAGTAAAATGTATTACAATTGAGGTTAAAACAAGTATTTAATACTTTTTCCTGATAATCCTACTTAAATTTTAAAATCGTTTAATGTTTTATGAACAAATGTTTTAAATATTTCGAATTCTTTCAAACTTTTTCAAAATTGTTAATGAGTGGAAATTTGAAGAAAGCTATTCTTTGCCGGAAGTATTGGTGACTTTTTAATAAGGAATTAGTGCTGTTGTATTTTTGACATTGACCAAAATGCTTTTAATTGGGCTGAAATATTTAATCGAATAATGTATTGGCTGTTCACGAAATCATTAGAATTTTGATGATATGCGGCATCACCAGCAAAATTATTTGCAAAGTCACAGGGTGCAGGGAAGTTTCTTGAAAGTTTTATTGGAGGAGTGTCCATCAGTTGGAACTATTTTGAAAATCACTGAACGCTGATAATTTCATTGTATTTTCATGATAATTATCGATTTTTAGAATCGATGTTTTTTTATGATTTTAATTTTTGGGGAAGTCGAGTTGGTACCTCCTGCAATGGTATGGTTCTCTTGTGAGCTATATATTTTGTGGTCATGGCTTTTATGAATAATTGATTGTTTTTGCCTTCAAGCTCAATTCTACTCAAATCAAATCACCAGCTCGGAGTGAAAAATCTCATAAATTTGATTATTTGTCTAATCACTGGATGTAGATGGTTTAACATGACTTTGTGTTGTAAAACTGAAATCGGTTCACCTTGCCTCGGGTACGTTAATAAACTTTAAGCACCTTCTGTCATGTTCACAATGGATTCTTTAACGTTTATGGCAAAAGCAGTTATAAATCCCACATTTTAATTGCGAATTTATGGCAATCAAACCGCTTTTTATAGTTTTATGTTCTCCTATAAATTTAATGGTGTAATTTTGTTTAGATTAATATAAATCAGATTGTTGTACTGTTTATTAAAGTTTTATTGTACATTTTGATTAAATCAGTTTTATGGGAGAAGCAATCTTAAAGTACTTTTCACATACAGTTTTCTGTTTTTGAAACCACTCATTACTTATCGTTGCCATATGACATTTAATGACATCTCATTTTTTTTAAATTTCTATTCGATTACTCATTGGTGTTGGTATCCATATGTATTGCTGACCTAGAGCTGTGCCCTACCAAGTGGAAATTTATTGCTTCATTTTGTGCTGATAGCAATTTACAAGCCAACTTAGTGTTGGGTTGTTGAAGTTGCAATTTTCAAATGACGTGGTGATTTTTTGTGTATGCGTGTGTGTGTGCGGTAGGAAGGGGTAAATAGCAGTTTCATATTGTAAACCCTAATTGGTTTCTTTAGGTTCCTTTTGGTGACAGTCACTTTGTACGCAACTTCTTGAAAATTGACAAAGGTGCAGTTAGAAAACCAGTAAAAGAACATCCTAAACGTCCCATTTGGGGTTTGGACTGTCCACAACGTGAAGTCAGCGGCTCACGTTTCTGGGGATTAATTCAAGCCATATCTGGAAATTGCGAAAATTTCTTCCAACATTCTTATGTGTACAACTACTGTCCACTGGTGTTTTTGGGAATGTCTGGTAAAAATCTTACACCGCCTTCCTTGTCATCAGCTGTTAGAGAGCCCTTACTTCAAGCCTGCGATCGCGCTTTACTTGGTGAGTTGCCGCAATGCTTTTATTGCTTAATACTAAATAAGTTAACAAAATTTATGTGGTGTATTTGAAGAATACTTGTTTATCTATTTGGTTTGATACAATTTAAAATTGCTGTTTACTTAGTGCTTATGGTTGAGGGAAATTTAAGTAATACTCTATTATATTGTTCAAAAGTTAATAATAATTTGTTGCAATGATTTTCCAATTCTGGATCTACGGTTAGCATTATTCGATTACATGTAAATGCTTGTTGAGTTTCACTAATTAAATAATGGTTTGAATAAGGACCCTGCGAGTACTCGGTATTCGAGTCGAGCTCTGAAAGCTCAACTCGACATTTCGAGTACTAGAAACCAACGCAATATTTGTTTGAATGGCATCATTTTTCATCAATTCCTTCCTGTAATGTCGAAGAATCCGTTGACCTTTCGCTCTATCTCGAAATTGCAAGTCGTCATGTTTGGTTTCTCTCATTTAGTTTCACTTTTATTTCTTTCTTACATTTGCATAGGATTCATCATGTAGCACAGTTATATATATACTTAGCCTACATGAAAAATAAGTCTAAATACAGTTTTAGCTCGACTCGCACTTGCGAGTTAAATTTCCTACTCGCAGAGGCCTAGTTTGAATTTTATATTACCTCCTATATGCGTCTGGAAAAAAAGTATATTTTCACCTGAACCGTTTTTAGCAATACTTCAGGTTTGTAATTGTATATCGGTTGTTAGTTTCATTCTTTTTTACATTTCTCATTTCTACACATGTATATAATTGGCGCATCCTTCATGTTTAGACTTTTCATTGCGTTCATGTAAATAGCTGATTTTCATACTATTGAAATGGCTGAAATTTTTGGCTACTCCAAAATTTTATGCTAAATAGGTTTACTTTAAAGCCTTCGTTTTGTGAATAGGCTTTTATGTTTTTCGGCAATTGGTTTGATCAATATTATAATGTTCAGTATTTGCTTCAACAATGCTATTGTTACTTAATTTTCCACAAATCATAGTAAACATAAACAATAATCGAAAAGTTTTCTTAATAATCGTCATTGTCAAATATTGGAAATTGTTTTCTCGCATCATTTTGCTAATGCCTATGAGGCAATATTTCCATAGTATTGCGAAGGCCTTTGGAATAAAATGATACCTTTACAGAGCCATGCGCTTTTCCACTTGAAAGTAAGTTTTGCGCCTACACATTGATATATTGGATTTTTTTAAAACTGACACATTTTCGTAATATTTTATATCTTTATATAGTTGATATGGGTTGAACATATTTTATAGTCCAAACTTTTAGATGTTATTTCTGTATTGCGAATTCAGCGGGTCGTAGCAGTGGGTCGGTTTGTAGAAGAGCGTACGCGTCTTGTACTTAAGAACGCCGGTCGCGACGACGTTGCAGTGGATTTTGTTATGCATCCAAGTCCGATTAATCCCAAGGCCAACGCTGGTTGGGACGGAATTGTTCGTGATCAGCTTGAACAAGCTGGTGTTGCAAGCTATTTTCCTTATTTTCACAATCCTATTGCCACACCGCAGTCTAACGCCGGAAGAGGAAATACAGCGACCACTGGTGAGTCTTTTCTTATTCATTCTTCATAAGCACAGGTTCATACCCAAATCCACTATTAAAATGTTAGCCCTAAGCTAACTGTCATAAGTCGCCTCTAAAAACTACTGCTCAACAAATCAAGTATCAGCGACAGTTTTTACTAATAGTCAATCTGTAAGTTTGTGGGCCTGAAAAGACTTTCAACTGTTTCCGGTATGGTAGGAAGTCTTGTTTCAATTGTGCCTCAACTTAGCCAAGTCCATTGTTGTGATGGCTTATTTAAAAAAAATATTTGGTAAATTCCACGAATTTGGCAATCGAGTTAGAGAAGAAAGTATCTCATTTAAATCCGTTCTTCTCCTTATTAGGAAAATGTAACATGTTATAACAAACGTTTTTTGTAAGGTCACTCCAAATGTCTTCTTAATATACATTGCGAAAAAGCCTGCAGTGAACTCACATCCTTTAGAAACCATTTATATCTGATCTGAACTATAATGCGTGATTGTTCTATATATTGTTCTATGTAACGTTTTAGGTATTTAAATAATACCCAAAATTCCTTGTATTTTAGTTTTTGTATATAATTATACAGAGCAAGGAATACAGTTAGATACAGAAAGTCAATATAAAGCCCCCCAGTGACATTATTGCTTCACAGTTTTTGTGTGTCGTCTGTAGTCCACTTCAAATTGACCATGACCAATTTTAGTAATAGCTTGGTTTGATGTGCTTTAGAGATGCGCACAGTGAAGGTTTTTGACAATATCACCGCACCGTAAACAAATTTAATCAGTGTGCACATTCACAAACACTGTTGTATTTAATCAAATTTTTTGTGCTATCAAAATGATAGTTGATGAAATTTTTAAGGCAGCTAGTGATTGAAGGTAAAATCAATATAAATGAAATGCAAATATTGTATTCAACAGTCAAGTTGCGAGTTGAGTAACGTGTTTTAATTCATGTCATTAATTCACCATATCGGAAGCCTGAAAATCAACTTTTTCACCGCACCGCGGACACCTACTTTGCATCTAAATATCGAACTAATATAATTGTAACATTAATTTGGTACTAGCTTTTTTCGCACTCGGTGTCCTTGTTGTCTTAATACAATTTAAATTAATAACATTTATGCAATGTTATCCCTGGATACATTTTCCGACATATGTTGCTTTTGACAAGAAACAAATTTCTAAAAAGCAGTTCATTTCTTTCTTTATATTTTTAGCAACTTCTAAAGAAATTCATAACGTTAAAGTGACGAAGCTATCATTATCGCAATTATAATTTACTTAATTACAATTTCATAACATTTTTTAACAACATGTTTTCAAACAACTATTTCTGATTAAAGCGACTATAATTTTTAGTGCAATTTTTGTTCACCATAGAGTCATAATCAACATCTCTATATCCAACTATGCTATACAAATTGTATAGAATTTGCACCTTAAATTTTTAGAATTTCATGCATTCCATTACGTTTTTGATTTTTAGGCAACACCATCGCTAAGAAATTGGTACCGACACCACAGTTACCAAATGAAAATTCACCAGAGAATGAAGAAAAATCCTTCCATTCGTCCCCTGGCTCAATTCCAAAAACGGAACCTGACGAATCTGCAAGGTCATTGGAAACATCATCTTGTTCTATCAATTCCGACACACCCACTAAGCAGGAACAACCTCACCATAGTAGTCCTCCATCCCAGCACTTCCAACCTCCTCCTCAGAGCTACATGCCTTCAGATTGCGCTGTAAGCAATACATCAGCCGTTGCTGGCTCTCCAGTCGTCTACTCAGGCGCTTCCAATGCTCATATTAGTGAGCAGGCATACACTCCGCGTTCGGACTACCAACAGGTGGAAACTTCACCAACAAAACAACCAGTGTATTCTTCCAGTGGACCTCATATATCAGTCCCTTATCAACAGCAGCAGCAGCACATGCCGCCTTCCACTGGTCAACTGCCTAATTTCTCCAATCAGAATCCTCCTTCCACACAGCAGCCTTCGGTTCCATATCCGTCGCATGGTCTTCCTCCGTCCTATCCGGAACACTACAGCGGTATGTTTCAACCGCCTTACCAGCCATACCAAGGACAGACTAATTCAGATCCACCACCTTCCATACCTCCAGGACAACAAATGTATCCTGCAATGACTCATTTTTCCCATAAGCAGCCGGCACACTATCAACAACTCTCCTACCCCATCCATGATTCACTCATGAATGGCTAGCAGCCGTAGTGCGCTTTGTTAAAATGTAATGTTTGTATATTTTTGTACTGATGCAGTCATAATTTTGCTCTGAAATTGTGGATCTCATTAGATTCTGTGCTTTCTTGTCCGTTCGTTCTTGGCTTGTAGAAGCTAAAAATTTGCAAATATTTTCCTTAATATTTCCGTTGTAGCCATCATCCCTAGCAGTGCACAGCACTGATTTGTATGCGCGCGGACAAGCAAAGTTTTTTTTACCATGTCTAGTTCATTGTTTGGGCGCTTTTTTATATTTTAATTGTGCTATTGTTTAGATCTACAAAGTTCGTTGAAAAGTAGTGCTGTATTTAGCAGTTATGTAGTAAATTGAATAATGTAGTGTTAGAACGACTATTTCTTTTCTTTTTCTTTTTCTAAAAGCAGTGGAATTTTCCTTTAAATCTGAAACATCCCCATTATTTTCACCTTTACAACGCAAATTTTTTGTTTCCCAATATTGAAATTGTTTGAATTTTGTTAAATACAGTCTGTTCCAAAAGTCCCTACGTTTTAAATTACTACTGCATTTAAGCAATAATACAAACAGACATTATCTTATCCAATCAGAATCNAGATCCACCACCTTCCATACCTCCAGGACAACAAATGTATCCTGCAATGACTCATTTTTCCCATAAGCAGCCGGCACACTATCAACAACTCTCCTACCCCATCCATGATTCACTCATGAATGGCTAGCAGCCGTAGTGCGCTTTGTTAAAATGTAATGTTTGTATATTTTTGTACTGATGCAGTCATAATTTTGCTCTGAAATTGTGGATCTCATTAGATTCTGTGCTTTCTTGTCCGTTCGTTCTTGGCTTGTAGAAGCTAAAAATTTGCAAATATTTTCCTTAATATTTCCGTTGTAGCCATCATCCCTAGCAGTGCACAGCACTGATTTGTATGCGCGCGGACAAGCAAAGTTTTTTTTACCATGTCTAGTTCATTGTTTGGGCGCTTTTTTATATTTTAATTGTGCTATTGTTTAGATCTACAAAGTTCGTTGAAAAGTAGTGCTGTATTTAGCAGTTATGTAGTAAATTGAATAATGTAGTGTTAGAACGACTATTTCTTTTCTTTTTCTTTTTCTAAAAGCAGTGGAATTTTCCTTTAAATCTGAAACATCCCCATTATTTTCACCTTTACAACGCAAATTTTTTGTTTCCCAATATTGAAATTGTTTGAATTTTGTTAAATACAGTCTGTTCCAAAAGTCCCTACGTTTTAAATTACTACTGCATTTAAGCAATAATACAAACAGACATTATCTTATCCAATCAGAATCTGCGTGTTGTTTATTTATTTTAATAACCACCCCACACTGCCCACATCACCCGACAATTTCCCCAACCGGTGGGTAGGGAAGTTCGGGCCCATCCCATGGCCTGCTCAGTCACCGGATTTAACGTCATGTGATAACGGTCTTTGGGGCATCATAAAGAAAAGTGTACTGGTTGAAAAAGCAAGATCAACTCAGGATCTGAAACAGGCAATTCGAAATGCTTTTGCTAACTTTAAAATGGAATCTCTTCCAAAGATACATGCACGTACTTTTCGTCAACTACAACTTTGCATTGATATTGATGGGTTGCAAGTCGACCCTTACGATTAGTCATTGTACTTGGATTACTTTTTGATGTTAGTTTTTGTTTGTTAAATATACAGTAGATGCATTGATTATATTAATGATAATGTCTGTTTGTATTATTGATTAAGTGCAGTAGTAATTTGAAACGTAGGAACTTATGGAACAGACTGTATATTGACAATACTAGTATGGGATACTCATGAAGGTTCCACTCGTTTGGTTGCTCTTTCAATACAGTTGTGTAATCGTAATCACATAGTGAATCTAACTTTTTTTAGTTTACTTGCTATTTCATGAAAACTTGAAATATATAAAATGTCTATGGCACAAAGTATTATGGTTACACTTCTGTTACAATATTTATTTATCGCAAAGATGATATGATTTAGTATTTGCACTAAACTGCAAACTAATATAGGTTTACGTAAGTGTGTCACAGTCGGAATTTGTCTGCTGTATATGAAATAATTAAGGGATATGTATAGACAGACGGGTCATATCGTCTTTGCGTGAATTTATTATATTTCTTATATTTCGTTTTTGAATTATGTTTAGTTTTACAGTTATTTATCTCTCTATATATATATATATATATTACTTTTTTAGATTGTTAGTCATTTCTTGACTTTCTCTCTATAAATGCTTTTCTTCTGCAACGTCTGGCATTGGAAAGAACTGTCGGTTACATTTTGCAATTTTTATCAGTTAACTTTTCTTGATTTTTCAACGAGTTATTTAATGAAATTTCCTTTTTCTATCGTGTACATGCAGAATTCGAATCGATTGCGCAACAATCATAAACGTTTATACTTTAGATATTTTATTCCGTGCAGGGGCGTAGCCGTCTTTGTTTGAAACGGGCAACTGGTATTTCTAAAATTGATTACCTTTAATGATAATGCACTGTGGTCCTAGATGTATTTCTTGTAACATGCATTTCTGTATAACACATATTCGAATTGTTTTTCATTTTCAAAACACGTACCAGGCGATCGGTATAAGTAAACAACCGATTGTATTCGATTTTCAATCCTGGCAACCAGCATTGTATTTCGTGTTGTCATTTTTTCTAAAAATTTGTTTAATTGAATCAAATTTGCCTAAAAATATTTTGAAAAGCTTTTTGAAATATTAGTCAATGGTGATTAAGGATGCATTTTGAATACTATTTATTGATTAAAAAAATCTTACCACTATAATCACTCATTGGCTACGCCTCTGAATAGACATCGGTCAGCATTTCTTTTAGTTGGTTGCTGGTCATGTGGGTAGTGGGAAACTGATATGTGATCCGCTTATTATTTTTCTGATATTTGTAGTATGTAAAAGTACTTTTTCACAATATTGCTCGCATTTACTTGTTTGTTATATTAACCCTCGGCACTGTCTTTGATTTGACTAAACGATTGTTCGCATTTAACTAAGTTGGTAATTAATATCTGCAATCATTCTTTTTGAATTCATAAAATAAAAGTAACAGGTCATGGGACATGATTAAGGACACCGTGGGTAAATATATATGACGGGTCATTACAATATGCCACATGGCTAACCCATTTTGTCGTGTAGAATAGCAGTTAATTGCATGTAGTTTTGTGTATGTAGTTAATTATTACATGTCTTCAGCTTTACGCAGAAATGAGTTAACCCTATTCAGCCTCTCCCCCTGCCGCCTCTCTATTAAACTTTTGCTTATTACTCAAACGTGTAGAATTTTAATGAGTCTTTTTGGTTTTCCTTAAGTTTTATTGGGGAGCATAATTCTCTAATAAAATATTTTCTAAATGTCTGCTAATTTTATGTATTATATTTTCAACTGAGTTATTGTCTTTCATTTTTGCAAAATTATATTATTGTTAACATGAAAAAACATTCCCACTGCTAAAACCGACAAATTTTTAGATTTGATTACCTCATGAAAAATAATTATTGCATCAAATTTCTGAGAATTCCAAATTGAAAGTACTAATATGAAAAATATATGTGCAAAGTTTCGTTTTAATATCACAACCCAATCCAGTTAGATAGAATTTAGTAAATCATCCCTTCTTCCCAGGTCGATCAGGGCTAATTTATTTTTCCTGAAAAAAATTCTTTGTCCAATATATACCATAATGAGTTAAAGGTTTATTTCAAAAATTGAATTGCGACTTTCAAGACAATTGTCTTAGACCATGTAATCGAATGTCTAAAAGCTGGCAATATAGTAGTAGACATTTTGTTTTTTGTTACGAAATGTTACTAAATTTCGAATATCGGAATATTACTAATCTTTTCATGCTCTACTTGAGGGTATTACCCTCTATTTCTTCTAATTCTGAAAACAATTTTATTTCTTAAACGGATTATATGCAAAAGTAGACATGCAACAGATTAAGTGTGTTCGCTTCTTTGTAAAAGTAAATCAGTCGATTTCGATTAGAAATGTCCTTGAATCAATTGAGAACAATGCAAACAAACCTTTTTATTTATAATTTAATTTCGTGTTAGTTTCTAATTAAATTTCGATCAAGTTTACCACAATTTATAAATTATCAATTGCTGGTGTGGTTAAAAAATTTACTTGTTTTAGCGTGTGCTTATTATTTTTTAAAAAACTATTTTAGACTGTCAATTTGAAATGTCAATATTTCAGGTTTTGACAGCATATTAATTTTTAAACCCATAATCTCTCCGAACCAGCTGGTTTAGTCCCAATAATTTAGATCTCGTTAGCCCTGCTGGGAAAATTTTTACAGGTTCCAAAATGTGAAGGGTCATAGTGTTTTTCATTATCTTTAATAATGCTAAAATGTTGTGAGCGTTGTAAATCTACTGTAGGGCCTTCGTAACCGGAAATACTAGTTGTGACTAATTAATGTATTTGTAAATCAGTTTTCCATTCTGAATAGTTAGTCGAGAATCACATTATTTTCTAAATCTAACTCGTTAATTTATTTCTTATTCGTTCCTTTGGTATAAGTCAATTCGGATTATTCGGAAATTCACCCATTGAACTTTAGTTTTCTGCCTACGAAATATATCTTTCAATCCTACGTTTTATTGAAATGTTTGAGTAGCATGTCGAGTTCATTTCTTAATTAAACTTTTACTAAGTTATAATTTATTGCTTCAAATTCAATTTTTGCCCTGATCATGGCTGAATAGTGCAAACAGGCAACGATTTATGATTTAAATTTCGTTTTTAATGTCCTGCTTTGATCTTAAGACGGGAGACTTATAAAGTGTTTTGATTTCGACGCTTTCTTGTATACATTTGTTTGCTAATATTTTCGACTTAAAATAACCGACAATTTTCTTATCATACAATTAACCTTTACATTTCTGTACGCCTTATCACCTCCATGCACTTGACAACTCATCATTGATAGTGGCGCCAATAAATGTGGGAATAGATTGTCGTAAATGTGTTTGCTATGATTTACCACGACATGCTTATCGTGTACGCGTCTATACTTTAATTGGAAGAAATATTTCTATATTAAACTTTATTGCACCGTTTTATTACTGTTTCGCTTGTTATCAAGGATTACTGAATTTATCGTATACTTATCAAATGCTTCTAACTTTACCGAGATCTTTTAATTATTGCCGCTTTCGTTTGACATTGAATATACATTCGCAATTGTTTAGAATGTTCTTAAGACGCTATTTATGATTTTTGCCGTTTGTCCTTAGTAGTTTGCGAACAATATTTAATTGACAATCTCCGCTCATACGTCAGTTTTTTTGTATGTTGTCCAGCCGTGGCCAGTTCTTAGCTACAAACGTTTAGTGAAATATCATATCCTCATCAGTGTTTATTCGATTTAATTAAGTATGGCTTTTTGAAATACCAATAACCAAGTTTTGAGTCGAATGGGCCGGGTATTTCACAAGTAATTCAGAAAAAGACCTCGAAATAAGTAAATTTTTAATGGTCATTGTCATTCATTAGCCATTAATCAATGGCAGCGTCTGCCATTTAACCTGAAACTTTGATGCTGGCTGTTTTTTTGGATATCGCTGAAATTTCGCCACGGTTGTTTAGATCAATCAACGAAGTTTTATACGGCCGAAATCGAGTTGGGTCAAATGGGGTACCCGATGACACTCTCTAGTTCTCATAGTCAAAGCTGTAGAAGTCTATGTATATCAATACAATAGAATCCGGGGGCACTCAGGGGCCAGTGCCTTCCCCGCTTTTGAGGTTTTCTCAATTTTTGCAAGTGCTTTCTATACATTTTTCATGTTGATGTTCACAGGTGTCATCCGAAAATTTCAAGTGAGCAATGTATAAAATAAGGCGTTTTGAGGGTTTCATTTTATTTTAGTTTAAATTAGCATTTAATTTTAAATTTTCTCGACACAAAATTGGAAGGTGTCCCCCTGTTTTAAAAATCCTAAAGCCACGGTTGAATAGAATACTTGACTCACATTTATTACTCCATTAATGTCTACTGGTTCAGGTCTAGTGATGTAGCGTAAATTTAAAAATATCCCACTTCACTCTTCGTACTTGTAGCATTTTCATCACTTCTAATGATATTTCATGGTAAATAAAAAAGATTAGGTTGCACCATTCATTTTGGAATCACGTCACCATCGTGTTCGCATAATTCTATGGGCTTACTTTTAATGGATGATAAATTTTTTGAAACTGAAATTATTACGAATTACTATCCTGTCCACATCAGAGAAACAATTCCCCATTATGTAGAAATTAAATTTGTTGATTCTACAACAAAAGCACGCATAGGATATAGTTCTGAGTAAAACCTTAATGTTTTAAAATTCGATTATTCGGAAATGTTTTTCTGGATTAGACTTTTAATGTCATGTAAATTTTATGCTTTTAATGTGTAGTTTTTACTTCGACGAGTAGTTTTTTAACCTCTTAAGATGTTTATTTAACTAAAGCGAAATATGTACTACTTTCCCTTTTCTACCCACCTCTCCCTGCCAACAGCGAAATTATTTTTAGGCTTAGTTTTTCATAATGTAACTTATTTTTGGGCGTTACGATCCGTCCGCGATAGTCATAATTTCATTTTCAATTATTTTTTCAGTTGTCAGGTGCTGCAATCGTGAGATTGCGTTATTTTTTATTTATAATGTGATGAGGGCAGACGTATATATTTTATTAATTGTTTCCTCTTATTCATTTTTCAATCGAAAAAAAATAAATGACATTTTCTCTTTTGGATCTACTGAACAGTTTCCTTACTTTTTAAAATGCCATTATACATTAACTATAGACATTCTTCGTCTTTGACTGTTGACTATAGATTTTAAGCATTGTTCAAAATTGTATGCTATACTTTGAAAGGGTTGTCTTTTATCGATAAAATTTAATCGAATTCGATGTTTTTAATATGAATCTATCGACATCCAGTCGACTTGAATCTATTCTAACATGGTATTAATCATATATATATATATATATATATTGGCGCTGGGTATTTTTCAGAAAATATATAATGGCGCTCAGTACACTTTCTGGCGCTGGGTATATGGGTTTTTGAAAAAGCCTGAGTTCGGGCCCAATTTTTTGTACATAATCTCATATGGGGTCCTTGTTAACAGATCTATCAAAAAAATTAGGGTAATTTTTTGTTGAGGCCTTATATGGTCAGCTGTCGCAGGGTACAAAACAACAAACCCATATACCCAGCGCAGCATATATATATATATATATATATATATAT
>CABFPE010000292.1:542219-553846 GCA_900660155.1 Hofstenia miamia
ATATATATATATATATGAAGGCCTTGGTTGTACTAATATTGAAAGAATTTGCAGTTACATGGAATTTGGGCATTTTTAACCGAATTTCTATTGAAAGTAAGAAAACCTGCATTTACCGAAATAAGTGTCGATAAGTTTATCATAATTCAGTGCTGCTATTATACGTGATTTCAAAATTTTAGTATCTTGAAGTGGTTTTGTCTAAGCTAAAAATAACATTGTTTTAAGCGCTTAAAATGTTTTTTTTTTCGAAAAAAACCCGCTCTGTAACACTGCCGATCTGTATATGTATGTCATAGTAAGATCCATTTGACAGTAAAGAATTTGGAAAATCGTAATTGTAAAATATCTAGGCTTGAGAGCTTCACCATTAAAATGTGCATTTGAAGTTGTTAAGAATATGAAGATTGAGTTTCATTTTTATTACTATAATTAGAATGTTATTGATACTCTCCGAGTAATAAACTTATCATATTTTTACTCGTCAGAACGCCAAAATTAACATTGTTTTATCAACTTTTAATTGCATTATTGTTGATCTCTTTACAGCTTTATTGGTAGTGTTAATAAACGCTACAAGCATATAATACTTGATCGTGTGATACTATGCATTATTGATTACTTTTAAATGTGAGTATATTTCCAGTGGGCGGAATTAACACACCATGCACTGACTCCAAACACCTGTTCTAAATTTATTATTAAATTATGCGTTGCATCGATTTCACACGAGGTGGCGTTATGAAAAGTGATAAAAAGTCATTTCTCATAAAGGAAATAACGGATTAGTATTAATTAAAATTATAATGGCATTTTTAAATCAGAAATGAAACTATCAGTCAAATGAATTAAATTGTTGATCTCATTAATTCGATTTTTTTGATCTACAAATTCATTGATTTATTATGAGCTTAGTGGCGTAATTGTAATTTTAATTCAAATGTTGACAATTTTTCATTTTTTTTTAATTTGCAATTTGTGATACGTTGCGAGAATTCTCTAGTAAACATTGTGTAGATAATTTTTTCCTTAGCAGCTTAAGTTATTTTATAAATTTTTAGAAATAATTTAAATGATGTAAGCGCATTTTTATATCAAACTATTCGTGAAATAATTGCAATTTCAAATAAGTTTTTGTTCTACAGTGCCTGTTAAATTTTATGTATCGAACATCTCTGCTTTAAGTAAGATTAGACAAATATCTGTTAAATTATCAACAAACCTGTCAGTGTTTGAATTGCTTGGAAAAGTTTTACGAATTCATGTAACCTTTGTAATCATATTGTGTGATTTTTTTATACTATGAGGTGATATCGTATGTTTGCCTATGCATTTGATTATTAGGAATTTCTACCCCTGAATACCCGAATACCGCCTCTGAAAATTACAAGGGCGTTCAGAATCCAATAAGTTTAATGAGGATAACATTTCAATATGTGTGCGTGTGTACTTCCAAATATATGTTAAATTATAGTCAGAGCAAACAAGAGACTTCAATTGGGATTTGATTCCTTATTTAGTGAACCGCATTTGATGGATTTTGTGAATCGATGCCTAATGAAACAAATCCATTAGTTGAGGAGTAAATGTAATAACATTTTTAAATGTTTTTAAATATATTTTAAACTGTTTTTTAGTTTGTTTAAGTGAAACGTCGTTATATGCAAGGCATTTCCCAAAAATAAAACTTAAACTGAAGCTAGTTGTCAATTTTATGCAGGAATAATAATAATTATTATATGAGCCTGTTATTGTATTTATTTTTGGATTTTTATCTTTTACAGTACAAAGCAAATGTAGTTATTACAATTACTATAATATATTCAATGTTGTGCACTTGTTTCTACGTTTTGATCTAGTTTTAGAAAATGGAAGATATTCGTCGCAAAGTGCGTCAATTTGAATTGGTAGGTTATGCATCTTTTCTTTTGGCTTTGCGTGCCCAAGGTCGCCTTACTCGTGAAAGACGCAAAATTTTACAAGACGTGACGAAGTACATGTCAATTCCTACTGAGAGATATCGTGCTGAGATGAGGCGAGTCGCGTACCACCCGGAAGCATCTTCGATAGCTGATTCTTTGTGTGGTAGCTCCACCGCATCCGAATGGTAAAATGCTTCGTTTTATTTAAAATTTTTTATATTTCAGTCAATCTTACCAACTATTCGTCATGTAAATTGCAAACAGTCATTATAGATCTTTTGCAAAATGCTTAATTGAGTAAAGACGTTTTTACCACGCCCTATTTGCGGGAATGAAGATTATATGCTAATGGGGATCCTCGAATTTTTTCGAAAGAAAGTTCTTTTCCTATTGTTGGTCTTCCAGGATCAACATTTGCCTTCATATTTTTTGTAATCGTCTATCGAATTTATGCCTTCGATATGTTAGAATTATGGTTAGGTTTGAATGGTAATATTTGTTATATATCCTGATCACTACTTCCAATTCAGGTAATACAGTAGTCTAATGCCAATGCTTGACCATTTCCCTTACTCTTAGCAGTGATAAAAGAGCGCTCAATTTATTTATAGGATTTATAAAGAGAAAATGTTTTGAGGTCATGTATTGCTAATTTTATCATCACACTCCTATTTGAATTTAAATAATCTACTTTATAATCTACTTTATATTTATATAAATTATATCGACCCTTTCCCCGGTTGGAAATGCCTGAATCATTCAGTGAGCCCTTGGCAGCAACAACTAGCCTAAACTATATTTATATTTCTTTAAATAGACCGCGCAAGTTTCATTAATATGCACCGTTCAAAAGTCATCGCGCCGTAGAAGGCAATTTTCTTTCAACGGTCTTTTCAGATTTTAGTTATCGTTATTATTTAGTGAGTTATGAGCGCTTAAATGTTTTTTTGTAAAAAGTGTATGGGTTGTTTAAGAACATGCTAATTTTTTTCATCAATTATTGAAGTTCATTAATTAATTTCATTGACACTTTCACCTTAATTAGAAGGCTTTGAGGTTCATTATTAATTGAAAGGTTGCTTAACTAAATTGCAATGAACATATGTTTCCTCGCCTGACTATAATAACTCGTAGATACCACTCTACTCTTGCCACACAAAACAAGACTGAGCTAACATTTTTGACCGCCTCAAATCAAAATGAAGGGTGTAAACAAATCGACGATCGACCTTTCCATGTCAAAACACATCCTTAGAGCAGATCGGGTGGAAAAAATCGGACGGAAGCTAATGAGTCGAATTTTGAGTGAAAAATACGAGTTATGGGTCAGTCAGATATTTTTGCTGGGTTACATTTTGATCAGTCCGGTGATTTTGCCTTTTTCAAAGTAGATTCAATTTAATTCTATTGAATTAAATTCGATTATTGAAAAACAGTATGGGACCCAATTTTTTTAATGTTATTTAGAACATATAATAAAACACACACACGAAAACTTTTAGCTACTTCTCGCGAGTCTTCTTCTAAAATCTAAGAGTTGTCTTCACTTTTAACTACCATTCATAGTCGTGATTCCTGGATTAGAAATTCGAATTGATTCGATTATTTCACCCATGAAATTTTATCAATTCGATTAATCGGTGCTCCACACAGGCTTCATCATTTATCAATATCTGGTATATGCAGTTAAACTAAAATTTATCAGGGTTGAATAATGATTACTTTTATTTGTACCTATTGATTCCACTTTATAATATTTTCGCCTATTTACTTTTGAAATATTTGGTTTTCTATATAATCGCTTTAGAATGAAAGGTGCCAATATTGAAAATGAAAAAAATTGAACATCGAACAAGGTTACGAACAAATCTATTATACCTTGTTTGTTATCTATAATTCAATTCTAGGCCAATGGTGGTGGAAAATTTTAATCTTTGCAGTATTCGATAATCCATGGATTTTCACCGGTTTATATTCATCTTGGCATTTTGTACATGTTAGGGAATGTCATAAACGTTTTGAGATCTGCACGAGCTGCTACCCCCACAGCCACGTCGTCTGAATTTACCCACAATTTTTTACTGTGCTTACCCCTTGCCTCAACTGGACTGTAATCAGACCATATTATTAAGTTTAACAAAAACTGGAATATATTTATTTAATCGATTATTTAATCGATGTGTTTAACAGATTTTTAACAAAGCTTGACTGAATAACAAAAGCTAAAGGCAAATACTTTATTTTGTAATACCAAAAGTCGATGCATCGCAACCGAGAAGGTTTTTTCGATTTTTCGAAAATGATGCGTTGGAAAGACGTTCATTCAGCAGTAGCAAGTGATAGTAAAATTCGTGCCACTACGTTTAACGGTTGTCATTTTGACGTTTCTTCTTTAAAAACTTAATGCTATGTGTCGTTAACAGAAACTAAAAAATTCTCATTCGCTTTAAAATTTCATACATCTTTTATAAAGCGTAAGAAAGTGCTAGCTAACAAAATTAGTTAGGTATCGCAATAATGTATCAGATCTGTTAAACAGATTTTCATGTTTACTCATATAGTTTTTTAATTAACTGTTACCAGATCTATTAAACAGATCATGAATATAGGTATCACTGCCTGTAACCATCGTCTTTGCGAAAAATATGCTTTAAACTACCTGATTGTCTAAGCAATGGGGAGAATTTGAATGATTTTGAAGAAATTACAGTATTCATCAAAAATAGTTACTGGTTTCAAGCATTTCAAGCCTAACAACGTTCTTTTTTGAAAATGTTCTGTATTACAAAATATCTCAAGGCTTCCCAATTTCTCAGCAACCCTGGATTGTTTGAGAATGTGGACAAAGTTTTTTGAATCTTTAAAAGTCCAAGTTTAGTGACATCTAATAGTGAGAACACTGCGTCACAAACGTTTATTTTAGTCTACTTTGCAATAATTCAGTAGACTAAGTCCGTTTAGTGTTGTGCGTAATTCGTATGTAGGTGTATGATGTATGAGGTTATTTAAAGCAATGCCTATAACTCAACTCGTTTATAATTGTAAAACAAATTGCAGTTAGCGATTGATTGATTAATTGACAAGATGCCTTTCAATTAAGCCTGACGTTTGTTGATTATTTCTTAATGCATATTACAAACTGACAATCACATGCTGACCTCTTTAATTACCGGCTAATAGCGCTTTTAAATTGGGTAAATTTATTGTCTTCGGTCTAAATTGATTTTTAGAAATTCTTGAATTCCTCAACACTGCAATATTTATTTGTTTTTCAATGCCATTATAGTGCGAATTATGTGCCTATTAATCAAGTTGATTAATCTATAGATCATTGATGTAAATTTTCTGACCTCGATTTTTTATTTCATAATATAGGTTAGAGCAGTGGTTCTCAACCGGGAAGAATTCTTCCTTAGAGAGGAATTTTATACATTCAGGGGATTTCATAAAAACATTTAAAAAATATATTTGTTCTTCACAGATTTGACCTAATACTTTAGGCCATTGTTCTACCCCAGGCCCAAACAAAATTACAGTTATGAATAACTAATGATGTTAATTCAACATGTCCAGACGAAAATAGAAAAACAGTCTAAGCCTAAGCCCTATCTACTTATTTGCAATGCAACGCTTTTAATCAAGTAACGCAAATACGTAATAATAACTAAGTTATAAGTCACATTGAAGTGAATGTATTGGTAAAGTTCTTTAAATGTTTCATATATATGTTGCTCAAGGTGACCACTAATGTTCACGGAATGGTAATCAAGTTTGTGAAATGAAATTAAAAGATTTTATTTAAAAGTTCTCACATTGATAATACCTTTCAAGTACATACAGAGGAATAACTACATGTGTCCAAAGCGAAAGTTCAAGCTCGGAGTGAATCATTCTCTTTTAATAGGTGGCTGATTACGAGAAGTTTTCCAATCACCATATGCCCGATATTACTCAACAGGAATGGTATTAGAGTTGGTTGAAAACAACTTACTTCCTATTATGCATGTTCAACGTTAGCTGAGCACTCACTTCAGTGGTATTGGGGATGTCTTCAAGTAGCTTCTGTCTTAACGTTCTCAGCATAATCATATTGTTACAAGGATTTATTTTAAGGTCACTGATATTCGCTATGTAGCCATTCATACTTGTCACCATGATTAAATAGTATTGGCTTCAATATTTTTCTCTGATGACATGCCACTAAATTTGACCTTCACTCTCACACCCAACAAGACGGTTCATGTGGGCAGGTTCCAAAGAAATCAATGTTGGGACGCAATGGCTGAACACTAAACTCGAGTTAAGGAAGCGAAAATTGAAGTGCTCGTAGTTGGTAGTAAAAAGTGTCTGTTAAAGTTAGTATCTCCATAACCTCTTTGTTGGCTGTCAAAGGATATCTGCGGTCTTAGAAGTTAGAAATCTGGATGTGTTTTGCGATACCTAATCATCTCTAGCTGCGCGCGTTGACTGCACACGCTTCACTTCATTAATTGAATTGAGAACATAGCGCGGCCTAGAGATAGTATGACACTGGAGTTGAGAAGCAAAACAATTTATCAAGCAACTTCAATCATTCTTGAACTTCGTTGTTGAGTTGTCTTTGTAATCATCGTCGTCATTCGTTAAAGACCGGAAACAATTATATTACCTCCCTGTTAAACAGCCCCAGCATAGACGCGAACCAAAGTATCTACGTTTATTGTTGATAATTTATACTTCTGATTCCAACTTATTTCCAATCGAATGGCACATGCAAGGTGTAACCTGTAATTTAATTTACGTTCTTTTCGAGTTAATGAATTGTGAATTATAGTGAAAATAGCTATTTATTCACAGTGTTTGACCCGTTTTTGTTTTCTGTACACACTTAATATTTGTTGATTATTAAATTTTTTGAGTGAAAAAAGTGGCCATCCTGATTATTCTTAAATTTGTAAAAACCTTTTTATTTTTATAATATGTTTCTAGGTATGAAGAAGGTCGACGCTTAGTTCCAATTCAGCGAAGAGGTAAAGTGGCTACAGATGCCCTTTCAGTGGCAAATGCTGTTGCTAATTCAATCATGCAAAAGCTTAATAATGAAGTTAAAGACGAGAAGGAAACTATCACAGAGGCTGAAGTTACAAAGAAAGTTAGTGATGAACTGAAAAAACTAATTGGAAACAAGGTTGAAAAAGGCGACGATTCTTTTGAAAAGTCTCTTATTCCTAAAAAAGATTTTCTGAATTTAAAAGCTAAGGATTTACCTGTTGCTGTTAAAACCATTTCTTCAAAACTATGTACAGAAAATAGAAAGACTTTGGTATTACCCAGTGGTGCAGAATTGATGTTGCAACAAGCAGAATCCAGGCCTACGTCACCAGAAATTTCCGAACAAATGCCTTCTCCTGTTGAGTCGCAGCAAATAGTTGAATTGAAAAGACGCTCAGTAGATGATTTAGTCATACCACCTCCACCAAAAAAGAAATCTAAGCATTCTTTATTAGAATACAAATCTAAACTTTCTCCTATGTCATCACACTCATCTTCTCCAACAAAAATAGGCTCATCAGAGGAATTAAGTAAAAAAGTTCGTCCGTCAACTATTGACTACGATAACCTAACACAGGTCTTGGAAACTATTGATCAAGATAACAGTACAAAATTAGATTATAATATTAATATGTCCGCTGATGAAACCAATGCTAGTCTAGAAGGCATTGAACCAACGAAAATCGAGTCGGAAATTTTAGGCATTAGTAAAACTTTAACACCGGTAGAAATAAAATCGTCCAAGATGATTAATCGACCCATTACTCAACAAAAAACATATACTGTTGTTACTTCCAGCTTGACTAGTAATTTTTCTCCTACTTCTGCCTCATTTCCTTTTTCTACCTCAACAACTATGGCATCGAAAGTAATTACTTCTCTTTATGGTCCTAAAATCACACCAAAGCCCATTACAACTACAACTAAAGCTGATTTTTCGAGTGAATTCGCAGACATAACTGTGCCAGTTACAACTCAAATCACTCGTCCAGCACAAAACCTTAGCGGGGTCGTTCTTGTTAAAAAACCAACACCTGTTTTATCTACGTATAATGTCTTACCCGAATCTAGTATTCTTAAGGATCATCATAGCTACACTGCTCCACCAAGTGCTAACGTAAAGATTATCGCCAGTAGTAAAGATTTTAAGAAGCCTGCCTATCGTGTTAAATCCGGTCCACACACCACAGTCCTCGTTGAAAAACCTCAACAAGTGCAACCAACTCAACTACAGCCTTTGCGCAGAATTGCTGTCAGTCGTCCATCAACAGCTTCTAACCAAATGGTGATACTTCATAATCCGCAATCTTCTAGTAATATAATCTCACAAACACTGCATCATAACATCCCACAAGCTCTGCGAGATCATATTAGCACTTTATCCGAGCCAAGAGATCAGCATTTCAAACCAAAGGAGGATCGTATCTATTTCCCATCTAAAACTGATTCAGATAGCAGATCGTCGACCTATTCGAACCTGCCCGCCAGTGTTTCTGCCGATTTGGATAGTCTACTTCGTGAAGTTGAAGGCAATGGTGATTTTGGTTTCGATGATATTCCTGTTGCAACAAATAAACCATCAGTGCGTTCCATTGAAGACTTTTCGACGAGTTCAATTCGTGTCCAGCCGTTATCTGCTGTGTCTAGTTCTGAAATCCAAAACGTCATTGTGCAATCACAGCCAACTATAAAAACCGGTCCAACTTCCGCTTCGACTTTATTGCATTTCCCAGAATCGAAAATAGTAACGACTGCAGTTTCACAAGGATTGCAAGTTCAAATTCAACAGTTGCTCAACACAAGCATTACCGTGCCTACCACAAAACCTGACCAGGGTACTACTTCTCCTATTCCATTGCATATTTCAAAACCTCGTTGGCTGCGGAAAACGAGTTATTTATTGGATGCAGTTATGACTTATCGTGGTATGTTCTTTATTGATAATTTGTCAGTTATTAAAGCCTTTCAGATATTTTTACTTAAAAGGGCTATTATCAGGCATTTTATTATGAAGTTTCATTTTAGCTGACTTATGACTAGTTCTATACTAATCTTTTCAAAAATGGTATATCGTGTTTTATAGAATATATCTATTCATAACTGAAGTCAATTGATGAATTTGTATAGCTATTATTTAAATTCAATAGTGGCAATAGCTCTAGTCTATAAATGAAAATTAATTTTCAAAAATTTGCTTCAATTGATTCGGAAGTCTCAGAAGTATTGAAATGCAAAATTTTCAAAAATCTCATTACGCTGCCTCAATCTAATGCAACATCAATATTTTTAAAAAATTGTGGGTGCATTAATACAAACATATGCGAAAATGCTTTTGACTTTATATTTTTATTGTGAGTTGATCAAAGAAGTAGTTTTTACAACACAATTTAAAGCAAATGTGCAGTTTTGTTTACAGAATAACATAAATACTTAGATTGTATAATTTTATTTCCTAAAATTGAGTCTCTCCCATTACTTAGTGTTAAAAATCATATCGCTCATGATCATGAGGTTTGAGCAATTTGAATATCGTAATTTCCGCGTATGCTCTAATTTCTAACAGGGCATTGCGGGCCTCATTTCGGTAGTGGAGGTCGACTTAATGGCCGATCGCCAGCTTCGAATTTGGAATTACCGAAAACCAAAATCAGCTCCAAATCATTGTTTAACTAATTGCAATGAATGGAACGAATATCTACATAAATGTAATTCAATTTCTCTAAATACAACTTGTTCTGCTTGCTACAAAACGGTAATGATCATACCGGACATGCCTGCTGACACTAATGCGACTTTTTGGTTGAGGATAAGAAAAACAGGGGCCTCGGCTTATTAATCAAAGAATGTGGTAAATTCTACACCGTCGAAATGTGGACTGGTAACATCAGTGTCACACTTAACGCAATCATTTGTCTTGTTCCGTGAGAAGGCAATTTATCATTCGATGAATTTAATGGAGTAAAATTGATGACATTAGTTTAGTAGCAATACTACAATTTGATTCTAATAAATGGAAAATTAACGCAAATAAATGCCTCCCCCGTTAATAGCTCTCTTCTCGCAGTTAAGCTAACAATTGAATATAAAATATTGATCGCTTAATCATTATTTTTGTCAAGTGACGTATTTCCAGATCCTATCGTTTACTCCCTCCGTTTATTCAAACGTGCATTTTAATGGTCTTACGTTTTTATTTCTGTTGACAATTTCTAATTTTATGTCTTTCAATTAATCTTATTAATTCCCGTCTACGTTACGTCGCCTACACACTTACAACTTTTAACATTTTTATCATGTTTACAAAATTTGCGTTGTACAAAATTGTATGTACACTAATAACCTTTCAAAAGTCGTGAAAGTTGTACAAAGTTGTGTTTGCGCGTAATAAGCTGATATTATATCGTTAACAACGGAGGAAATTCAGTCAATTAACATTTAAAGTTTGTTAATTCTAAACTTCTAATTGATCACTTAATCTCTAAACATCGCAAAAATTTTCATTGTGTATTCAAAGTCAAAACTAAGTGGTGTCCAGATCAATTTTGTAACTAGTGTTATTTAAGATTATCCAATTTAAATTGTTTCTATTTCTTCGATTTATATTTAATTTTTTCTTTTCGCTTTTTATAAATATTTGTATAGCAACTCTTCCTCACTTTATCATATAAACCTATCGATAATCTAACAATATTTTACAAAACATTCAAAGATTTGAGGTTCTTACACAAAAACCTGAAGGTATTTATACAAATAAGATCTAGTTTTTTTAATGCGTCTTTTATTCATGGAAAAATTTGTTGAAAAAATGTTTTTATCTTAAGGAAACCATTAAAAAAATTTTTGTCGCAATATTCATATAAAGTTTAGATGTTTTTGGAGAGGGGGTGGCCGTCTTCTCATGCCCCCTAAAATAGCGCCTGATTTTGGTGTCTATGCATAGTCGTGAGAGATTCTGCTTGCTTCAATCTGGAGAATTGGGTTTAAGTAGTTAACAGAATACAATGAGTTAACCTAATGAATGGTGTTTGTTATCACTATTCAATTGATAAACTTCCCCCGTGCTGATGAATAAAACTTGACTTTCAGACATAAGTAATGATTAATGTCCTGCATAATTAGTAACGATTACTGCTCATTGTGTGGGGAATGAATGTTTAATTTGATTTATTACCATGTCACTATTTGATTTGATGCATTTGCCAAATTCCAAAAATACTAGTTGTCTGCGTAGCTTTGATTTTCCACTTAATTTTAGACACAATTTTTATCTCATTACAAAACCTGTTTCAAGGTTGACTTCCTATAAACCCTAATTAACTATCATAAGGTTTAAGTATTATTTATTCTTGATTGATTTTTATTTTATGGATTTCCAAATTGTATGGGGTTGTATTCCGGGTTTTACGTTAAAATAACACGTGGTTATACATTTTAGTACTTTAAGACTGACCTAATGTTGTTGTCCCGTTCAACTTCGTTATTTTTTATTTACTGTACTCAACTTTGTGCTGGGAGCTTTAACAGTCTGAATAAAATTTACATTCAATTTTAAACATTAATAAAAATAATAATATATTCATATATATTTTTTTTATCAAGTAGCAAATGTGATTAAGAAGTATTGTTTATCATGTTCATCACCATTTATCATGAGTTGAAATCTGCTCAAAAATG
>CABFPE010000292.1:557049-567277 GCA_900660155.1 Hofstenia miamia
TTTATGAGTTACAATGGTTAAAATATTATAAAAATAGAATGCTCCCTCATTATTTTACAACCGGCAATTAAATTCTACTGCAGCCCAGCTGAAAATTGGTGGGCTGGCTGTTCTTTTAATAAATCAGCGTTTATTTCACCCAACTCATTTTTACAGCACATTTTATCAGCGCTGTTTCAAAATGTCATATACAACTGTTAAAGCCATTTTTTATATTATTTTATCTTACCATTATTGTTCTTATACACTAATATTATTTTGCAGTTACTCGAGATAAAATTTTGTTTTTTCAAATAATGCTACATTTTTTTATATTCAATTCAAATTTCGCATGATATTTTTGCAAACATTTTGATTATTTTTTCTTGGTATCGACCTATCGGGTAAATTACAGATACCCGCGGGTTAGGCGTTTCAATGCAGAATTATTGAATGCCAAACATATTCATAAATAGTTGTGTTTGAACACGTTTCCAAATACCAGTGAGGCTGAAAATCGAGAAATATTTTGCTAAAACTTCAATTACATAAACTCTTAAAATATATCTACATTTTTTTGGTGTGAAGCTATTTATTCGTTTAACTAATTATTTGTTCTTAATTTTGACTGAGACTTAAAGTTCAATATTTATAAAGGCCCATTTTTTATTCACTGATGTTTTTTCGAATATTCCCAATATTAATGTGCAACTTGTTATTATCGATTTGATCGAAGGCCCTGTATCATGAATTCGCCTTGTGAATTGAATTCTCGTAAATGTCGGAGTTTGGCAATATGCTCAATTTTTCATTGCTGTCCAATAAGATTGTAGACATATTTGAGCTAATTGCGTTTGATAATGTGTCTCTAGAAGTGGTTTATCAAATATTTAGGTTTTGAAATTTTATTGATTATGGCTCTTGCTCTCTTTGTTTGATGTATTTTTATTCTCCGATCTTTAAAAGTCGATATCGATTAATTATTAATTGCTCATTCTATGCCTAATTTTAATCTCCTAATAATAATGTTAAACATGCTGTTTATTATTTACATCGCTTATATCATTATTATTTGGATTGGGTCAAATGTAATCAAAACTTTCAATTTTTGCTATCTTCTAAGCCAGTGTTTTCCAACTTCTTCAAATGACCCCAAATTTTATAAAATCATAAGTACCTGCGGCCCCATATAAATATTTTGTAGCAATATGTTTGAATATTACCCGAACATGAACTAAAGCTACACAGATACATAATTGTAAGACAACTGAGAAGTCTACAATTAATCAGAAGACAGCGCTTGTATTGCCTCACTCAGTTTTCATGTTAAAATTTGAGCTAAATTTCGATTTCAACCTAAAATGCTATTTTTTAGTTTTGACATTTTGATTAAAAACAAGCCACCCAGGGTTGCCATGCTTAAAACTTAGAGTGTTTTAATCATGTTTTTGCAATATTTATTAAACTGCTTTTTCAAATACGTATAGAATTTTATGAAGTTTGGAAAATAATTTTTGGGATTTGTTCATTCGTAATTTTATTACCGACATTCTATAGTAAAAAATGCAAAACTTCGTTTTTCTGTGTGTATAAAACGAGAAATGAATATTGATGAGTTTATCATAATTCAATGTTTGCTATTGTATTTATCAGCAAAATTTTAGTGCCTTGAAGAGTTCCGTTTAAGAGAAAAAGACATTGTTTTAAACGCTTAAAACGTTTTTGGAAATATAAATATACTTTTTTGTCACCTCTGATGCGACACCACTGCGAGTCACGATTAGAGATGGAAGTGAAGCAGATTTTTGCTTTGCATACTGCGGCACAAACTATGTGCCCTTCTCCATTTCCAAGTTCAGATCAAGAGGATCCAATTGAGATTTTGTAATTCAATGTTAAGTCCTCAGCCACGCAAAATAGTTTAAGTTAGAGAGTTATGCCCTATGGGCACATTTGTTAATGACTTCTGATTTTATAAATATTTTATTGAATGTAACAAGATCTTCACTTCCGTTAGGCTATCATTCACAAATGACAAATTTGTGACAAGCAACCAAATGTGTTGGGTTTGTACACAATATACAAACTGGGAGACTAATTACTAATTAAAATTAGATTTGCAGGGCTGTTAAAACTATAATTAATTATTCTGGTAATTTCAGATTGAAATACGAATAAAATGAGAAAACTTCATACTATTTAATAATGAGCTCTTATCCTATTTGATAATATACGGGTAATACTACGTAATGCATTTTCGTTACTAAAGTTATTTCCATTCTGGTTGAATTATCAATGGTTATATTCAAGTTATTTTGTACGCACTAATTTTAATACCTTTTAACAAATTTATTTATGATAGCACATAAAGACTATGTTCATGTAAATTGCAGCCAGGGTTTTCGAGTACTCGCCATGTTAAACACTCAAACTCGAAAGAGTTCCTAAAACTCGATCGGAAAAGCTCGGAAAAGAATTTATTAAAACTCGAACTCGATCGAAAATTCACTTAAAAATACGCAGAAAGTAAATTATTATACATTTCAGTTTCTTTGTCAATCTCAAATAATTATTTTTTTAGCTTACAAAACTAGGAATTACTGTAAAATAAATATTTTTTACTCTAAATCACTCAAAATTAGAAAAAACTCTATCGAACTCGCAATTTTTTAAAAATACTCGCGCTCGTAACGAGTAACTCGATCTCGACTCAAAAACCCTGTTGCAGCCACATATAAATGTCTCAGTGATGATGAGGTTAAGAACTCACTAATGTAGAATACAGTTGGAATTTCTGACTAAAATAATCAATTCAGTTGTTAATCAAAAGTTCAAAAGAACTTATTACACATTTTGATATCTTATCATGCGTGTTTTACGGATTGTGCAGCTTAGTTTTACATTAATAATAATTACATTGTTATATGTGTTGTGTTCTTCTGCTCTTGAACGTTCTATTTCAAATATTATACACCATTGTGTTAACTATTGCAATATTTTTATCTCAGTATAGATGCTTTTATCTGTCTATATTAGGTGAAGGTGAGAATGTGTGTGCTGAACCTCTCGCCACCCCATTTTTACATCCTGTTTGCCGTACTAACACCGAGTATTACGAAAAAGTTTCCAACCCAATTGATCTCAACACTATCCAGACAAAACTCATGAACAATGCCTACAATGAACTCGACGATTTCCACGAAGACATGCTTTTATTAAAGACCAACTGTGTGGTGTTTTATTCGACCGACTCAGAAGTTTACGCTAAGTGCACGCGCCTTTTTGAATTTTATATGAGTGAATATAAGAAACTTGTAAAAAAGTTGGAGAAACGACTTTCTTAGTGGACATTGCTAGTAAATTTAATCTTTGTATGAACATGTTATCTTTGTGTTTATTTTATTTAAATTCATAGTCAGTTAAATATTATAGTATATTTATTGCTTTTCTGTATTAGTTTTTGTATACCCAGGTAGTGAATCAACAACGCATTTGAAAAGATAAATATTAGGTAATATCATAATTATACATGCAATGCAATGAATTGCATTCAAACTTTTCCATTAATTTGTTTGTGACAATCTGTTTGCTATCATTTGAGACTGTGTCATTACACTGCATGATCAATTTGTTGGACAATCCCAATTTTTAAGGTTTTGGGCTGCCCTATGAGTATACCAACTGCCCATGTAACATTAAATGATATTAAGTAATAATATTTATATGTGACACTTGTTCTATTAAATGAAAGTAATTTTTCTCCATCTGTGCGCATGTCCATTAATGCATTTGTACTTGAAGTAAATTCGCATGTACTATACTTTTTCTGTAGCAATAGTAGTATTGCGTTATTGCGTTGAGGAGAATATTATTGAACGCATCAAATTTATGGTTTATACTCAATTACAACTTGTTTTGTAACTTTGAGTATGTTCATGTAGGAAAATATTAGTTGTACAATGGAAATTTTTTTTTAAAATTTAACAAACATCTTCTATAATATATTCCAATATTCAATTGTAGACATTACATATTTATGTAAAACGTTCTGTTCATTTTAGCGATTACGTGCATCATGCTAGTACTAGTTTTAGGTAATTATTTAAACAAAACAACTTACTACTAGGCTTCGGATTTTATTGAGTCACTTAACTCATTTTTGCACTCAATCTTGATGTTTTTACTCTATAATTTGCATAGACTCAATTTTCACGTTTTGCTTCAATTTTCACTCAATCTCTTCCAATTTCCAGAGATACGATTATAAATAAATGCGACATAGTTTACTGTTGCATGTATATTATTGTCAACCGCTGTCCTTTCCATACGAATTTTACTCTATTTGAAGCGGATTTTAAACACACAGCTAGAAAAAATATACTTTGAAACACTGGAAGGGGGCAATTGTCGTCACGTTCAACAATTCTGCTTACGTAGAAACCTGAAAAAGCAGCGAATTTGATCATTCGTCAATTTTTAATCAAATTTAATTTAATTTTTCAATCAAATTTAACTCAATTTTTAATCAAATTTAACTCAATTTTTCAATCAAATTTTGCAGTTTTTTACTCTATAGTATCTGAAACCTACTTACTACTATGTGCACGTAATTATAGATTTATAAGTTGATTTTTTTAAACTCGAATTCAACTAAATTTAAATTGCCTCGATAAAAATATATCTTTTCACAAGGCTCTAATTATATAAAATTTATTTTTCCCAAAACACATTTCACAATTAAAACTCTTGCGTTCTAGCTAGAAGTTTGCTGTTTAGTTGATGACAAAATATTTGTTTCATAACCTTTTCGTTAAAGGTGTACATCTAATATAGTTGTGTTTGAATAACCATTACACACATTAGTTTCGAAGTCTTGTATCAATAAAATCCATTGAAAAATACATTTGACTTCTATCGACATTTTAAAAAACTTTAGAAGAGACTATGATTTTTCACTCAGACCAGCTCGGTTCTAATATGTTTCGTCAGTTCGATATCTTTGAATCTATGTCGATAAATATTCTAATTTCCAATGAAATTGAATTTAAATCTCGCTTTGAAATACCAGATAATATTGGCAGATTCCCGCGTCCTAAGGAAAGAGAAAGCATCCCATCTGGTAATTCTATACAGGCCGCTCAACAAGCAACTTTTTTCACAAATAAAAGTTTTCTGTTAATATTTTTGTTACATAATTTAATTTTTTTATCCCTATATTGTTCAAAGAATTAAAAAAACATAAAATACACAAAAACGTGTTTTTTACAATAAAAACACGTTTTAAACGTTTTCTTTTTCAGAAAAACATAAAACTACAAACCCTGTTAAATACATTGATCTATTACGAATTTGAATGATTGTTTCATACCATTAAACTTTCCTGTTTTATATTGTGTATAAAGAGTATAATTTGTGGATCCATCAAGAATTAATTAATTTGCTACTTGTGAAACTCAGTCAGTGCTGATGTTGCTCAATTATCGAGCTATTCGCAAAATTTATTATTCTTATAGCAAATAATGAATATATCTTTTAGCAATGAATGCAATCGAAGAAGCCGTTATTGACCATGACGATATCACCATTCGGAATGAGCCATTAACTGAACTTGGTGGCTCTGGATTAAATGTTAATGAACTCATTCAAGGAAATAATGTGATCTTGGACACATATTTCAATGAAGATAAATTACAAGAATCGCGAGAAAAGAGTGGGGAGACGAATGAGTACTCGTCTGATACGGATTTCTCGTTGGCTGAAATGTGTGGGCAAGCGTGTACATTTGAGTCTGATGAAGAGTCTCCTGCTACTTTCGACGAGATGAAACTGAAAATGAAAGACATCAGTCCAAGGTCGTGTCCCAATTCTATGTTTAAGAAATTAGTTAAGCATGGTCATAGTCTTCTCCCTCAAAATCCCTTTGTAACTGTGAACTATAACATGTACATTGATGGGGTAGACGAGCCTGTTGATTCAAGCCATTTGAGGAATTGTCCTTTGCAATTTTTGTTGGGTCCGGATGCTGATGTTATTGAAGGTTTGGTTATAGCTGTTGGTACCATGAAAATTGGCGAAAAATCTAATTTTCTTATTAGCCCTGAACTAGCTTTTGGTGCTTTGGGCTGCCCGAATAGAATTCCTGCAAACGCAACTGTGTTGTTCACTATCATTCTTGTTGCTGCAATTGAACATCCAGATAAAGAAGTAATGAATTTAAGTACGAGCGAGTTTCGAGAATTGGAGTTTGAGGATGTTATGAAATCTGCTAAAAATATGATAGATCTTGGAAATCAGCAGTATAAATCAAATAATATTAAGCAGGCTTCCTTGAAATATAAAGAAGCTGAAAATACATTAGTTAAACTCGCTTCCCCGGATGGTGAAAGCGAAGTGCGGAAAATTAGTTATTTATGCCGAGCTCAGTTAAATTCTGCTCTATGCTTTTTATCACAGGATAGGTACAACTCTGCCTTGAATTGCCTAAACGATGTATTATATTATTCACCTTCTAATCCCAAGGCAATCTTTCTCAAAGCCAAGTGTTTTATGGGAAAAGGTCAACTCGACGTTGCAAAAAAGCATCTTTTGAAAGCTCAAAAACTGAAGTCCAATTCGAAAGATATAGCCAATCTTCTTCAGGAACTCGAATCTAGATATGCTGATGATTCTTATACAGAACGTGAACTCTGTAAAAAAATGTTTCAGAATTTCAACATACCTTCTAAATTACCGGAAAAAACATTTAGTGCTTTACAGGATAAAGACAAATATGAGAAAATTGTTATGAACTTTAAAACATCAAAAGAGCATTCTGTAACGATTCCTTTAGTGAATTCTTCAAATCTGTTGGTAAGCTTTTTAGAACATCTAGTAAAGCGGGAAAGTCTCGTATCTGCAATTAGAGGTGAATCTTTTCATCAACATATGGTAATCAGTAAACCACTTAGGAGCTAAGTTCCTTGTTTTACGTTATTCAATTTTTCAGTAAATTTTTTAAATTTTTATACATCTTTGTTCACATGGCTTTTTGATAGTATACTTATAGTTTTGTTCATTTTTGTATGTTAATATTCTAATTGTAAAATGCATAAATATCTGCCAGACACGGATCCCATTTGTTTGTCTGAAACTGTTAGGCTACTTGGACATTAATGTTAGAATGATGCTATGATGTGTAATTTTGATAAATTTATAAAATAATTATTTTCCTATTTAAGAAAAATTATGATATTTTTGAATAAAACTTTAAATAGATTTTGGTGGACATCCTGTGTCCAAAGTTGTTAATTATTACAATAGAAGAGACTATTTTTTGTAAATTTGAGACATTTGATAAGGAAAAAGATAGAGTTTGGTTATAAATGAGTTTATTATTGTATTGCATGATTGCTTATTTAGCCAACGAGGTTTTTGCACAGCTGATTAAATTTGAGTATTTCGCTGAAACGCTGTGTTGTCTTAGGAAATATTTGCGTAATAAACACTAATGCCATTTCATCAAGAGATATTGTTTCAGGTGCTTTTTGATTAATTTTGCAAAACACCATTAACTCTCTATGCTACAAATAATGCAAAGATATTTATACGTACATACAATAGATAATTATAGTAATTTATTTGTCACATATTGCGCTTTACACTTGTCAATGTAACAGATGTGAGTGATTTATTGTACTTTGTTTTGCTTCTTGAAGATTACAGTTCATTCCTTGATCTGTCTATGGCGCAAAGACGCCGAGTGCACCATAATAATACGTAACCATCTCTAGAATTTTCCATAGCTAAAAATGACTGCGATTGTTCATACTGTTGCCTATTTCAACAAATGTTTTTATCTTTGCCAATGTTTTAGAAATGGATGTTGCCAAAGTTTGGCATGTCCTTTCATTCATAGTTGTTCAGTGTTGGATTCTAGATGTACTGAGTTTATCAGAAGAAGAGTGTCGTAAGCTTGGCTTTGTGAAAAGTGAGCTGGAATGCAGCACTTGTGCCTCCTTGGAACAGTATAATCTGAATCCTCTTGAAAACTCTTGCCATCAATGCTGTCAAGGCGTTGAAGTTTTGGTAATGATTTTATTAAATAGTCTAGACTTATATGAAGCGAATATGTGTGAAATGTACATATATATTTTGTGTATGTGTTTACATTTAAATTGTTTTCGCAATATATTATATTTCAAAATCACTTAATTTAGTGATCAATTACCAAAAATTAGGTAATAGCTTAACAGAATTGTATGTGGGCTGGCCCGTATCATCAATTTTTATTTGATTTTCATAAATTTGTTTTACTTAAAAATAGGAAAAATTTCACCCAGCATCCGCAGGATGAACTGGCCCAAGTCACTATCGTACTAAACTAGGCCTGATCGAAGTGCTAAAAGCTCGGGCGCCTTGCTACTCCGGGGCTAGGTAGAACTCTTTCTCGGCTTAGTGAATTTTACAAGCGATGATAATTTAGTTATTTTCCAAACACATTTTTATTCGATTATGCAATTCATTTTTGAATTTCATTGTATTTTAGCATTTGTACTGATCATGATTTAGAAGTTAACGAAATCTAATCTCGTTTAATTTGTATGAATTATGTTTTTCATCACATTCGTTCTAAAAAATTGCTATGAATATCTTTACGGCTTTTATAAAATTGGTAGACAGCCTCCCAGTTTTCACCTCTACGAAAATTTAATCATTTCGATTGACATCTTAGCAATCTTGCTGCATTGGAAAATTTACTCTTTATATCTTCAAGATTGATATCTTAATGTTATTTTTGCAAAACTACGGTCTATCAAATTTGCACGGGTTTCAATTACGGTTTACAAAAGTTATTATTTCAACAGTGTCTATACAACATCAAACATATTTTTACTACAAACTCAGCTTCACCATCATTTTTCCAGAATAACAAATTATTGTCCAATTTTTGAGCCATTTATCTATATGTAAAAGCTCAACTGTGTCGTCTGTACGATTTTATGCCGAGTAAAATCCATTCAATCAGCGGGACCCCAATTGATCTGCCATTCATTCTCAATGTAGCATAAACTTTGTTTTCTAATAGTACAACTGTGTCGTCTGTACGATACTTATTTTGCATTTTACAGTTGCAATTAGGCTTGACTCATTTTTCGATTTCACCGGGGCATTGCCCACGATATTGAACGAATTTTCATTTATTATAGATTGTCTTTTGTAATTAACTGTTAGGAACTGTTCAGCAAGCTGAGTTGGGCCTATGCTAGACTTAGTAACTCTTAGCGTGAATATAAAATATTTTCCCATTTGCAACTCTAGCTTTTGTTCAAGTTACGTTTAAATTTTTTCTAATACTTAACATGTAATAATATTATCAATAGTCATAACTATAAATCTTTTTTCTTAGTTTTGTTGCCTCATATACCGGCTTATTTTTTGCTTGAAGACAGCTTTTTTAATTGTAGTTAAGCTTTTTGTCTTCTGTTTGAGTGGGCGGTACTTTAAAAACAAATAATTGGAGTTCAGAGTTAGTATTTAATTGCCACTTTAATTAATGGCATTATCAAGGTTATATTTGTTTTTTAAGCGAATTAAAGTCCTTTGTAATTGTTGATAAAACTAGATTTACTTCAATTACAAGATGCTTATTAAATTGTGATTTTATTTCATCTCACATTAAATTTATTTCTTTGCGTCCATTTTTCTATTCAAAGTATATAGTGTCCAATTATGAAATGTTTTCAATTATAACGAAATTTTTCACACTCACAATAATTACTGTTGTATACTAGAGTCCCGTTCATACATATTGCAACACTCATCTTCGCAATATATTTCTACATGATTAACACAATATCTTTGTTTTTTAGCACTAAGCTCAAGATTGTGAATTCAAATTTTTATGTGATGTTTTCGTCAGAAATTTATGTATCCTCCTATTCACATGTTAAGGGGCACCCTAAAAACCATCGAGTTGCAATTTCGCCTTATTTTTCTTCAACTCCATAAATTCCTTTGTGTGTTCTATCTTCAGCTTCATTTCTACGCATAATATTCGAAATATATCATGTATAATTGTGTTGGAATTATGTATGGATTTTATCTTATTAGCCTGATGCCTTACAAAGTTGAAATAGAGAAAGGTCGGTCGATTGTTCGATATTACAGGCAAAAATTGAAGAAAAAGAGATGCCATTCAAACGAATTTCGAGTTAGTTTCGAGTACTCGAAATTTCAAGTTGAAATTTCAGACCTCGAGTATATATATATA
>CABFPE010000292.1:581629-592129 GCA_900660155.1 Hofstenia miamia
CACTACTTTATTTACCGACATACAAAGATTAATCTCTAAATTACAAATTTGGGCGATAATATTAGTGTTGTGATATTAATGCAAGTAGGTTGATATATGTCTCTTATTTATTTGCAATACTTGCATATTCGAGGATGCAATGTAGTTTCAGAATTTTGTATCCACGTGAAGTTGTGCAGCTCGTTATAATTATTTTATCCTAGAAACGTTCTTATTTTTGTGAATTAGATTAATTAAACTATTATTTAGAATTCGTTCATTCCGAAAGAGCTTCAAATTTTGAAAATCTGGAAGTTAAGGTTAGTATACATTTCGCTATTTCTATGCACTCATTATATACATGTATTGCTTTTGGGGTTCTTGCAAATCCTATTTACATACCAAGGACGCAGTTAAAAATCATAACCCTAGGTTTATTTTAATGAACTTGTTTTCTTGAAATTCAATTACTCAATACAACATTATGCATATCAAATTGGAATAAATGACTATATTCTTATCGTGGGGTGTTATTTCTCCTGAGGTTTCGTTATCAAATCTTGCTGTGATGTCTTTTCTCAACAATCATATAACACAGGCCAAGGTACGGCCGATTAGGGAAGGGAAGGTCCATTTTCCATATATAACAATGGCAACTAGCTAGGCCTCATAAGGAATTAAAGCAAATGCTTCCAATGAATCCTTAATGAGGACATCATCGAACTAATTTACTGCTTTTAGAACAATGAATGGGAAGTTAGTGTATTGTGTTATGCGAAGGATTGCATAGCTGTTGTAAAACATAGACTTGTACTGTAAATTTCAATTGTTCAAAATTTCTTAATGATAAATCTGTGTAGGAAAAGAGCTCTGTACTCGCTTGAATGATTTTCTCTTCACATCTGATTGACAAACGTCATTAACTAAAGAATGGCATTTTTTAACAAAAACCTAATCAATTATTAGACGTAAATGGCATTTGACGTATTTAATTAGTTGTTAAATGCCTTCTAATTTTTTAAATGACAAGATGAGATGGGCATGTAATGAACTTGAAAATCTTTATTTTCCCCATGCCGATGTCATGTGAACAGCGGGATGATCCTGTTGCATTGGGAATCGTTTATTTAAGTAAAACATAGACTTGTACTGTAAATTTCAATTGTTCAAAATTTCTTAATGATAAATCTGTGTAGGAAAAGAGCTCTGTACTCGCTTGAATGATTTTCTCTTCACATCTGATTGACAAACGTCATTAACTAAAGAATGGCATTTTTTAACAAAAACCTAATCAATTATTAGACGTAAATGGCATTTGACGTATTTAATTAGTTGTTAAATGCCTTCTAATTTTTTAAATGACAAGATGAGATGGGCATGTAATGAACTTGAAAATCTTTATTTTCCCCATGCCGATGTCATGTGAACAGCGGGATGATCCTGTTGCATTGGGAATCGTTTATTTATTTAGATTTTTAGCTTTATTCACATAAACAAATGTAAATCCTAAATATTATTAAAATCTGAGCTTGTACATGTTTTAGAGATCCAAGTGCTTTATAATAACGTTATCGGGAGCTTAGTTAGCATTAGGAGTCGTGTAATCAGTATTTGAGGTTTCTTGGTATTGCATTTATATACATTGCAAATATTTATTCGACATGCGTGCACACCCGACCATGGACCGCACAAGTTGACCTCCGTAAACGCCCAGTTGATGTTAGCAGTGTTAATTTAATACGCATTGAAACTTAATAGGATGCTTGTACTCGGGAATTTTTTTAATATCAAATTCATAAATGTATACACAGAGAATTCCTAATTGTTAATTATTGGAACATGTAGAAATTGAATATCATCTAGTCCAGAACTCTTAAAATATAGGAAAACAGGGACCTTCCTTATATTTTGTATTGTTAGCTCTGTTTGTGCGAATTGCTAAATATTCGCTTTTATCTGCATTTGGATTAGAAGTGTAAGTTTCAGTTGAAAGTATGCTCTTGTTACAAATTTTACAAATGTTTGACGATTTTCTTTTATTCTAATTATCATAATAACGCAATATCAATTTCTTTCAATCGAATCCATGATCAAATCAACTATCAGCAGTGCAATTGGAAGATTTCCAATTCTTGGACTATTTTAAAAACTTTGTGTAGTGTATGGCTCTAATAAGTAAAAAAACTAATTGAAGCCTTATTTCGTAGTTCTACAATCATTTCTGTCAAATTGACTCATTCAATTATTTCCTTTTCATATTTAGTTAACTTTTCATTACATGAAGATTTTTTGTTGGTCTACTGATTTCTGTTTCATTCTAATCTCCATTTCAATATTATTTTTCCAGTCATATGTTTTTTATCTTTTAAAAGATGAAACTGCTTTACCTTCTAATTTGTGTGTTCCCTTGTTAACCAATTTGTGGACGCATATTTTTTTTGTGTTTTATGTATTTTAAGGAAAGCTTATTCACTTAAAAAGATTTTAAAGTAAAATTTGTTTACTAAACAATACCAATTTGATGCATCTAAATAAGTATACCTGGTGGAATGGGGAAATTCATGTTTTTTAATTAATTTATAGATTTGTTGTTTTTAGTGTAGTGTTTGATTTCTTGATTTTATGTATACAGTATAATTATTTTATAGCGACCATGCAAGAGACACCTAATGCCGTCGTTATATAAATGATCGGTATAATTTAGTACATTCGAGGACAGAGCCCTATTCTTAAGTTAATGAATGAAGAAGGCGAAGTTCATGAAGAGCTGAACATTGAGAAATGGAACACCGAGAATTTAGAAGAATTTCTTAAAGAAAAGTTACTCTAGTTCATTGCGCGCAGTACTATGGTTTTTGTTCTAATGAGTTGATGCTTGCAAACCATTTGGACGATCATCAATGAGATGAACCCGAACCCTACTGTGTTGTTATGAATTTTATGTTAAATGTGTTTATTTTTTAAAGTTGTAAATTTTGGAATTATATACTTTATTCTCTTTAACTTTTAAGACTGAATTTTCGATTTCCGCATGCTCAATCTCATCTCATTTTCAAATTTAGAATTGTTTAATTGCAAACATCAACTTATAATAAATTCTAAAGTATATTTTAACAAAATTGTAATAATCTATAAATGTACAAAGCTTGGAATATTGTACTTATAAAAGAGTCAGCTATAATAGAATTAGAACATATGAAGACTATAAATACATTTTAATAGCACCATTTTATATTCCTTAGTAAATATTTTATTTCTTTCTATGGTATTATAGTTCGATAAAAAGTTATTTTTTATATTAATGTTGAAGTGCAATATTTTTGTGGTCTCTCAAAACTGCTGTTCTGGAATTTTGAAATAAGCATTATCACGTTATCGATCTCATCCACACTAATGAGTAATTTTTTTAATAATATTGATAGTGGGTCTGATTTGGATAGTCAATTGAGCAATTAATAAAAAATAGTTCTCAATTTTTTAATGGGTAATGTTTTCGTGATGGCATGGCTGTCTCAAAAATATGTTTCATCCTCGGAATTGTTCTAAAAATTATTTAGTAACACTTATATTATTGAAAACATTGTTTAAGAAATAAATTTTTGATACGATTATCTATTAGGACATAGCAGCATTATCTGCAGTTAATATTAACAACAGACAGTTTTGCTGTGAACAGAAAATTTAAAAAACTTTTTTAAAATTGTCTACTTTGAAATACAAAAAAATTTAAATTTGGTTTGCTAAATTTCAAAATACGAATTTTTAAACTATAGTTTAATTATTCTTTTACTCAGAGCCTTTGAGAACGATTTCCAGGCCTGGAAACAATGATGTCTGCCCCCAAGCTTATACGAGGATACTGCAATTTTAGGATTTGGATTCGAAAAATACTTCAGATTTGAATTTTCATGAATCATGTCTACATGCATTTCTTTGGTTACATATCATTCAAATGTGTACAATGTCTTTTAAGATTTGTTGTTGCTTTTGACTAATTTTCGAATTGCTAATTTGGGTGAAATTTCATTGAATAAATTAAAAAATTTTAAATTCGTTTGTTCTTAACTGACCTGATACAGTAAGGTTTGGCAAAAATACTCTCAAAATTCGGATTCGGATTCATAGATAAATTAGTTAATTAGAACGAGCATAATGCATATGCACACAATTAATATAAAAAGTAAAAAGCCAGTTATATTATTCTAAATGGCCTTACAAACACTAAGGGGCTTTTCAGCTACCTCAATTAAGACTTTTCGGAAGCTGGCCACCTTGCTGAATCGCCGAAAATTCACAAGAGATGTAACTACTGCTCCCTTTAGATTTTTACAGTCGCTCTCAATTGCGCCAATGCGAGGTAATGCTAATATGATCCTATCAAGATCACTAGATCGAAATAAAGAATACTGTAAATCGTATTAAGTTAATTATGTGAATTTGTTGATAATTTTTCTTTCTCATTTTAAAAAGTAAATATGAATCGAATATTTTTGTATCCATGATTAATTTTATAAATCAGTGTTAATAGTAACTAAATAATGGGATTTTGTAAATGTGTAGATGATTTTGAGTGATTGTAATTATAATTTTGTATAAATAAAATTTTTTGTTTTAAAAAAACTAAAAATGACAAAATTACTAAGCAGGTGAAGTCAGTTGCTAATTGTTGCAAAAGTAAAATTAAGTTCTTTACCAATTTGCATGATGGGCAACACATCAAAATTAGATACAAAATTTACATCATCAGAACAACTCCGTTGTTGAGTACATCAATATAATATCCATTATTTTCTGTTGAAGAATTGCAATATATCATATTTGAAAAATATGTAATAATAAACGTTTACTCACAGAGCACTTATAATAAGCCTAAGAACTGCAAATTATAGTATAATAGTGCTTTGTTGATTGAAGCCAATTTGATTTGTTGTTAACAGCAAACATTGTGCTGTTACATTTTACAGATTCTGCTGTTAACAACAGACGCTGTTACTAAATTTAGCTAAACTGGCATTATTTAAAAAAATGGTTTTCGAACGATATTAGACCAGGAGTGGGCAGATGGTTTTTGGACAAGGACCAAACAGTGCGTTTTTAACTTTGGCGGACCTCATTTATTAAAATCAAGTGAATATTTTTTAAGAGCGGTTATAGACTTGTAAGCACACAATTGATTGAAAAGAAATTGTGTCAATATTCCGAATTTATTTTTAGAATCTTGGTTCATGTTTTTCGGTTATTTCCTCTTATACTTTGGATAGCCTGCTATTGCGTATAACTACTACTACTACAAGACTATAATATCCGTAGCCTAAAATGACGCTTTTCTTGTATATATTTCATGTCTTTTTTATTATTTTTGTACATTATTGACGCTATTTAGAGAATTTATCAGTTTCTGAAATTGTAAATAAAAGTCTCTAAATATAGAATATCTTATCTTATCTTAATTGTCAGGGACGAAATTTTTCTAGTAAAATTGGTACTAATTGTGGAAAAGAAACTATTAACATTATAAACAACCATGATAAATATTATACGTAAATTCTAGGATACCCAAAACAAGCTTTTGAATAGAAATAAGTTTATTAGTTATCGTAGTTTGCCAACTCCTGTATTAGACTGAACCAAAACATTTCATTTGGTGGGAAATTTAGGCTAAATTATAGTATGCATAATGAACACATTACCAGTTTCAAGTCGAAATATTTTATATATTTGCAAAACCTGTTACAAGGATATTGAAAAAAATTCACTTTGATTTATTTGTTTTTCATGTCAAACGCGCCTACATCTTTCTTCTGGATGTATCGAAGCATTATTAAGCTATCCAAAACATCTTATGACGTTTTGCACAAAATGCATTGATAATGGAACTAAGGAGAAACATAACGAAGAGACTTACTTTCGATTTTGAGGTTACAAATAACGAAGAGACTTACTTTCGATTTTGAGGTTACACATTCAGAATACGTTACTAAATTAAATTCATTGTATTCTGACACTATTAGCAAATTACAAACAACTAAAAGTTCTCAAAAGAATTGAAGCTATTCAAATTTGAATCAACAATAATAAATCACTGATTGAACCCTCCCAATCTAACAAGTTAACTTCACATTTTATGTCAAGAATTATATTTGGAATGCCTGTATGTACATCTGGTCACAATCTTCTTCATGGTAAAACCCATTTAGAAAAATACTAGAATTTCTCAAGGACCCATTTGATTTAATTAATGAAGCATATAGAATTGGGAAATAATTACCTAATAAAACTAGACCACTTGCATTAGATGTTAAATCAGTTTGGCTTAAACGGTATGTCTTATTAAAGTCCCATTTATTAAAGAATTTTGAGATTTTAACGTATTCTTGAAAGCTCAACTTAGTTCAGAGGATAGAGCTATGGGAAAAAATCTTCTCATCAAGCATTACAAACTAATTCATGAAGATGGCATAAATCGCAACAGACTCCACATTAAAAATCTTAAGCTTTTCTTAGATGGTGAACCTATTTCTTAAAATACACCAAATTGACTATATAAAGATCATTTATGCAACAAGATTGATGTATTATGTTCCAATACTCAAAGTTTACTAAGATTACCTAGACGTCTTTCGTTTTTAAACTTCATAGAATTTTTAACAAAATAGGAATAGTTTGTGGTTGTGAAACATGGCTTGACTCTAATATACCAAATAATAATGTCTTCTCTTTTTCAAATTTCATCATTATTGCCCGTTCTGGTCGTCCTCCTAGTCAACATGAGGGTGTGCTCATTGCAATGAAATTGCATTCAATTTCTTGGAGAACAATGTTTATTGGAAATTACAATTTGGGCTGGTGCTGCATTACTCACTTCTCAAATCACCTCTTTAGCGATTTTTTGCGTATATAATCTGCCTAAGAACAGTGATTATAGAATCCCAATAAGTGATTTTAAAAATGCAATCAATTTGTTCAAAGAAGCCGCCAATACAATTGACCAATGTGATATTTTAATAGTGGGTGACTTAAATTTAACTTTCTCTATATTTCTGATGATGCTCATGAATCGGAGATTATAGAGATTTTATGTATCTAACTCTTATTCAATTTATCTCTTTCCCAAATCATTCTGCAGGAAATTCTGTTGACCTTATTCTTTCTGATGGCAATATTTTCGAAATGGAAAACATTCCGCCAAATATTCATTTCATCTTTGAACATCATTTTATCAAATTCTCCGTTAAATGTATCAATGGTTCTTCCATCGACATCAGCAGTAGTAAGAGAGCCCGAGACCCCGTTGATATTCGACCTTTTGACATTGGCGGGGATGTCTGGCGTGGCTATGATGTAATTGTGTACTTTGGCCGTCTGTGTATCTCTGACGTCATTGGAACATATTCTCTTTTGTTATAATATTTGTTGGTAAACACATTTGTTTGCAGTCTATTGTTTAAAATGTAACCAATTTGTTTACTCGCTTATTTACCTGGCCAATTTAGTTTACATACTTGTTTTTTATATTAAAATACATGACATTGGAAATACCACATTAATTTAGTTTACATTGTTTAGTTTACATAGTTGTTTTTTTATTAACATACATGACATTGGAAATATCACATTAATTTAGTTTACATGTTTACTTTAGTAATGGCTTATTGCGGTAATAAAGCAAAATAATTTTTCGGAAAAAACCAAAAACTAGTTTATGCAAGAACTCGCAATTTCTAATATTTAATAAACGTACGTGGTAAAAACCACATACGTGTTTAAGACAAGACAAAAATGTAATTTATTCTACACTTTGCTTATAATGGCCATATATATCTTACTATTGAATTTGTCTATTGTGTTAGTTATCATCATTGTTGTCGAGGAAATTCTGTAGGAAACAAACGCAATGTGTATGAATTCCACGCGGTAGTGTCTAAATTAATGATTAATAAATTAAGTGATAGATCACAGTATAAAACACATGATAAATAACAGTTTAAACAAAATCAATTAAAAATGTTTATTAACAAACAAACGATGTTTCTATTTATGATAAAGTAAATTATAAATTTAACATCAGACTGCAAATTCGCAGCAATTTATTAAAATAAAATTGATTCCGTTTTAAAAGAAATATCTGTAAATCTAAATAGAGATAATATTGCAAAAAGTGTTAAGAATCAAAACAATATCTGAGATTTCATTATAAAAATAGCTTACCGAAAAGTTTGAAATGTTTCAGAGTAGTTCTTTCAGCAATGTGAAATTCCATTATACCGGCTGTGTGTGTCAACATTATGTGGTTTTATCTACATCCCTATTCAACTGCCAGAATGTAACAAACTATAAACACAGTACAGCCATGTAAAATTCCATTATGCCGTTGTGTGTACAAAGTTGCACTTTCTCTACAGACAATTGTTAACATTGCGTAATTTATCTATTGGTCAAAGATTGTTATCTACCAAACATGAAATCCAAATCAATTAAAAAATTATCACAATTAATTAAAACATTTTCAAATCATATAAAACTAGAATTTTTTCACAAGTTGGAAAACAATCTCAATTATTGCATGTTTTTCTCAATTTATACAATTATGTAAATGCAAGATGCTACAAAACTAAAATGTTAATAAAGTAAGACGATTCTCGTTGAATTCAAGAATAAAATATTTGCAAGTAGGAATTTTTATATGAAACGTTTCAAGATTGTTGATAACATGTTTTGTTATTAGTGTCGTAAATTGGTTGTTAGCGTTTATTGATACACAGATATACAAAACGTTTAAAAATATAAATTTTATATTATAAGAAATGCTTACATTTTTAAAATTTTATTGGTGTCTTTTATATTAAGAATTAAATAAATACCCGATATATGATTTCCACGTTTGTGACTTACATTTCTTTTCCAAAGTTTTCTCACATTTGTGACTTACATTTCTTTTCCAACGTTTTTTTTACTTTTGTGACTTACATTTTTTTATGTATATTTCTAAGATTGAAGTAAATTAAACATGGATAGTTGTACAAAGTAATCAGTCTCAAAAAAATTCAAATGTATGCAAACGCTTTTTTTGGTGACAGATTACAAAGTAATCAGTCACAAAAAATTTTTTTGCTGAAACTTGCTTTTCAATTTCAGCAAAAAGCGGTCACATACATGTATAAAAATTTATTGACGTGTGCTAGTTGATGAGTCATTGCCCACATATAATTTATGAATAATGATGAGGATGACTAAAGATGTGAATATTCATGCATTACATAGCCAAACTATAAATAATTTTAAAGTGTACGTCTGTAGTTTTAGACCTTTGAAGGGACTAGTATATTGAAATAATCATATATTTTTTGTTAATGAACTTATGTACACTGAATAATAGCACTAGTATTAAATTTTATAAATTCTTGTTATGACCAGAAATTGTTTTATATTTAACCGAAATTATATTGTATGTATATATATACAAAAGGTATATTTATCCATATATACATATAACTTTCTTAAACATGTAATAAAAGTACACAATTATATCATAGCCACGCCAAGGTCAAAAGGTCGAATATCAACGGGGTCTCGGGCTCTTTTACTACTATCAGCAAAAAATTATTCTTATTCTCAATGCGATTTTGGTTTCATGGAAATTTTTTCTTTCAATTTACGAAAACTTTCCGATACCTTCAAATTCGAATGAAGATTGGTGCATAGCAATATTGCCATCTCTTGTATGCATATATTCCCAAGAAGCGAAAAAAGCGATCTCAATATCCTTATTTTTCTTCTCAATCTATGCTATTAATAAATATCATACAGCAAAACGAAATTAAGATGACTTGACGAATGATCACGCCAAAATTTCTGCTTTATGTAAACAAGTCTTATTCCATTGAACTCGGCAAATTAACTTTTTTGAATGAATTATCAAACTCAAAAGGTTGCTTAAATGTAGCTTTCAAAATTCTCCGTTCATTGTCCTTTACAACTCCTTATCCTTCCATTATGCGTTGGAACACGCAAAAAGCTTATACTTCTGTAGAAAAAGCTTGTTTAATCAATATTTTCTCAGTTCACAACCATCCATATTATTTTACCTGTGATCAACATATCAAAATATTCTCTATTATATCCATACTGAACAATTGCTCACTGCGTAGAGAAATAAGTTGGGCCCCCGTTTTAATTAGACATGTTGAAATGCATTCCAATCTATCAGATACTCGAGATGCCAAATCTTTAGATAGTTTACTACGCAGAAAACGAGCGGTTTTAAGAATGCTTATAATTATAAATATGTTATTTTAAAATATTGATATTAAAAGTGCCTTAGAAAATGATATAATACCAAATTGATATTAACGTAGACACTATTTTAACACAGTAATTTAATAATTTTTCCACGTATAACTTATTTTAAATTTACTAGAAAATATTTGTTAGAATTTTGCTAGTAAAAACAAAACGGAATTTACTGGGAAAACAGTGTCGGAAAGTGTATATATAAATATATATATATATATATATATATAT
>CABFPE010000292.1:595240-654536 GCA_900660155.1 Hofstenia miamia
AATGAATTTATATTTGATTATATATATATATATATATATATATATATATAATGTAAAACAATTTCCTAGATTCTTTTTTGAAACTCGTGATATTCAATGAAGTCAATAATTTCCGTGCATCTGTTTTCTTCTGACAGTTTCTAAAATGTACGGCGAGCCTATTTGTGCTAAGACATTCTTTTTATGATTTAAGAAAAATGTATTATTTCAAATTTATATTGAAAAATAAGATCTCATGGAATATTTTACTAAATTAATGAATTTGTTTTCCTTGTAATTTTGAAAATCTCAATAGATGCGTTACTTGTCTTTTTTCGTTTTGAATACACATTATTCATTACCAGAAAATGATGTTATTACAAACTTTTCATAAAGTTAATTTATATTTGATTAATAATTTAGCTAACAATTAATATATTTATTAATGTTGTAATCAGAAGTAATTAGCAGTATATAATTGGAATTTTGTAATGTATGAAAAACTGTAATCATAATGACACCATGACCTATTAAATCAACAGCAGACTATTTTAATATTTAGATTCGTAAACCTCCAATTAGAGCATTTTCCTGTAGATGAGGTAGCTGAAGCGTAGAAAGAGGAGACAAATAGAGTTTTACGTTAAATTACAAAATAAAATGTATTAAAATGCATTTTTCTTCTAGAGTTACTATTTAATATGAAGTCACTAAATAAGATAATCTACAACATATAATTAAGACGAAACAACCAAATTATTTTAAGACCAATGTCCATTTCAATGAAAGTAGTTAATCTTTATATATTCAATTTTAATTGGTTAAATTTCATTTCATTTACCATAACCCAGTTTAAAAAGCTGAAGTCACAGTCGTCTTTGCTGCATGATTCAATATGCTTACTACATACGTTTTAAACAAAATAAGTTCTAAATGTTTTCTGATTTATGAATTCTAGTCGTAAAAGCAAAAAAATAAAAAAATATGAATAAAAACCATCGTTGGAATTTGATAGGATCAATTCGAATTTCATTTTATAGGATTCGAATCAAAAGTTTCCAACTCCATACAAATAACTTTATTTATTAGACTACAAATCAACCATTAATCTTGAACAATGGTAAGAAAAGCTCGATAATTTCCTTTTCAGATAGAAAACAATTATATTGAATTTTTCATCACATTTTTCCATAATTACCAAACAACGAATATATCAATGGCTTCTGAATATACACTTCCTTTTAGAATATCCATTTTAAACAAAACGTGACAAAACAATTACACGTGATAGTTTTCTATTTGTACAAAATATCGTTCCTAACAAGAATAACTTTAAGAAAAATAATTCGACAAAAAACTTTTTCAATAGAAAATGTACAATTCGATAAAACATTTATGGTAAAGCTTTGTACAAAACTTAAAACTACATTTCAATTGGAATGCCTATTAAACAACACTTACCAGCGCATTTAACAAAAAGGAAAAGTTTTACAAAAATAAAGACATTTATCAGCATAATTTCTTTCCATTCTTTATGATTTACCGGGATGTCACACTTGTGATACATTTGTTGTATGCTACCTCTAAAATAAAATATAATTCAAAAATGAAAAAGCTAGAATAATGTATATGTACATGACAAGCTTTAAACAAAAACCTGATTTCAAAGGGAAGATATTGGAACAATTCTTTCATTTAAAATATAAATTTTCATATTTTAAGACCTTTATTGAGTATGGCATAAAAAATCTAAATTCTAAAGTTGAAAACACATTTATTTATACAAAACACGTACTTAGGGCTTATATAACCGAAAACTATATTGAAAATTGTAACATGACAATTCATGTAGTATGGCATTTAATCTTAAAACAACGTATTTTTGTAGTTGTACGTGCAGGGTTCAATACACAAAGATTATTTTCATAACCCTAATTTACCCACGAGACTACATTATCTATTTTTTTTATATATTCTCTACAATCTTAATCACTGTGTTAATAAAGTATATGGACAAAACTTTGTTTCCATGTATAAAATTTTTTAAGTAAGTTCATGATGTTCAACATTTGACTTATGGTCTTATGGTATTTTCAAATTTGAAATTTTAACCTATTTTAGATAAAATGATTGTCCATATGTAAAGAAAACAAACGAAAGGAAAGTACAGAACTGACACATGACCAAAAACAATTACAAGTGAAAATTGGCTGAAAGATGCGTGCTAGATTTCCTTAACCCATACAAAATGAGATAATCCGTATGAGTATTTACATTAGTAGTTTATGGATGAGATTTATGACTTGATAAGGATATGTTCTTATTGTGTTTTGAATATTGATATCACGCCACTTTTTAGTAAGCGGTACACCATGGCTTTTTACTATTTTCCCAAAGAGTAAGTGAAAGACAAGTTGGTATTTGATGATGTTGAAAATTTACAGGCTTGTTCAAGAGTCAAATCTTACAGTAATGAAGAAAACATGGAGATATTTGGATATTTCCAATTCAAGAAAGAAAATGATAAAAAATACATAACATCCGAAGCTAATGGCGGTCTCTATCAATTTTGACGATTACCATTCGCTGTAACTAATGAAGTTGCGGTATTTCAAAGAATAATCGACAAGATTATTTTCTAAAACAGTCTTAAAAGAACATTTGCATATTTAGACAATGTTACTGAAGCTGGAGCAACTAAAGAACACGACGACAATAAAGATAGATTTCTAAAGGCTGCCAAAGATGCTAATTTAACATTCAACGATGATAAATGTGAAATATTCAAAACATCAATCAATCTTCTTGGATATACTGTTTCAGAAAAATCCATTCGGCCTGATGCTGATCATTTGCAACTACTAAAAGATCTTCTTTTTCCTCACGACCAAAAAGCGCTTAAAAGACTTATTGGGATGCTTTCATACTATTCACAATTGATACCTAATTTTTTACCGTTTAATACCAAACTCGTAGACATTTTTAAAAGCTTAAAAACTGATATCGAAAATGCTATGACGAGAACAATTGATGAAAATATCCCATTGTTGTAGAAACCGATGCTTCAGATACTTCTCTTGCCGCTACGCTTAATCAATGAGGCCGACCCATGGCATTTGTTCAAGAACTCTATCTCCAGCACTATAGAAAATGGAGACATTACCTTACTGGCAAACATTTCACGTTGGTTACAGACCAAGAGGCCATTTCGTATTTTTAATAAATACACAAGTGGAACTCGCATTTTACTCATATGATATATTATACAGATCTGGGAAGCTTAATCATTCTGCCGACACCCTTACTTGTGTCTGCAGCTTATCTTTTATTACCAACAAGTTAGCAAATCTGCACTCTTAGTTGTGTCATCTCGGAGTACGTCGTTTGTTTCATTTTGGTCGAACGAAAAATTTACCATATTTCCTGGATGATGTTCAAAAAGTGACTAAAGAATGCCAATCTTGTCAGAGACTTAAACCCCGTTTTTGTCATTCAGAAGGAAACCATCTTATAAAAGCTACTCAAACTTTCGAAAGCTCAGCGTTGATTTTAAAGGATCTTTTGCTTCTAAGATTATTAATACTTACTTGTTATGGTTGATGAGTACAATCGGTTCCCATTTGCATTTGCATGTCATGAAGTTAGTACCAATACAATTATAAAGTGTTTTGTTCAAGTGTTCTCGATATTTGGAATGCCTGCATTTATACATTCTGACAGAGGAGCATGTTTTATGTCGTCCAAAACTCTTTGCATAGCTGTGGTGTATCAATCAGTCGTACAACGCCATACAATCTCCGTGGAAACGGTCAGTGCAACCGCTACAATGGCACAATATGGAAGACAATACAATTGACATTACATTCAAGAGGAATGCTTGATTATCACTGGGAGTCAGTAGTATGCGATGCTATACACTCAATTCATTCACTTTTATGTAATGCTACAAACGAAACACCTCATGAAATACTTTTCATTTCAACTTAGACCCGCATTTGGTCATTCAATTCCTAGTCGGTTAACAAACGCTGATAAATTATTAGTTCGCTGTCACAATCAAACTAGTAAATATGATCCCTTAACAGATGAAGTAATTCTTCTATGTGCATGTAAAATGCACCAATGGGAGAGAATCTACTGTTTCGATTAGAGATGTAGCACCAATTCAAGGTAATAATGATAGATACGAAAGTATTTCTGTAGTACCACTCAATGAAAAAAACGATGATGCTATCGGTGAAGAAAATAATCCTCAAATCGAAAACAAAACATCCGATGGATTCTCTTTAGAACCATCTCTTCACTCGACTGATCAAAATGAAATTAAAAATGATGCCGTCCCGTTACGCAGATCAAATAAAATTCGTTGTAAATCCTACCACCTTGGCTATGATTCCTAGAATAGAAGGGGAGAAATATAATGTTAACTTAGTATTATCAACATTTGTACATGTTTATATATCAATTGATTTAAATAGTTAACTGTCAAGTTTATAAGCTTAGTTACTTTAACGCTATACATGCTAATGTTATAGATGAATAAAGCAAACTTATTAGTTGTATTGCCACAAGCTCCAAAGTTTTGGCTTAAAATAATGCTTTCTTACAAAATGGCCTTGTTGAGTCTTCCAAAATCTCAAACTTCTACGTCAACAGGTCAAGGAAAATGCTATTTTCTCAAGCTTCGCAAATCTATGAGGAACAAATGTAGGTCTTGCAACATACCAATATCTTCACCCCAGAAAGTTTCTGTTATTCAGTGCAAATCATGCGATGACTGCACTTGAGATCTACAAGTTTCAAATGCACATATTTCTGTGATACTCAATTCCATTGTGGGAATTATTAATAGAAAAACTCATTATTGCACTAGTTGATTTATGTTTTTCAATTATAGTTGGTTTTTAAAATACCTGCACAAATAATATATACAATTTCATTCCTATTATACATTATAATTCATTGTGTGATAGATCATTCAGTATAGGTATTGGATTTATAGTAGGATTATAATATTTAGATAATATTTAGAATGTTAATAATATATTGATGGATATGTATCTGTTCAAATATACTGATTATAATGGCTTTACAATTTTCAAAGTTATTAAAATGTTTTTCATAATAGGCCAAAACTAATCCATTCAAAACAAGAAACAGTTTAAGAGAAGGACATATCAATTTGAGAAAAGACTACATATGTAGTCTCCTGGCTAAAAATAATTGTTCATTTGCTCGGCAAATTCGGGTTAAAGTATTTTAGACTACGCAAATAGTAAATTCTGAATGAAAAATTATGACGAAATATCCAATAATGTAGCATATACCTTTTGGCATTTGACAGATTAAGTACCGCAAATTACACTAAATCAACAAAAGTACAATGAATATAAGAAAAACCTAAGGTTAGTGGCGCGTTTAGAATTTTAAAAATGGGGGGCTGACACCCACTTTTACAGAAAAAATGGTAAACAAAAAATTTTTTAAGCAAAAATAAATTTACACAAATGCAATCGTCTGTTTTTTGGCAGAAAATCAATTAATATCATCTTGAATTAAAGGGAACTATTTTAAATTTTGAGAGAATATTTTAAGTTTTAAATGCTCGCAGCTAGCCCCAAAGAAGGAGGCGGGGAAGGGGGGCGACCGCCCCTCCTAAACGCGCTACTGCCTAAGGTAGTGCAATGAAATCCTAGAGTGCCGAACGCAGGGAACTTTTTGGAAATTTTATCAACATACAAAGTGAAGAATCCGAAAGTGGTAAAACGATGAATTTTACTTATATTTAAATAGCTAAATATAGTTTTTCTGATTAAAGAAATTGTCTAAATTAGAGCTACTTGTTCTGTATGGAATTAAAGATACAAATCGTTTTTCTACATTTTCACAAATTTTCTGTAAGCATATTAAAACATTAGCAAGTCATAAGATGTTCTATGCAATCACGAACATTTGTGTTAAAGAGTGTTATATGTCTGAAGAAACTTTACAAAAATAGTTCAATGAACATAAATATTTTTTAAATCAACGTTGAAATTCTCCCCAAACCTAAGTTCATATAATCAGGCAAATTTAAGCCCATGGCATCAACAAAACAATTATTTTTATGCATATAGACCACACAAAACCAAGCAGAGTTGTATGGGTACCAGGGTGTCGGCAAGAATTTCAAGCATAGAGGGGTGCATTTCAATTGTGATCAACTTGAATTACCAAAAGCGGTGGAAGCCCACCGAAGTTTTCAAAATATTGAAAAAATAGACTTTGAAAATGCATCTCACCACCCTAGCCTTTATTTTTAAAAATTGTTTACGATTTTTTTAGATTTAATCAATACCAATCAATGTTGAAAACGTTACAGGGGCGGACATTCCACGATGCCCCCCTTATGTAAGCCGCTGCAACGTACGCAGAATCAGAGGTGATGGTGTTGATAAATTTGGAGACAGCTTAATTTATTTAATTTTTGACTCAATTTAGAAATTTAAAAGCAATCCCCTTGTAAAAATGGTTTTTCTGTTTTTGAAATTATGAAATCCTAGCATAGCATATTGAATACCATGGTGTGATTCTAATGGATATTTCAAACTAATTTCAGTAAAAACAGTATATCCCTGATTTAACGATTGTTACGATTAATAGATTAATGGGCCAACATTGATTAACGGTTAGTGTTCAAACATTGATTAACCTTAAGCAGCCTGGTGTATGCTTAAAATAACAAATTGCTTTTCCACATTTTTAAGGGACTACCCAACTAATTGTAAGATATCATCAAGTGATACATTAATTATTATGATGATAGTACAATAAAATATTTTTAGATTTCACAAAATTAGCAGCAATATCAACATCCATTGGTATGGCAACAGCAGCCATTTTGAAGTTTTCAATATTTCATTTATTTTTTAAAATTTTCTGAATCCTTTAAATATTTTATTCCAATTTAAATCCAGTTGTAATCAGAAATAGTTTTATGAAGTGACAGGAGTTTTCTATCATTAAGACACCACAAGACATTTTATGGAAAACATGCGTTTTAAGATGAAAAAAATCGTTTTAGTGTAAAAATTGTAAAACCAAGGTTTTTGAAAAATTCCTTCTGTCACTGCATAAATTCCTTTATTTGCATCCATCATGCAAATAAATGGAAAACAATACAAATACAGCAAAAATATATATATTTTGAGAAAATTGCTATTAAAGATAGGGCAAATTTTTCATAAATCTTTCTACTTGAAATAATTTACAATTTAAGTGCATTCTGGTCTGAATGTTGTCATAGTATATAATTTTTGTACATATCATTTAAAAAAGTTGCATCTCCTGATATACAGACCCCTAATTTGAAAAAAGCTGCTGAACAGAAGGCAATATTCTAAAAGCATGCATATCCGTTAATGGTAGAATCGGTAATAAAAATGTACTTAATGGTAAAATGGAAGCAATAATAAAAAATATATAAATTAAATGGAAGTATAAACACATAAATTAATATAAAAATCACAAAATTGACCCCCACACCAATTTCATCATAGATTAGCCTTATCATGATTTGGGTAGTGCCTTAAAGGATTTCCACCAAGCCTATTATGAAATTTGAAAATGATGAGACAAGAACTTATCTATTAGTGGACATGCTTGAATGCAATGTTAAAAATTTGTACTAAAGCGCATTACTGTGGTTAAATTAGTTGAAAAGATTAATAAGTTATATTTGGAAATTCCTAATTTTTAAAAAAGATTTAAATTCTCGTCATGTAATTATATGGCTTCAAGCCCATGGAAGCAACAAGTGAGAGGCCGCGAATTAAGAGATGAAATGAAAGAACAGAATCTCCACTATCAAGTGGTGTTGTCAGATTTTGCACATCGAATTAATATGTGAGAAATAAAATTTAAAAATATTTTCAAAAACTATAAAAAATTGAAAAAAATTTCTTGGCATCTTAAGGTTAATTGCATACAGAAATATTTGTAAACAGAATGAGAATTGCATTAATACTCTTTCTCCGGAAAAACTGCAAAAAGTCTACTTTCGAATAAAGTAAAATTACTACTTGAACACTTGGCATTTGAAAGTTATAGAGCCCTGAAGAGAGCAATAGATTATAGTATACTTCGTCAGTTTTTGAAAAATCTAAAGGAGAAGGAAAAATGTTAGACCATGCTACAATCTATGCGTGAGTGTATATTTGATATAAATTTGAGTGACTTTACAATAGTTTCAATACAATACAAACATGTTTCAATATGCTATACTGCAATGAACAGAATTAGGATTCATCATAAAACAACGTAATAGTAAAAAAAGTAATTTATTGTACGTCAAATTAATTCGAAAAGAAAAGCGCGGTAAGACTTATAATAATGAAAACAGATGGGAATTTTATGGAAATTGATTTCCAAACCCATTAAGCACTTTATCCAACATCTCTGATTGCAAAAATCGCGTGGAAAAATTATCTTCATAAATACAATGTGCTGGCTGATAATAAACTTATTCATTCAATAAAACAGTTGAATTCAACTGGCTAATCATATACACTACGCTAATATATGCCGATTAAAGAACATTAGTCAAATAAAATGTGCTCTATTTTTAGGTAAGTTATTCATCTGAAAGCGACAAATTAATTGTGCTGAAAAAGGAGAAGTGAAACAGCGCGCACAAAAATTATGTAAGCATGGCAGCGAAGCACATCACAGACACGACACTTAGCAGGCATGCATTTACTAACCAGAATTCAAGGATGGCTTACGCGTGAGAAAATCGGGTTTCACCGGGATATCGGGCTTAGGTTGTGCCGCAAAGCTCTTTGCACGGCTAAAGCCTTGAAATCCAATTGGCCGTGGAGGCGTTGGCTGAAAAACACAAATGCACTAATATTACATTTCTATTGATAATATAATTTAAATTAGAGGCGAAAATCTTCAATTCAAACTTAAAATATTCATACTTCACCATAAAATCTAAAACACGCTCAATCAGAAAAATCATATAAATTATTACTAGCGATAATTTGCATAAAAGCAAAAATAAATCGCAATTACAAAAACTAAATGGTGAAAATTATCAATTGAAATTGAATACCTCTGAATTTTGATGTTTAGGTGTTGATCTCAATTTGACCGCAAGGAATGGAGCAACGGGTTCTTGTGGCTTTCCTAAAAAACTATCAAAAGCTGGTCTATCAGGTAACACTCACTCTCAGCAATTGGAGGCCTCTCCGTTTTCTTGAGATTTTTCATCCATTCTGGCTTTGAGTCACTATTATTGGGATTTGAGTTCTAGAACAGATAAAATTAGAGTAATTGAATTAAGATTTAGTAATGCAAATTAATTTTCAATTTTTATGCCAATAATCAGAAACTTAATTTTCCGCACATGATGGAAGATTTACTTGAAAAAAAGCATAAACAGAAACGTTTTTCACGTTCAAAATCGAAATTTTAATCAACCAGGCATTTGCTTAAAAAAATTTTGCAATAAGGAATTCATGACCACTTGATGGACAAATATATATTAATATCTAAGTTTGAAAAATCAAATTTCCTTCTCAAATTTTGCTTTAAAATTAAACAGTAAGGGAAAGACTATTGATTTCACATAACTTGTAGGGTAGAAGACAACAAACATTAAATAAAGGGATAATGCGGGGGTTAGTAACAAATACTAACATAATTGTTATCTGGTGACAGCTTGTTTACAGAATGTTAGATAAGTGAGTTGTAATCACTTCACGCGGTGTAAAGGTGGATCGATTGTATTCAACTAGTTTATTAATTATGTACGGATTTGAATTTTCGAGAAACGACATCCGTGCCATTATCAAATTTCTTAAGAAATTACAAACTCCTCTCTCTATTCAGACAGCAAGAAAGTGAGTGCGTGAGTTTAAAAGAAGAAGAACAGAGTGTTCTGATGTACCAGGCCTGGCCGTCCTGTTGCAGTGAGTAATGTTAAAAAAACTGAAACGATTCTTGCCTTGCTTCATGAGGATCACAGAAGATCAAGTAGATATATATAGCTAAATATCTCTCATGAAACAGTTTGGAAGATAATCTCTGAAAAGCTAAGAATGACAAAGCTTACCTCTCGGTGGGTTTCCTCATGTTCTCACTGAAGAACAAAACGTGAAAAAAATTTTGGTTGCTTCACAGCATCTCAGGAGATTAAGAAGAGATCCTGCTTTCTTAAACCGGGTTATTGCGGCAGATGAACAGCGGCCTCCTGAAGAAGGGCGACCAATAAAAGCAAAACGGAGTCAAGATGGGTGGAAGGTTCTCCACGTCACTTGCTTCGATCATCACGGTGTCATTCTCGATTGGCCAGTTCCCGTTGATACGACAGTTAATGGTGATTATTACGAATGTAATTAAAGAAAGAAAGTGCGACCGGCAATGAGAAGAAGACGTCCAAATCTTCTTGATGAGGCGTCATTTTCCTTCATGACAACGAGAGTCTTCACTTTAAGAGATGTGTTGTGGAAATGCTGGTTCAGTGGGAGTGGGAAGTGCTCAGTCACCCACCTTAGTCGCCTGATATCAGTTCTTGCGACTTTTTCCTTCATGGACAACGCTTCCGATTTGAGGAAGACATCAATGTTGCATGGAAGGCCTCTATAGACCAAGTAAACAGGGCAGGCACGGAGCAGGGAATTATGAGGCTCCCACATCTCTGGGAGAAGTGTGTTGCAGTTGATGGAGATTAGTTTGAGTAATAAATGTATACACTTTGTATTTGTGATATTTTTGTTTAAATAAATTATGAATTACTAAATTGAAAAAATGGGAAACGTATTTATTGACTAACCCTCGTAATGCTACTTGTATTGCCAATTAATAATAACTAATTTCTGCTTGGTATAAATTTTCCACCGCGATACAAATTATTTCATATGTGGAGTAAAATAAAGCATTATATGAAAGGTAAACAACAAATAACGTTACTGAACTTTATGTTTAAAATGACAAACTGAGGATCAACCACTGTCGAGACGTCAGGACAAATAATTTAACATGGAGTGCAAACAAATGACGGAGTTTAACTTGCCTAACTCAAACCTGTCTCATTCTCAACATGTGTTTTTATAATTAAAATAACCTCTTTTAGAAACACTGCCTTTAAAAATATGCTAAAATATATTAAAATTTGATTGATGTTTATTTAATAGTTTCACAATATCTTATTAGTTTGTTTAATTTTTCCTCAATTTAATTATGATAGTTTCATTGGACACCAAAATCTTAATAGATTAGCAACACAGGTGATCGATTAATTGTCACAACCCTAAAATAGCCCTCCAATAAGTGGATGGTGCAATCCAGNTGTTTTTATAATTAAAATAACCTCTTTTAGAAACACTGCCTTTAAAAATATGTTAAAATATATTAAAATTTGATTGATGTCTTTGTTTATTTAATAGTTTCACAATATCTTATTAGTTTGTTTAATTTTTCCTCAATTTAATTATGATAGTTTCATTGGACACCAAAATCTTAATAGATTAGCAACACAGGTGATCGATTAATTGTCACAACCCTAAAATAGCCCTCCAATAAGTGGATGGTGCAATCCAGTGCAATCTCTAATTCATAAACAACTGAAAATTCTAGAAAAACAAATTTTGGAACACAAAATAAGTACTACCGGCACTGATTGCATTTTTGATTTTGTCGGTGTGGCTTTCAGTTTGACGGGAAATGGCGATTCGCTGACTTCACCTAAAAATAGAATAAATTAATTTGATACATCTTCAAAAATAACCATATAGACTTAATCATTTTCATAAAAGTTACACAGTAAAATGAGAAATTAACATTAAAAACATTTTCTGAAATAAAACAGGACTATGAATATAAAAAATTCAAAAATTAACAGTAAAAATTGTGTTGTGGTAGTTTAACAAAAGGGGGATACATTTTGACTAAGATTCGAAAGGGACTATTCAGTGCACTGAAACCTGGGACTAAGTCTTTCAGGGGGACTGGAACAATGTATTTCACACGGTTACTCTTTTTACAAATTTATAGTTATGAAATAAGACCACATGAGCTCATGTGACAAGAAAATTTCATGGAGCTATTATAGGACGAAACTGGTCGCGCAGAAACCTAATTTTGTCGACCCACCAATTTTCGAATTCTTAGCCCAAGACCCGATTCTATTTCCGGTTTGTTGATTGCCTCTCTAATGGTGGGTTGAATACAATTCACATAATGCGCATCTGCTTGAAATTTGATTTTCAAAATTGAGAAAATCATTCTACACATTCGTTGTAATAAAAGTTATTTACTACCTTCCTCATTGGCAAAGTATATTAATGTATGTAATTGAAATTCATTACAATGCAAATTATAAATTTATAGATTAATTTCTCAAATTTACGATACTCAGATTGGCCCGTAACGCGATTCATGAAACATCATTTTTTCTAAAGGGGCTCGACGCAAAACGTTTCCCATATGTTAATGGCCCTACCATGGATCGAGTCAACACGTCTCACAAACTGGCTAACACATTGTGTACATACTCATTTAGTTCAATTTACTTGATATTTAGAAGTATCATTGGTTTAAATATTCCCAAACAATCCACCAAAATTTGCAACAATGAATCAAATGATGAAAACAGCCACAAGTTGGTGACACTAATTTTCTAAGCGTATAAATGAATTGATTTTCATTGAAATATGAAATTTACATTTAATAATTTATGATGATTAAAAAATCTGATTTCGAATAAAGTCGATAAGAAATTAATGGGAGATGAAGAAGGTGATGAAACTCACTGAAGCGGTAAGAAGATTCACTCCTATAAGCACAAAATAAACGCCGCACAGCATTGATAGCTTTTGAGAATTATCCACGATTTACAACCGCGGCTATTATCCAAATGAATTATTAACTACTTATAAAAGAAAATAAACTCCCTTGTGCAACTCAAACAAGAAAATCAAATATCAAACTTTCGATTAAATGCCACAAATATGTCTGCAAAAATTTATTAACGCAGTGTTGGCAAAACCAATCTAACTTTTATATCTAAGAGTCTAAGGTATATGAATAATGATTTATACATAGTGAATTTAAAGAGCTAAGTCAATTTGAATAAATCCTATAGATTCCCCCAATCATTGGCACTCGAAAATTGAACTAAACTTCATATTTAGTATAAATTATTAGAACTGATAACATTAGAAAAAAGCCTGATTAGCGACCTTAGAATGACAAAATATGTATACTTACTTTCTTTAGCTGATTTCTTATTGGCTGATACACTATTCAACTTCACAGGAGTTATTCTCTAAATTTAATATTTAAACACTATTTCATAAGTTATCATATGTACCTCTTTGGAATTCACTTCATTAAATCGAGGTGTTTTCTGAGACTCCCTTTGATGGGCTAAAAGAACTTTGTTACCGTTTTCGAAAAGAAATACAAGTGGGTATGATTCAATATGTGTGACGCCAATATAAAGATTGCTAATAATCATGATTTGGATTGTCATGGACTAAGGTATTGCGTTTATGCAGTAAAATGGGTTACCAAAATGATTGACACACTGGTATTTTATTTCCCATACATACATTGAATGGAAAACTCAATTTTCATAGAATTAAAAAATTTATTGTAGGGTATAAAATTTTAAGGTTTTTAACGTATTTTTGGTAGAAAAAATAGAAATACATTACAAAAGCACATGAAAAGTTCAGTGAAAAATTTGTAGTCGGTTAAGGGTGTGCTTAATACATTGATGGATACAGAAATTCAGTTTTCATAGAAAAATCACATGAACATATAAAATGATTATAATTCTACCGATAACTGCTTAATAGGGACACAAAATAACTAAATTTACAAAAAACATTTGCAGAAGGGCATTTAGAGCAGAAGCAAGCTGGATTTAAAAAGCTTGTAAGGAGAACAGCGACTATAATTAAGGTGTCATGGGATCAAATTAGTAAAAAGAATGAAATGATAGAAGAAATTCTAGGACGAAGCAGTTTTGTGAAGTCGAAGGGAGAAGAAATTAATTTTAACCGAAAAGCAAACATTGGAAATTTCAAGAAAATTAAAAAGATCGAAGTCGTAGAAACTTACAAGTATTTTATTAAGAAAGAGTAAATCGAGATATTTTAGATAAATTGAAATGGATAATAGATTGCATTTGATGAGGAGAGAAAGAGTGGTATGTTGAATTACAGCGAAAGATCCAGTGATGTAAAGAAGCCGATTTAATTTACTGCAGAAAATGTAGGCAGCTACCAACAGTGACATCAATAACGGTAAACAGAAAGACAATAAAGAATGGAGTATAAGTTAAATGAGAAGAGAATGAGATAAGAACGTTGGAATGAAGATAAACGAATTTATAGGAAAGTTTGGATGAGATGTGGGGTGACAAATTGAAGAAGTTGGAAATAACAAAACTAACATCGTTTGCTTCCGAGCGGAAAGGAAAGACTAGAAAGGTGACGGGAAGGGTAAAATAAAAGTACCTCACAACATTTGGAAAAATTAAAGGAACCAACAGAAAGCATTGCCACAAACACACCGAAGACGGTCGTCGTAATTGGAAGAGAAGATTCTAGTGTCATCAGTACATACAGGGTGACTATAAAGTAACGCAAAATTTAACTTGCCAATAAATAGCCAAAAAAGGATAAAAAACAGTATTTTATATTTAAATGATACACAAATACATGCCATTTATGAATAAATGTATACATTTTACAAAAGATGTTCTATATGATGACCACCAGTAGTAATGATCAGTTGTAATCCTTCAAGAATATTGGAACATGAATTTAGCAATATTTCCTGATTAATTTTTCCAATTTCTTCAGCTATGAAAGTTTTAAGTTCTTCCAAATTGGATGGTTTTCGTAGATAAACATTATGTTTTAATGCGCTCCACAACCAGACATCAGCTGGGTTTAGATCAGGAGACCTGGCTGGAGAATTTTGAGGGAAACATCTGTTTTTAACATTTTTGTGTTATGAATTCTTTAACTGGGCTTGCAATATGCGGTGGAGCACAATCCTATTGAAATGTGATGTCTCTTCTTCTTGTTGGTAGATGCTGTATTATATGAGTTTGTAACATTTCAAGATAGCAGTATTGGTTCACTGTTTCTTCAAAGAAATAAGGGGGAATTATGAACTTTGTAGTGAAACCTGTCCAAACAGTAACCGTTGGACTATGCAATGGAACAGCACTTGTAGCATTTGATTTCTCTGAATCTCATATTACAAAATTGCGATTTGACATTTAGATAAAAGTGAGCCTCATCACTCTATAAAACATCTGGGAAAAGTTATCAGTTTCACCACATTTTTCAAGGAAGAAATGAGTAAACTCCAATCTTTTCTCATGATCAGCTGGATTAAGTGCATGAACACTCTTTAGTCTATAAGGTCTAAGTTTAAGATGTTGACGCATAATCTTTCCAGGAGAACTTTGTGGCGTACCAAGAAAACGAGCAACTGTATGGGAGCTTGAGTATCCCGATCTAGATAAATTCTGCTGATTATTGATTTCATCTTTCACTTGAAGCACTGCTTCGTCATCAAAAGATGATCCTCTTTTTCGAATTTCTTCACTAACCGTGTAATTGTTGATATGGAGAATGGGTCATTTCTGAGTCGAGGAACATGCTCTTGTTTATATAATCGTAATGCGGCTATGGTTGAGCAATCAGAGCTGTAATAACATTTTATTATTACAATGCGAGTTTGATTATCAAGACAATTCATTTTGGTAAAAATGAATGCCTATTATGTGTGAATCTATTTATATAACAATTTTTTGGAAATTCCAGTGTAACAAAAAATAGCAGCCAACTAAAATTTTGCGTTACTTTATAATCACCCTGTATATATAGAATGCAACTAGATAGAGAGTCAAATGTAGCAGGAATATAATCCTTTAAAAATATGAGAAAAATAAGAGGACCAAGAACATAATCTTGAGGAACTCTATAGATGTTATAGTGATTTTAGAAAAAAAAGAACGTACACAAACTTTTTGAGTTCCTTTAGATTGGTTACTGCAAATAAGGAACAGGAAGGAAGAGTTTAAATTGAGAGAAGAAAACTTATACAATAAATCAGAGTGAAAAACATCTAAAAGCTTTACACAAATCGAGATAAAAGGCGACAAAGGGGAAATAATAACACCAAAACACAGCTTTGAAAACAATTCTTTCGAAGATTAGAAGATATATGACATGTTCGAGGTAGGTATGAAGAAGAAACAAACATGTTTAAAAGGTTTCTGTCAAATTATAAATGGGAACAACAAACGAAGGAAAGATAGACTCAATTAACTCAAAAGCAAATATTCGTTTTGTATTTGTCGAGATGTGCGTGTTAGCGATTCTTTTTATAAGGATATGAGAAACGTTTGTTACTAAAATTGTTCAAAAAGAAATGTTATCTAACTCAATAGAATTGGAAAGAGCAGAGAATGTCTGAGAGAATTGCATTAGTAAGAGTAAAGCTTTAACGAATTTGAGTTTGTTAGCGAGATTGACAGAATATGATGAATAAAATGAGAGATTGTCTACTTTTTTCCGGGGCAAAAATAGGGAACACCCAATGCAAAACGTATTGTGGAAGTATAGAGACAAAGGTTACAAAACGGTTGAGAGTAAGTGAAGATCAAAGATATCTACTTAAAGAATTTTAATCAGTTAAAGAATAAAAGTAAGCAGTCGAAGAAAGAGTTTGAAGAGCGGAGCTGAAAGTATTAACAGCAATAAAGAAGATTTGATTAGACGAGAAAGATACTTAGTTCCCAAAGTTGATGAAAATGTCAAAGAAATTAGAGAACAGCAAGTCCAGCACATCGGAGGCTTCAGTGACAAATAATTGTAGGCGATTCCTACAAAATAGGTTGAAACTAGGAAAAATTATTCGACAAGAAAGACTACGTTTCTGTGATAATTTAGAAATAGAAGAGAAATAGATGAGGTTGTTGGTCAATTAGAATTGAGCATTTCCCATAAAATTGGAAAGAATGTTGTGTAAGATTAACAAAGAAGTGATTAAAATGGAGAAAAAGAATGAATATTTAAATGAGATGAGTGAATCCCAGCATTAATAAATTCACGGTGAAAACAAAAGATATTAGATACGAGCTCCTAGTAAGAAGAAATGAGCTTGCGAATGATTATTGTAAGTGCCTTGAACAAGTTGAAAAAAGAAGAACTGATAATTAGGTTGAAATCTTAATTAAACTACCACTACAGAATTGTGTCGACCTTAGAAAAACGCCTATAACGATACAGATCATGAATGGAAGCATGAAGTACATCAACCTCTTATACATGATTGATCTCGTGACTCGACTTTCTTTCAAAGAAGTGCCGGGTACAGCTTCATTAATTCCGGGAATACTTATTGACAAAAGAAAAGACTCTGAATCTTTGTAGATTGGCGTAGATACAGGTTTTAAAGTTGGAAGACATGAAGGCTGAATAGCAGAAATGAGAAGAAATAATTGTTTTGGAAAGAGATTGATGGAAGAGTTAATAGAACTCCTCTCACGAGTATCAACAACAGGTTTTAATACGAAGAGCCCAAAGATCTGATTTGTTGAGTGATTTCATGGTCTCCTTAGTTTCAGGGTTAATAAATACAAGATCATTGAGCTAGATTTCCTAAAACTCAATTAAACTGTATAATAAAAAGTCAAATTGTATGGAAGACTTCACAATTTCTAATCGTTTCCAAATATGTTCTTTTACAAAATCAACCATCAAACCACAATGCAAATCATAGCCTTAAAGGCAATCCATGGATAAATACAAATTTTAGACGAGCACTTACTCTGTGAATTGGGTTGCTTAGAAGAGGGTGAAATTTTGAATTGTTCTTGTGTTGGTTTCTAAAAAATAAATTTAAAAAAATAAAAAAATTTATGAACTCACTTCCTTGGATCCGAGATCCCGTGGTTGTGGAGACTTGTTTGAATGATTTAGCTGACCTAAACAATTTTGTCGTTATAACTGTCCGAAAACAGAAACCATTCACAAAATTTAGTTGAGTGATAAAACAAATAACTAGAAAACTGATCTTTGGGAATATTATATGTATACTAAAATTTAGACTGGTTAAATCGTTGAAAATTAGTACTTATTCTCTAATAAAATTGATTAGAACTTGCTAATAGTCAATGTATGCGAACTGTAACTGTGTCAGTAGTAGCAAAAAATCACACCTATACTCCCAATAGACATTAACAATAATTCATTATATTAATCTGAGCTCACCACCAAATTTGGAAATAGATGATAATTTGTTTGCAGATTGGAGGACGTCCCCACCGCCAACCTAAACATACACAATTCATACAAGAAATAAAATAATTCAGTAATAGCTTCAGAAAATTATTATTTTAAGACAAACATTTTCTTACAAATTATCGATATGTGTAGGTGTTACTGGAAAAGTAACGAAATTGTTAGTCATAAAAATTTATAGTGTAAATTTACTTTTTGAAAATCAAACTTACTACTTATTGTGTCAGAAGTTAATGGAGTAAATTTTAACTACAAAGTGCGAAGTTATTGTAGGGCTTCCAACTGAAATTAGCATTTACTACACTACACAAGCAATATAGCAGAGTTCGAAACGGATCGACATCTTAAGCTCAAGAAAATGCAAAATAGAAAATTAGCACAGTTAATTAAATTAATTTCAGCCTAAAATCAAATTAAAAAGAAAAAACGACTTCTCAAATCCAGCAATTGAAAATTAAGAAATGCGCCAGCCGATAACACGTCACTTACAAATCTGACTTCATGAATATGAAGCAAATGTCAAACATTTTTAACAGAATTTTAACGCAGGTAAAATTACATCCTTTGATGAAAATTGTACAATATTGGAAATTGCTTCTTATACTCCAAAATTAATTGATTTTAAATTAAGACAATTATGTTTTCCTTCTTGTTCTATTCACTATTCCAGCTAGAACTGCAGGGTGCCGTTATTGAATCACATATTAAAAGTATAAGAGAGAGAAATCAAATGCTAGTAGAATACTGAACACCCCATTTACATATATATATTTTCGACATTTAAAACATCGTAACACACTTTACAATATAAGTGAAAACTATTGGTTCTCTATGTACTCATTAAAAGAAATATAATCAGCTTAGATTAAGAAAATGATGTTTGTTTACTTTGAAATTAAAAACGAAAAACCAGTAGATTTTCCATTGATAACTTTTTGAAAAATATTTAAGTATCAAAAAGGAACATTCAAGTAAGAAAATGTGATGCACTCAGTAGGTAAGTTAGCTGTAACACAAATCCGTTAAAAATCTTGTTTTTGTATGAATCTGGATCAACAGTGGGGGTTTTTTAAAGCAAAAACATCTCAAAAAATCAAAATCCATTCAAGACAACCGAAATAATTATACCCATTAAAAAAGATCTTGACGAAACATTGACGCAATGGTTTTCGTCAATGTAAAACCAATTTTCGGCTATCATAAATCATATCTTCATCTACTTGCACCACAGATGACCAGATTAGTTTATGATTATGATCAATAATAACAATTGCAATACTATTTAAAAACCTACAAGAGCAATATTATTAATAGTAATTCTACATTATAATACTATCATGAACTGAAATTGAGTATAATGCCACTAATTTTCGGTTGAATCTTTTACGGACGAACTTCACAAATTCTTAAGAGACATTGATTCAGATATAGATGCTTTTGACTTCTTTGCTTCACAAAAATTGAAATGGCTCTGTCATCACAAATTGCTGCATTTATTCTTGGAGTTTTACCACTGCCGGTAGTGGCTGAACGGATTTTTTCGAAACTCGATACCTTTATTCATCTAGAAGAAACACAAATTTTCCATAACATTGAAAACCAGACTTATTGTATCATGCCCGAAAAATTACTTTTTTTTGTTTTCTAAAGACTATTTAAAATTATTACGCTATAACAGATTCCTAGAACTAAATTGATAATACTCAAATATATAATCAATGCTACAATCAACGATTATAGGGGCATCTCTGAATTGCACTAACGTAAGCAAGCAGAAATTTAATTATTCGTTAGAAGAGGCTTAAACTCAACATATGATCTTGTCATCAAGAAATGCGATAACTCTGAAATCACTACACTTTCTCAATTTCACTGTTAACTGATCAAAAGTAGATGTACAGCTAACTTTTTCAAAAAGCTCAATTCGTGCACTAATTGCCAGGTGATAAATTCAATTGTGGTTTTACGCAAAAAAAGTTTCAACGCACTTTTCATCGGATTATTACATGCTCCTGGAAAAGTAAGATTTCTTGAACATATTGTCTGGGCAAAAAAATTGACAAAAGCGTAAAAACTACTGTTTGGTTTTTGAGAAAAATATATATTATAATATATGTGTGTAGGTTGAAAATTAGAAATGGGGATATGGGTTTAAATAGTTCGATGCGCGTCATCTCTTCTGATACCAGGTAATAAGCTGCTTTTTATTTACCACATGGATAATGAGCAGGCAATTTAAATATTCGAAGCCTCGCAGTGTCCCACTTAAGACAAACAAGAGTTCATATTCCATAAATGTCAGTATAAGGTTGTGATTGTTAGCAATGAAAAGTATGCATTATAGTAGTTGGTCAATGACAATTAAATGCTAAGTGTAGCAGGCTTAAGGACAAGCATTCGCGAAAACGCCATTGAATAAACTAATGAACATTAATTTCAAAACAATTACTTGCAGTGATCAATTTTGCAGTGTTAGTAAACAAATGTTAATACATGCTAACTTACCACAGCACTAAAACACGCAAAATTCATAAACAAATGATGCACTAATGAAGTAACACATGAAGAAATATGAATTGTTAATTGGGAAATGTGAGCAAAGGGCTACCGAATATATTCATGGTTGATTCTGAAGTCAAAATACAAAAATTTAACACCTACATCAATAAGTCTTTATTAAAATGGGAGAAAAAGTTTGGAGAACATTGTATTACACAAATCAAATCAAAAATAAATCAATAAGAAACAAAGATGACCGAATATTTAATCAAAATATTAGAGGATACATTAGCATCTAACCAAAAGATCACTAATTGTATCATAGAACTTAAAGCCTAAGTCACCCACGACCTACGAGAAGCAACGGTAGAGGAACATAAACTTCTTCCTTTAAATGTTAAATCAATTATTTCTTGCGACAACTATAAGAGATTTTATGGATTTTAGTATACAAACTGAGAAATAAAAAATTTCAATATTTTGCATTGCGTACTTGAATATACTTGGGAATATCAATAAAATAAACACATGAAGAATTCCAAACAAATCCACTCGAGCCATTGTCCAATCAACTTTGAAAGCAAGCGTTGTATTCCTCTCCCAACATTAGATAAGCGAATTCCCTACATGACAATTAACTTCAGTAATATTTTCTAGAAACCGAAAATGAATGTAGTTTGAAAAGTCAATAATTAAAACAAGAAAATTTGCGTACATTAATCGGGAGTTAAAATCAAAATAAGAATGTATTCTTAAATTATTTATATTTTGTAGCAGACCTTAGCAAGTCAATTCCAGTAGTAAATATGCATNATATATATATATATATATATATATATATATAGTGTCCCAGAAGTCGCGCACCATGTAGATTTTTATAAAAATACATATGAATATCAATTTTATTCATCATATTCATAAAAAATGCTAAAATTATTCACCCTCTGCTTCGATACATGCATCAATCCTCTTTATAAAACTGTCTTTTACTCTGTTGAGGGTTTCAATTGTGATCTTTTGACATTCAGTTATTATAGCATCTTTCAAATCATTAACAATGCGTGGACGATTTTGTTAAACAACAGATTTAAGATGGCCCCAAAGAAAATACACAAGAGGTGATAGACCTGGTGATCAGGGCGACCACTCCACGGGATCTCTTTGCCCAATCCATCTTCCGGGAAAAGTTTGATTCAGGTAGCAACATTCGCCAAAACCATAGTTGATGTTTCTTCATCAGTTGCCCTCTTTCGTCGACCACATTTCTCACGGTGAGCAACTTAGCCAGTTTCTTGGAAACGTTTGATCAAACGGCAAACAGTGTTATGGCTCAATGGTTTTTACCTCTCGGAATAAGAACGGTATGTAGCCAAATCTCCAAATCTCTTCCAAACATAAAAACCAAATTAACTCTTTCTAGTGTTGTTAATTTCTCACCCATATCCAATAAAATCTGAAACAGAAAAATATATATCTGGTGCATGGCTTATGGGACACTCTGTATATATATATATATATATATANGTAGAGGAACATAAACTTCTTCCTTTAAATGTTAAATCAATTATTTCTTGCGACAACTATAAGAGATTTTATGGATTTTAGTATACAAACTGAGAAATAAAAAATTTCAATATTTTGCATTGCGTACTTGAATATACTTGGGAATATCAATAAAATAAACACATGAAGAATTCCAAACAAATCCACTCGAGCCATTGTCCAATCAACTTTGAAAGCAAGCGTTGTATTCCTCTCCCAACATTAGATAAGCGAATTCCCTACATGACAATTAACTTCAGTAATATTTTCTAGAAACCGAAAATGAATGTAGTTTGAAAAGTCAATAATTAAAACAAGAAAATTTGCGTACATTAATCGGGAGTTAAAATCAAAATAAGAATGTATTCTTAAATTATTTATATTTTGTAGCAGACCTTAGCAAGTCAATTCCAGTAGTAAATATGCATTCTAAAAATATTTCAGATTATAACTCGATGAAATAGGATTTTAAAATTATATAGCCCCAATGGGACAAAAATTCTACGTTCTTATCATCTCCATATGGTTATTCCAAAAACTATAGTTCTGCTAGATATTTTTCCATAAACGAAGAACTTAAAACTAAACTTTTATATATATATATATATATATATATATATATATAGTGTTATAAGAGTCGCTTTGTTGTGCCTTGGAGTCGCCTTGTTTTGATGCATAATTATTGAGTCGCCTTGTTTTTATAATTTGTAAATTTAAAAATTCAATTTTTTACAATATTTATGCTCTTACCAATAACAATAATGTACACTAAACTGTAGTAAACATTTTTATGAAAAAAACATTGGTCAATTGTTAACCCTTATCAAGTCAAGTTTTTAAGTGTGCGTCTAACGGTCAACATGTAACATTTTGTTACAAGGACATTTTTAAAGGAAATTGTTAATTTTTACATGTTGATGATTCAGTGAAGGGGTTGCTTTTTGTATGACCACAGCAAAAATATAACACTTATTCCGTATATGGCAGCACGTCATCGAGTTATGAGTTTGCTTAACTCATTTCATGGTAGTGGAGTTGTAGATAATAACGATCTCTTGCATCGCCCTCAAATCATTCTTGATTATAATCAAGGAAAAGGTGGCGTTTACCAATTAGATGAAAATCTTGCTGAATTCACATGTGCAAGGAAAGCAGTTCGGTGACCTCGGCTCGTGTTCTATAACATTATTGATGTATCTACGAACAATGCATTTGTTCATCTACCACGAAATGGCTATTCAAATTCAAAGAAAGACTTTCTGCGAGTTTTGGATCTGCAAATGGCAGTTTCTTTTATAAAGAATAGACATTCCGTCAACCGTGGACTTCATAAACATATTCGGATGGCGCCTGAGTTATTAGATTTTCTACCTCCAGTGGACGATTTGTCTGCACTTCTCATAAAACGCTTACAAAGTTGTGCTTGTGCGATGATTGCTAAATTGACATGTATGATTTGCAACATTTTGTTACACTTTGACCAACAACTACATTGAAATAGTTTTGAAAATATTAAGTTTTTTTCTTTACATGGATTTATGCTCTTGAGTAGCTTTCTTAAGACGAAAGGAAAATTCATAACAGCTTTTGATATTTGTAACAAAATGTTACAGCTTGACCTGATAAGGGTTAATGAATGAGTAATAGCTAATTAGATTTATGTTTAGATTAAATATGAAGTAACTAACTCTACTTTTCATTTAAGCTTAAGAGACGACATCCATTAGATGTATAGATGCTCGTTCTTCACATTAATTATTTATATGTTTTATGTTGTTAAATATACAGCTTTGTCTAATGCTACTTAAATTAATTTTTCAGATATATATATATATATATATATATATATATATATATATATATATATCAATGTACCACTACTGCAGTATTATATAGAAAGACCAAAATTAAAGAGATGTTTCAATACACTTGCATAAAAAATATTCGTATCGTCCTTTCAAAAGAGTAGTGGGATCTTTTCTCATCTCTGCGTGAAGGAATAGACTGCAACAGCAAATACTGCTTCAAAAGCGTAAATACCGAAATTTTAGTAAAAAGTAGTTTGAAACACCCGGTCATTTAGGAATATTTAAACGATTAAGGAAAAAACCAAATCTTAACTTTTTGTATAATAACTTTAGGTATAAAAAATGGATCGAGAAACGATGCATAAAGATGGGATATTAAATAAGCCAATAAATCAGTTTTCTAACTTTTGATTAATAATAATAATGTATTTTTAGGACATAAAACGAACAATAATTAACTAAGAAAATACATTGACGTCATTCAATATCCTCCATTGCAAGTTAGAGATTGTCTCCTCTGTGTAATTAATATTATTCTTTCGAAAAAATGAAAACGACTGTGGCGTCAAAGCAAAATGATACCATCCGTTTCTCAACTTATTGTAATAATATGCAAAACACAAAGCCATCGATTAATTTCGTTAATATATTTACATTCGGGGAACGAAACCAATTACCAATTATAAACAACTAGACCAATGTTATTACCTTCAAAATTTTGTACAAATGATAATATAACTACATGGGGCCTCCAGGTACCCCCACAAGTATATTTGAATGTATATATTTTTTATAGTTATAATTCTTTTACCATTGTGTATCTATATGTGTTTGTTATATACATCTTCGAATATAAGGGAGTAAGATACACTGAGTTTTATATTAGGGGTCGGTAGAGAGCCCATGGCAATTTGTGGAAGGTTTTGGTCTGACATTTAGAGGGTTAATCTAAAAAATTCGGCTGAGTGAATATTTTACGTGTACAGTCTCGCTCATAAGTATTCACGGTTTTCCGGAAATAACTTTAATTGACAAAAAATTGTACACCAATTTTTTATACATCAATCGATAGCTATTTTATCACTGATCACAACAAAACAAAAAATTAAATCATCTGTCGACGACCAATTTTTTAGTAGTATACTACTTATTATTAATAATGACAGTAGTACTAATTTTCAAAGGCTAATAAATAATTTTATTTCTTTGCATAAATCGAAAGTTTAATAATTATACTCTAATTTTTAAATGATATTTTAATAATCTGCCGATGTCATTCAGCTAAATATACTGTTTTATAACGATTTATAAGATAATAATACAGACCTTCCTGTAGGAAACCAAAAATATCATATTTAGTGCAAGTATGTATTTACATGTAAATACGTATATAAATGATTAATGTTCTATATACTAACTGAACAAAGAAATGGAGAATAATTGTTTTGTAATGAGTCTGCTCCAAGAAGTAAGAAATATCAAAGCGAAGTATTAAATTAGCAAAATAGAAGCAATATGATAATTGAAAAATTTCAATTTACAAATGTCCGCACACATTTTAAATAACAATGAGATCTAAACTGCACATAATGTACAAACAATAATGCTTGGCATGCATACAGATATTTTATAGATTTTATAGAGAAATTGAATTCAAATTTTTGAAATATAGATATAATGTTTTACAATGTGCATCAAATTTTATCAAAAGCACTTTGGAGACAAATACATAGACAGCGGATGCAAATTCTACAAACATTAAGCAGTTTTTGTTAGACAACCAATTATTGTTGTTGTCGATTGGTTGCAAGCCCGTAGCCAGCATCTTTTCTTAAGGGATGCTAATTTACCAATATTAAATGCTAGGTGATGCTATATGGAGAAAAATGTATTAAGAAATATGAATCACTAAGGCATTGCATAAGGCAGCACAACCACTCAAAATACGTGCATATAGTCTATATTTCTGCATGTGTTCGTTTTTAAAAAAGCAAAAACTGCCCAGAGTTTGCATTAGTTCTACGCATTACTGAAACTCGTAAATTTTCTGAGCAATCCTATAAATGCAAACAAATACGCGCAAATTTAAAAAACTTACGATATGCAAGAAAATTATTTTATATGTGTTTAAATCATTTTATTCAAGTATGGATAATTTTTTATTAATCCTTTTGCTAACATTCTACTATATTAATTCACACAAATTATATTATATGCTTGAATTAGGGTTATGATGGATCATTCAGTGCAATGGAATTTACTGATACCAGTTTAATGGGACTAACACCTTGTACTATTATTTCTTAAAGGGGAATGGGACTACCATGAGACTGTAAATATAAATAAGAAAACTAGGACCACGGATTTCAAACTACTACTCATAACAATAGAAGTTATGCCATGTGACCATGGCACTAGAAAATTTCATGAGACAGGGAAGCAATAAAATTCTAGCTTGAAACCATAATTTAAATAAAAAAAATGGAGAGTCTTAAATTTATAAAAATATTGAGTCTTGAAGAGTAAAGTTTATATATTTTTCTGCAACTACTTGCATGAAATTGTAATCTGCTCCGTTAATATGTGCATCAACATTCATTGAATTTTTGCATTCAACAAGTTGGGCTACTTGCACAGTTATTAGAAATTTGCTTGCATTTTGCACATTATTGTGACTTTAATCATATAGTTTGAACTGTAATTTTCAACTATTTTAGATTGCCCAGTTTCAACAACAGCACTGTAGATATTTACATATTATTTTTGAAATCTGTAAGCTAGTAATAGAATTCTGCTAATATTAATACTATGGAAACATTAAAACTCAATAAAAGTTTTTATTTCAAAAATAATATATTTCAATTGGTACTTAATTCCAAAGAATCAATTAGTTTGATAATTTCATTAAAAAAACGCTGAAATAAATTATGTTTAAGTTACTTGTTATCAAATCTCCTGCCTCAAACAATAGTTTTCTCCAAAATGTATTGGTAGATTTCATAAATATACAAGAAAATTTAATAGCTGTGCAATAATTTTGTAAAGTGCAGAAGGTGAGAGCAAGTGGAATTCTACAGGCGAATATAATTTTACGACTGTTCTTAACCAATGAATCAGCGCCAAATTTTGGTTTCACAGACATGTATTTCCAAGAATTTTTCGAAACTTTAAAATCAATTAAATGTGTTTCAAGCGTTTGTAGTTCTTTATTTCTATTGTCATGCATAGGTTCAGAATATTTTTTCATTTTTATCATAGTTAGAATGTAATACTACAAATAGCAAAGAATTATAATTATAGAAGTTTAAATATTAAATAAAACTTGAAAATTTAAATCCTTTTTCTAGATAAACAAAAATATAATTTGCAGACTTAGCTGATCATCTTGCTGCCATTGTTTTATCAATATTATATTTTATTTTCCAAAAGTTCTAGGGGATGCTGGTTTCCTAGAACCTCTGATTAATGTCCATAGAATTCAAATCCGCTATCTAATGTACTAAACATAGAAATCGCACATAGGTAATTATATTTTTTACTATGTTCAAGAAAAGTCTCTAAATCCAACACAGTCTATGGAAATTTGGCCTTTATTTATATATTACATACTAGTACATTATATGCCTCTACAACACAAATTCTCCCTGTTTCCTTGAGTTTTTATGTTTTATTCATTACTCTTATGATACTGTTTAGCCCATGCTTTTCACCATAATATCTTAAACGTTCGTTTCTACTACAAGTATTCAACACAAATGGAAATAAATTCATTTTTTGGTTTCCTACCGGAGGGCCTGTATTATTATCTGATAAACCGTTATAAAACAGTATATTTAGCTGAATGACATCGGCAGATTATTAAAATATCATTTAAAAATCAGAGTATAATTATTAAATTTTCGATTTATGCAGAGAAATAAAATAATTTTTAGCCTTTGAAAATTAGTACTACTAGTCATTATTAATAATAAGTAGTATACTACTATAAAAAAATTGGACGTCGACAGATGAGTTTTTTGTTTTGTTGTGATCAGTGATACAATAGCTATCGATTGATGTATAAAACATATGTGTACACTTCTTTGTCAATTAAAGTTATTTCCGGACAACCGTGTATTGAAACACTCATCTTCACAAATTATTTCTGCAATGATTAGTATAATAACTTTGATTTTTAGCACTAGGCTCAATTTTGGCATTGTGAATTCAAATTTTCACGTAAACTTGTAATCAGAAGTTTAGTTTTTCTCCTATTCCCCTGTGAATGTGAAGGTTCATCCTAAAAACTATCTCCATAAATATACTTGCTATGTAAATTATAGTGACAAAATCGAATTCAGCGTAAAAAATTTAGTGTATTCTAAATTTTGTGTACAAATTCATTCAGAAGACGTTGAATTATTAAGAGTGCAAGTTTGTGAAAATCCTATTACATCACTAATGTTGGTGTAAATTCAATGAATGAAATGGGATTTTAGCAAAATTTGAGTGGTAATATTTTTGAGACAGCTGAATACATTCACGCAAAACTTTTAGAATAAACTAAATTTTTGACACTGAATTCGATTTTTTCACAATAATTTACATGGCATGTATATTTATGGAGACAGTTTTTAGGGTGCCGCTTCACAGGGGAATAGGAGGAAAACTAAATTTCTGATTAAAACCTTATGTGAAAATTTGAATTCACAATGCCAAAATTGAGCCTAGTGCTAAAAATCAAAGTTATTGTGTTAATAATTCCAGAAATAATTTGTGAAGATGGTCGTTTTAATACTTATGACTGTACAATCATGTGGTTATTATAAGCTAAAAAAGTTCAAAATTATGGTCTATCAATCGTTGCGCCTGGATGCATCCATAATATTTACAAACACTCATTAATATATTATGATTTATCTCTATTGTTGAAACTAATGTTTTCAGCTGTCGTAGCAAGGGTAAAAATTGATAGCTGAAAATAACTAATCCGTATTTTAATAATATAATACGCTCTGAACTAATTAAAAAACTTCAGGGTAAAATTCGTAGCTTACACCATTGAGAATTTACCATGTTCAAGAATCTAAAGGCCAAACTGAGAGCATTCATCAGAGAGAAAACAGACACTGAAACATGAAATATACACTTGTAGCATCTATGAATCCAACATTGTTTAATAAAGTTTATTAAGTCACACTGAAAACAATCATAACAATATATACACGAAAAGGGAGAAATTGCATTTTAGGACATTCACAATAAAAAAATACATACAATGACGGAACCAATTGTTTGTTTATAAAATTACGATCATAATGAAAATTAATTACCATGGTTTTCTCAGTAGGTGGACGTTGGACCCTCTTTAAACCCTTTTTCAAATCCACAGCGGATATTTGAAAACCTAAACAGAAGGAAATGTGTGAACCATGTAATTGCATATCACTTTAACGAAATTAGTAGTGACGTGTAGAGGATTGATGTATAATTTATATGATGACATAGAACAGTTTCAATTAATTTGATACTTATTAATTGCTCTATGTATTTAGCAATGTTCTAAATTCATTTAAGCATTTAATTAGAAAACTTCTATAAATAGATCGAACAAACGAATTGTTCGCTGGCTAAAGACACCTATACAATGCAAAGGAACTATTAAATCTTATCGAAGATATACATTAAAAAATATTGACAATTGCATAAAAGAAGGCTCTTATGTCTCATATGGGTTATATACCGAAGGACATTTAGTTCTGTCGCACAACAATATCTCCTTAAAATTCAAAATGTTAGATATGCTATCAGAACTTTTTTTGGAACTGAACAACTTTAACAAAGAAAAGAAAGAAAAGAATTGAATTATTTTCTAGTCACAAATAAACAGAATTTCAGAAAGAAGTTTAATCTTCTTTGACAGCTTTTTGATGGAAAATTTATTACTTTGCATGGCGTTCCATAATTCATGAAATCCATTTTTAGTTACTTTAAGTCAAAAGCATTGGGAAAACATATTTGTCAGACAGACAGACAACTATATTTCAAACTGGTATTTTGACATTAAGAAAGCTTAAATCTATTTTTTAAATCATATCTATAAATTTTAAGTAACTACGGTAAATTGTATACTTTATATAATATAAATGTAACTAGAAGCTTGGATTTATACATGTGCAAGTAAAATTAGGCGAGAAATAGATAAAAGTTCCTGAAATTAATCAATCGAGCAAATTAGTTCCTTTGTAGTTTAGCTGTAATTATTGTATTATGTCAGATTTTAAACATCATTGCAAACAAGGATTATTTGAACGTAACACATGCTTAGGTTAAATTCGAGGAACAAACGAAAATCATCAATTTTGAAATTTTCCAATATATATATATATATATATATACATTAATTAATTAAATCTTGTCGTGAAAAAATTGCAATAAAACATTTACAAACGGCTCTACAAAATACATACCATTCTTTTCACTCAACTATGCCTATTAGAACATCCTATGGTCGACTAATAAAGCCAAAATGTAAGACCACTCGTCGCATAAATCAATTTATTCCTTTTTGTACTTCACTTATAATCAATCAATATGAACCAGAGTTAGAGATTCTACTTTTTTATATGGTGCTGTTTAATTTCATTTTTGTTTATTTAATTTTCATTTTATAATGTTAGTAAACGCTATTATTATTATTATTTTCATTATTATTACTATTATAAATGTAAAAATTTTCAAATCAAATAACATTGACAAGTTAAAAAAATTCATTGATTAGACATCCAAGTAACAGAAAATTCATGAATATTTATAAATATAGACAATTTTTTGAAATCATAAAACCAATTAGTAAAAAAATATTGATTGCTGTTAGCTGCATTCATCTACAAATCAATTTTAAGTAAAATGCGTTCTATGGCATAATAGTTTGCAAAAATCTTATTCAGTAAGAATAAAGTTTGATTAAACAATCGTTTCAAAAACCAATAGTCCTACTTTCTCTTAAGACGATTTTTATTGTTTTTCATCTACTATATTAAACTTTTTCCTTTGTTGTTTTGAATTTATACTTTAGATTACTCGGTTGTTTTTTTAAACCATACTGCAGTGCAATGTTTCTATAGTTACGGTCGTAAAGGGAATATAACGCAATATGGCTCTTGCTTCTATTATGATATTTGTACTGTAGAAATGACTTCAAAATATCCTCTATCAAACATATATTATAACAAGCATTATTTACAAATCATATATACACGTTATTTTGCTATTGGTGAACAGAGTATTATTATCTGTACAAAACTCGATTTCTTTGCCCTATCTACAGTAATGAAACAAATTTGAGAGGCATTGCAAAGAAGAAAGCGTGCAAAATGTACAACTATTGGGAAAATTTCATACATAACATACAATTAATGTTTGTTTTGTTTATTTGCTCTAGTAGTTATTTGTGAATAACACTCTACAAACAAGTATTGTTGCCAAATTATTTGGCTTGCGTTGTTGGTTTTTGGAAACAAATGAGGTATTTTTGATTCACAGTTTTCACCACGCCTCGAATGATTACTATATACACGATTTTTTCTTTATTAACTGGACGAGCTTTGAAGTCCAACATACCTGATAAAAGACTCAATTTTCTATACGAAAACCAGTTAATAACCATCAAAAATCAAAGAAAGATTGTTGATGCTGTAAACATCTCTAAGTTGACAGGGGGCAATATCATTAACAAATATAACCTCACAAAATTTATAATGTACCTAAAAACCATGCAATAAAAATGATGCTTGTGTGTATTTCGAATCAAATCCAATGATAATGTTTTCAACTCAAGTATTTTCATAGGTGTCGAGCAAGAATAAATTCATTTTTAAATATTGCCTTTGCATTGCCCTTATTTGTTCAGGAAATTCACTTACGTTATTTTTAGTGACGACTTAAAATTTGAGTTACACATCTCAAGAAGAACATATCGTCCCTTTCGGAATAAAAGATAACTTCAATAATGTCCTAAATTCTTTATATTTATGTTTTTGAACTAAATATCTATTTCAGTATGTCAGCAAAATAGCAAATCTACAACAAGAATGGCAATCAGAATATAATACACTTTCCTTATGAAACATGTTTTCCAATGAATTTTTGATGTACAGTGCTGATCAAAAGTTTAGGACCCCTTCAAAATTTTTAATATTATAATTCTTTTTTGCTAAATGAATAAGATATCGTGAATACGAATTACTAATGCATCAAGCAAACGGATATGAAATTTTGAAAAAATTCTGCATTCAGAAATAAAAATTTGCATTTTTAAAAAACTAACGTGTTGCGTGGTGATCAAAATTATAAGACCAGGATTTTATTCCAGGGTCTTTCTGGTATTCTAGGTTAGTTTGACGTTGTCATTGGTGGCGGGAAGTTGTCACAATATCAAAAGCAAGGAAACTCTCTGAATTTGAATGTAATCAAATTGTTGAACTCCACAAACAAGGTTTGTCACAGCCTGCAATTGCTGCCGAGCTTCACTGCAGTGAAACTGTGATCTGCAATTTCCTAAAAGCCCCTGATGAGTATCGAACAGCCAAATCTACTGATAGACCAACAAAAATCACACACGCATTGGGTAGAAGAATTAAGAGGGTAATTTCTTATGATAGAGGAAGGTCTTCCAGGCAAATTAAGGCCCTTGTTTGTGAGGAGATGACTGGTTTTTTCAGCAGGGTAATGCAGCAATCCATGCTGTTCGCCACCTCATGACTTTCTTTCAAGAAAATGGCATCTTCTAGTACCTCATCCAACCTGCTCACCCGACTTAAACCCAATTGAAAATGTTTGGGGGTGGATGGCAAGGAATGTGTCCGTGATACCATCTTCAGAAGCTGGAGCAACATTCCCCCTACCCTCATTTCTAGCATGCCACAAAGAATGTTTGAGGTCATCAACAAGAATGGAGGTCATACTCATTACTAAGTTCAAATTTAATTTTATTCAACGTCCTTGTAGATTTTAATATATTTTTTGTTAAGGTCTTGTAATCAACTGTGAATGCAATTTTTGTAAAATAAGTGACTTAAATTCATTATGTTCATAAGTTTTTGTTCCTCTAATCTTTTCATTAGACATTATACCTGCCTCCAGTCAAGAGACAGCAGTTGTTTATCACTGAAAATAGCGATTCTTAAAAATTTTCAGGGGTCTTAAATTTTTGATCAGCATTGTATTAAAAAGATTTTAGCAAAAACTGTACCTAAGACATTTTGCTTCTAAAATCGATGACGTTATAAATGGAAATTCATTGGCATAGTGTTTCATATGCGATAACGGTTCAGCTTGATGGAAACGTCACAAACGGTAGTTATTAGAAATTACTGAAGAATAATTATTGTCATATCTACATTGCAATAATTTATTCCATCAAGATAGTGCTCCTTCCCAAATAGCTTGCGCAACAAAGGAATGAGATGACAGCCTTGGACGTTGGTTTAGAAAATTTACACATCTGAATAAGTATTTTTGAGAAATATTTAAAAAATTGGCGAATCATGCCTCCAAAATTCACCAACTATGTGGATGAATACCTTATAAAATTTTCCGGCTGTCTTCCTTAAAGATTATTCAAAGTTATCTACAACACAAACTTCGTACTTGTAAATTTTTGAAATGGTAAACAAAAAGTGTAGTCATCTAAAATTTAAACTATTTTAAAGTCGTATTGATGAATTTTGAATAAATTTTTAACAATCACTTGTAACCACTATAATTATTTAAGATGTTGCCCATTAAAAGAGTTTCATGTGTATTTTTTATGTATTTTAGATGACTTAAAATATTTCATATTTGTGCAAGACCATGGTAATTTAAAATTGGTTAACATAATAATTTTCTTGAAATAATTTCGCAAATTAATCTCTCTTATTAATATTTAAGAGTACAACTACATTATTATATGAGAATGACAGAATTTCCAGCTGCAGGAAATGTTATAAATGTATATTTGTAATTTTGGTTTCTCCTCAGTAAAATATACGTGTTCAAGAGTCATGAACTGTCTGTGTTATGCTTGAGAACATACAAGACGCCTGTCTATAATTCAAACTAAAATATTCCATTTCTTTAATGTTCTCTACTTACTTCATATTTCAGATACGAATAGTGTAGTCAAAAGGAAATAACCGTCTCATTAGCATAAAATTGTATCTATATCAATGTTATGCAGTTCTTTAAGTTCCTGTCTTTTAACTCTACTGCAACTAGCACATTCATTCTAAACTCTAATGATCTTCCTAGAAAATGGTCTTCTCTCATTTCTACCTGCGTTCCCCGTGTTAAGTAAAGAGCTTTTACGAAATTTTAATTTCACAAGTAAAACACACTGTTTATGCACAAAACAAAAAAATCTCCACAGAATTTGATGAATACTATTTGCAAAAGCCACGTTCATTTATAGAATAACCTTCTTCATTTATTATACACTCCTTAAAACAAAGAGTGAAATAAACAAAAATACATTAGAAAATTGAAATTACAGTCGTGAGCCAAAATTATACATAAATAGATGCTTTCAATGTCAATACTGTATATCGCATACTCGGCTTGAGGAATTGAATCATATAGCATTTTGACATGCTTTGTCTCTACAACATATTATCTGCAGCAGTACATCAGCCTCTTACGACATTTGTATCAAGTAACCATTCAGAATATTGGGAATTCACTGCCCGGAAATTATTTTATAGAAATACGGTTTTTTTCTTGTGAAAGTCACCCGGCACTAACAAAGATTCTTAGGTATAGAATTAAAATTTATGATCGAAACCGATTTTGGCGAATCATATTTGTTTGGTCATTATAAACTACTAATTTTCATCAAAATTCACAACAAGAATAGCTAAAGAGCAATCCTTGATTCAAATCAATGAAAGTGGAAACTAGCAATAAGGTTGTGGGAAGAGAACAACTAAATTAGGTCTTGTTATATTCGGAATTGAAAGAAAAGTTGAATTAAAGCTCGTAATCGAAGATATCCTGTTTAATATTAAATGAGTATAACAAAACATTTATTTATGATCCCAAATTCCAGAAATTGGACTCTATTTAGATAAATTGAACCTATAAAGCGAGAGACAAGAGAAGAAAGCAACAAGTTAATCAAATTATCTAAGGTGTGACGTTGATTGAGGCAAGCGAAATCAAAGTTAGCAGCGTACAGTGTTGAATGCGCTTCGAGTAATTACTGGGAAAATAACGTTTAATAAAATCTCAAGGGAAATTTTCGAAGCAGTTCGTTGAAACGGTGTTAAAAACAATAGACTGGTGTTGTGTGCTTAACAATTTAAAAGAATAGGAAAATTGATTTCTGCTAATATCGTTTAAGTAATATTAAAATGACAAACGCGAAAACGTGTCTTTAGTAATTAAGGGATTATGTGTACAAATCACATTAAAACGTTATCAAGAGACATTACATTACATTAACCATTTAAAAACAAAAGCACAAAGCATACTGGATTCGGAATAAAGAAATTTCTATCGTTTCAAGGGAACTGAGATACTTAAAATATAGACTCATTAACTTTAACATTGACTACAAGGACTTAATTAGAAATGCAGCAACTGCGGGATACTGCAGAATTCCGCAAGTAGAATGCATATTTCAGGACAATTTTGCCACTTACTTACAATCACTACAAAAGTCACCAAGGAAAACCAGTACAGTGTAAAAAATAAGCAATGTATAAATATATCGCTTGCAAAAACCTTAATTTCTAAACTTTCTATAGAAATCAGGAATAGGAAATCATATATTTATAGAGTTAGCAGCAACATATATATATATATATATATATATATATGCGCGCGATGTACTTCTAATTCTAAAAAGAAACTTTCCCCTTCCAACAATTTAGGCTCACTTCAGTGTATTACACCTAGTTCGGACCTGTAACGGGCATTGGTTCAACCATCTGATTTGCGGGTAAATTTCAGTTTTCTTAAGTTGGGAAAAAATTAATAATCGGCTGATCTTCACTAGCATCTTCGATTTGTTTTTTTGTAAATATTGCAAAGATTCTGCATGCTTCTATTCATACTGTTCTGTTTTCTGTGGGAGAAATTTGTATATCATTGAATACAATTTGCAACTGGCTATCTGCCCTGGTCAAGAACTTGTCGATAATCTCCATTACAATAACTGAATTGAGCAAATAAAAATAATTTTGTTAGCGCAAAGAATTGAGCGTCTTGCCAATAGTAAATTTTCCCGCAACTCAGTTAAAGCAACCTTTAAACATCCCAAGCTGTTACGGGTTAAAATCCGAACACAGGTCACGACTTAAAAGGTGCGACCCGAGTGTATACATCATACTTCCATTATATGATGTTATAGGAGATGCCACACGATGGGTTTTGTCCCGAGGCAAATGAACTATGTTAAGTGCTCTTTCACATGCCACAGGATGAACTCATGCCCCGGCACGTGCTCCGAGAGTAATTATCTTGTAATTATCTCGCGCGGGAAATGATGCTACACAGAGTGCATTTAACTTAAATGTTTTGTTCTAGAGCAAAAGCCCATCATGTGACACCCCCTTAATGCTATTGCAAGAATATATTTGTTTATGTTGATTTTTATCATTCGCTTTAGAGCGCTCAATTTTATAGCAAGCCTTGATGAACTGAACAAAATACAGTAACTTTAAAGTTGTGTTAATTACATTACGACAGATAACGGAAGTGTATAAACAATATCTAAACCAGAAAAAGAGAACCTTGCTTGGGAACAGAAACCTGAGAAGACTCGGTGTTGATGTCTACCATTGCATCCCAATGTGCTTGTTCTTCTGATGACATTTCAGTGGCTAAATATTAGAAGTTGTTAAACAATTTTAAACTGAAATTGTAGTCTACATATACAATGTGCAATGCGCTTCATACATTTCCAAGGAGTAAGTAAAAGAACGGGTAATTAATCACACTTGTATCAAATAATTACCTCCGTTCTTGGCGATGTTTCGAATTTATTATTTGATAGAGATATTTAAAATATAAAGGCACTGAGTCCTAAAGCATACATATTGTTAAATTAATCGCAGTTGAATGTGTCAATTGAAAAATTGTATTCACAGGTGTTGTCAACTTTCGGAGGCGTTTGCCGAGGAATGACAAACGAATATATTCAAATATCACACATACAATAAAAACAAACCGACAGCTTAGCCTTATTTACTAATATTTATTATTGGGAAGCGGGTAGTTATTAAGAATCGTAAACATAAAAACCAACAACATATCGTCGGTGGGATTCCAAAAAGTCGTGTCCCTGATAACTTAACTTTTCAGGAGACACAAAAAACTATTTAAATTTGTTTTGAATCAATATGGTTATACCATATTTGGTGTGCAAGCACTAAATACCATTCTTTATTATGTAGTAACTGTGATTACTACATACAGTGATTACCTAATACTGCAAACTTTGACATCACATGGATATCCTAAAATAGCTTTGGGAAATCCCATAAAGTGATTTTACTCTATTTCAGACTAACGACTTTTTGGAATCCCACCGACGATATTTGTCAATGAATTACAAAGTAGGTTGAAACTTAAACATTTTTATCGTGAACAGCAAAAGCGTTTTGTCAATAATTGTTTTAACAACGAATATTTGTGAATGATATCTAAAAGTATACATTAATACAGAAATCCAAAGCATTATTTAAATGTAACAGCCAAACGTTGATTGTAAAAGAACGGAAAGTTAAATACCGTAGTGTTCACGGAGTTCCGCAAAGGTCGCCATAGAGGCGCGGGCGGGGAGATGTTTGTTGGTGGGTTTGATCCGCAATCGATGTCGTTGACAAGAAGTAACGTCATCTTCAATAACCTAAAAGATATTATCAAAATTTTGAGAGAAATTAATATTGAATTTTAACTCCGCAAATAATTATGCTACATATAATAAGCAGCGCAAATATTGAATCGTTGCAGATAATAACTATCAAAATACTTAGAGTGGTAACTCTTTTATTAAAACTATTGAATATTTAATTTACTTATAAAAGATGAGGGTCTTCGTGAACTACTGGTAAAACTTTGAAGAAGACTTTATTATATATAAACAGTTGCAATACATAGCTTCAGAATAATATTTACTGAAAATTTAATCTGAATTCAAGGCACTTCCTCTCAAAAGAAACGGGCCTACAATTACTGTATATTTAAGTTATTGTGTATTTCAAATATATACTATTAGTATTAGATATAATTAGCCAATTAGCTAAATTGATTATAAAATACTGAAATAATTTTTATTGAATTTTTATGCAGATCAAATACAATATACACGAAAACAACGTGATTATCTGATGGGTGCGTTTCTTTTGAGAGGTAGTGTATAAGTAATATAATGTCAAATGCCATTTACATAGTGCCTCAAAAATATATACTTTNACTTAGAGTGGTAACTCTTTTATTAAAACTATTGAATATTTAATTTACTTATAAAAGATGAGGGTCTTCGTGAACTACTGGTAAAACTTTGAAGAAGACTTTATTATATATAAACAGTTGCAATACATAGCTTCAGAATAATATTTACTGAAAATTTAATCTGAATTCAAGGCACTTCCTCTCAAAAGAAACGGGCCTACAATTACTGTATATTTAAGTTATTGTGTATTTCAAATATATACTATTAGTATTAGATATAATTAGCCAATTAGCTAAATTGATTATAAAATACTGAAATAATTTTTATTGAATTTTTATGCAGATCAAATACAATATACACGAAAACAACGTGATTATCTGATGGGTGCGTTTCTTTTGAGAGGNCGTCATCTTCAATAACCTAAAAGATATTATCAAAATTTTGAGAGAAATTAATATTGAATTTTAGCTACAGTTAACTCCGCAAATAATTATGCTACATATAATAAGCAGCGCAAATATTGAATCGTTGCAGATAATAAATATCAAAATACTTGGAGTGGTAACTCTTTTATTAAAACTATTGAATATTTAATTTACTTATAAAAGATGAGGGTTTTCGTGAACTACTGGTAAAACTTTGAAAAAGACTTTATTATATATAAACAGTTGCAATACATAGCTTCAGAATAATATTTACTTAAAATTTGATCTGAATTCAAGGCACTTCCTCTCAAAAGAAACGGGCCTACAATTACTGTATATTTAAGTTATTGTGTATTTCAAATATATACTATTAGTATTAGATATAATTAGCCAATTAGCTAAATTGATTATAAAATACTGAAATAATTTTTATTGAATTTTTATGCAGATCAAATACAATATACACGAAAACAACGTGATTATCTGATGGGTGCGTTTCTTTTGAGAGGTAGTGTATAAGTAATATAATGTCAAATGCCATTTACATAGTGCCTCAAAAATATATACTTTTTAAATCCAACACAACATACAAAAGTATAATTTCAAAAGAGTAGTTTTCTGATAAACTTCTTATTCAAAAATGAAACTTTGCTAGTATAGCGTAAAATGTCTTAAATGAATACTAATATCAATAATTTGAATTTTTTAGCAAGCATGCACAATTTTGTTTTATTGCTGCAAAGTTCAACCTAGATTCTAATGTTTTAGACGACACAGCTGTGCATTTGGTCAGTGTGTGTAGGCCCAGCACAAGATGTTGTAGACAAACAATTGCACGGAAATAATTCAAAAGCAACTCTACCTTAGTTACAAGTCTATCAGAAGATAAGTCACACTCTGAAAAACTGCGGTGAAAAATGCGTTCGTCATTTTTCGCATTCATTTGCTAGAAACTAAAATAGAAAATATTTCTTAATAGCAGCACGCTTTAGTAGCAAAATGTAATAAGGTTCCTGCTACATCCAAATTACAAAATAATGTTTACATTCCTCTGATATTACTTCCGTTACTTATATAATAGAAATATGCCTGCCATCATTAATTTCATTGTTTAAGTCCATATAACATAAACTAGTTAAAAATGTTGCCCCAAAGTACGAATCGCTATTACAAAAGCGTATCAAAATGTTGAAATATTATCTGGAAAATTATACAAATACGAAACCCAATTTTTATCCGAGAAATACCGGGTCATGTCGAATTTTGAATTTCAAATCTCCACTCAACACTCACAAAATTATAATTTAAAGAGAACTGCCAATACGCAATTTACCGAAACTGAAATAAAATAAACACATTTAGGTTAACCAAGTAATATTTGAGATTTTGACTTCTTATCTTAACAATGATCTAACACAGGTACAAAGATAAAGAGGAAGAATACATCGGTTTCAAAATTTTTGAATGAAAATCCTTTCATATTAGAGTCAATTACAAAACCCTTCACATAAAGCAAAAACATTAATGAATTTATTGTAAAGTTCTATATATTGAAATTTAATCTCATTGATCAGGATAGGGTTAGNTGAAAATCCTTTCATATTAGAGTCAATTACAAAACCCTTGACATAAAGCAAAAATATTAATGAATTTATTGTAAAGTTCTATATATTGAAATTTAATCTCATTGATCAGGATAGGGTTAGGTACTTGAACAATATTTAATAATTGGATTTCCTCAAAACATTAAATCTTATCATCTACTAAGCAGAGCTTTGCCAATACTAAATGTAGGGATTGCACTCTTTAAATTCAGATTGATGTTAGATTGATTTTCATAGATTCTAATTGCATTATCAAACGAATAGCGGAATTTTTGTCAATTATTAAAGTATTGTTTGCCTTTTCTAAATATAAAAACATACATTGGGTTGAATTTCGCATTAGACGGAACCCGTACATAATTGCCAATGACTTCGTCGAATCACTTCATCAAGTGTAAAGCACTTTATCATTATACTGTTTAAATGAATCCCCAAACAACTTTATTAAAAAAATATTAACAAAATAGATGTAATCAATAATATAAAGTCCAATGATTACTACTGCAGTTGGCAATGTCGTAAAAGCTGATCCAACTTGTCACAAAAATAATCGTTTCAGAGTTTGCAAAGATTAGACTTCAACGTGATCATTAAATATTTCAACAGTGAGCGGTTCAGGTTCAAAATTTTTACGAACGTATTTCTGCTTCATACGAGGGGCGTTCAATAAGTAATGGCAACTGGTTCATAGAATTTTTATTCACGAATAAAACAACACAATGACATTCAAAGTCCTTCAAAATACTCCCCTCGCACCTCCACGCAGCGTCGGTGTCTTCGTATCCATGCTTGGAACATTTCTGCGTACTCCGGAAGAGGGATACTCTTCAGCTCCTGATTTATCCTCCTAGCCAAATCTTGTTCTCTCGAAAAATTGCACCCAGCCATGCGTTCGGTGAGTTTTGGAAACGCCCAGAAATCGCACGGGGCAAGATCTGGGCTGTAGGGTGGGTGCGCCACTGGTTTCAGGCGGTTTTCGGTGATGAAATCCCTCGTTTTGGCAGCTGTGTGGCTTGAGGCATTGTCATGGTGGATGTGGATGCGACCATCTCGAAGTCTTTGTGGCCTCGTGGCGGCGACGCTCTGCAGAACTCGAGGCAGGACTTGTTCAGTATAGAAGCCAGCATTCACATTCTGTCCTTTGGGCACCATAACCACCTCCACGGGACCATTGATGGAGAGAAAAACCACAAACATCTGCTTCCGGGATCTGAACCCCGAGCGCAGAACCGTTGGTCGAGGGTCTTCAGGGCTCAACCATTCCTTGTTCTGATGCTTGTGGGGCACTTGAAAGTAATAAAACCACTTCTCGTCCCCAGTGACGATATCGGAGAGTCTTCGGTTGCTTTGTCCAGCGAATTGTTCCAGGAATTCTCGCGAACATCTCACCCTCTCCTGTTTTTGCTCCTGGGACAGCATGTGTGGCACCCATCTTGCACAGATCTTCCGCAGCTGCAGGTGTTCATGGAGAATCGTGGAAACACTTCCAACAGATATGCCACATTCTTCACTGAGTAGAGCAACCGTGATATTTCGATCGTCGTCCACTAAGGCCTTGACTTGGGCAATTTTCTCCTTGGTCATGACCTCCACAGGGCGCCCACTCCGAGGGTCGTCTTCCAGGTGCTCCCTGCCAGCGCGAAAAGCCTCCACCCACCTGGCGACTGTGCGATATGAAGGAGCAGTATCCCCCAGTACCACAACCAAGTCCTGGGTAATCTTGGCCGCAGAGTCTCCGAGCTTGTGGCGCGCAAAAACGTAGAATCGCCAACCTTCCGGTGAAAAATCTGCCATTTCAGCCATACCAGAAAATATGACCGTCTTCAACGTCGAATAACTACTGACTCCAACGTACAAACTGCTAGATCTAGCGTGATTAGAACTGACTAATGATTGGTTAGTTATGTAAACAAAGCGTCATTACTCTACTCCGACTGCTACTGTTACGTAATCAGAAGTTGCCATTACTTATTGAACGCCCCTCGTACCATTACCCCGCTTCACTTAGTAAAGCAATAAAAATGGAAGGATTCACTTTGTAGGCAGCTTTCTAACACGTTGTGAAATTCCAAAATACGTAAAAATTGACAAGATGTTATTACACACATGCAATTTAACCCTAACCGAGGTTTATCAGATTGTATTTCACGAAAATGCTAATTGTATAATGCAGTGTTGAAAACTGCTCTTATTTGATTTGATTTCGATATGATTGTTTACATGTTTGAATGTAGAATCACTGGGGTGTGATTCTAGCAAACACAAAGAGAATACAGTTCAAACTATTTCTATTTACAAAATGCTTTGGTCTTTATATACAAGGTTATTTACAATATTTACAAATATTACAACTACCAGTCACTAACAAGAAAAGCGCGAGGTCTGGCCGATAAATAGTAACAACTACCAGCGATGCTACATGAATTTTTGGCTTAATTGAGATATTACTCGGTATATGAAGTTGAATGAGGTTGCAATTGTAGCTATCTAATGAATTAATTAATTTTCGAGTATTATTTACACAACAGTAACAGATCAGAGAAGATCGATGGAGTCTGTTAATGTCTAACAATAAGCAATTACGAATGTCGTTTAAGAGTCAGTAAAATATAATAACAATACGTTCTAAGATTTTGCCGTTAAAAACGTTATTGACATTGAATTAACATAAAAAACAAAAGACCTGTATTGATCTGAAGACATCAGAGTACATATCCAACAAAAAATCTCGTTCAACCCCTGTAGAAATTGAAATTAATATCATTTTTATTACCAATAATAAATCCAACTTTCTCATTAAGTTTGCTCAGTTAAATACCTAATCATTGCAATTTGCAAATGTTTGAACGAATACAGCATACTCACTCGGGTCCTCAAACCACAACAACAACAAAATCGATTTAGATTTATTAGAAAGCATTCGAAATTCGTTAGTATAAAATAAGGCTTACTCGCGCATCTAAAAGATTTTAAAATGACATTGAAATTTTAGCAGGTATATGTAAGAGGCTGAAAATTACAGATAAATTTTATACTATATATTGCATGGATATCAAGAAATATTGTTTTAATGATTTATGTAGTAGAAAGTTACACAGAAATGGCGATAGGATTAATTTCTTAGATTTTAGAAAATGAGTACAGCAACGTGTGAATCACTTCAACTCTGTATACATTACTCTCTATCGATTTTATTCAGAAAATGTTCATCCTATTTTTACTTACCGAAATATACAACACTAGTTTTAATAAATAATCAATCTAAATAATGAATAAATAAATTGGGATATTTTCAAATTCGAAGATTACATATATATATATATATATATATATGCGATTGTGATATACGTATATTCATTAGCTTTAGCACAAAAATTACATATTAATATTATAATGTAGTTGCGTTTACCCAACTAATAAAATATTTAATGAAGGCAAAGTAAGTGATAAAATGCAATGAGAATGCTTTATATGAATAAAATAGTGAACATGAAACTTAGGTCATATAACAAATGAGCACTCTTTAGAAAGTACATCAAAATTCCTGGATTTCCAAATTGATGTGCATTATGCTTAACCTATGTGGTTTTGTTTTTTAAATCATGAAGCTTGTGATTTACTTTACAATCATATATTGAAATGTAGTAATAGTTTTTAAACACTGCATTATAATTTTCTTAGTCAAAGTTATAGGGACATACATTCGTGTCAAATAAAAATGCTTTAAAACCAACAGTGGCCAACCAATCTTAATAAAAAAAGAAACTCAAATACTAAAAATGACAAAATTTAATTAATTAGAAATACTAATAATAGTAAATTATACATTTTATCAAAAACAATTAGTTCTGGGTTAAAATACAAAATTATTCAGTTTTAATAGATTGCTTCTGTTAATTTAATAATTAACATAACATAGCAAGTGATTGTCCACTTATAACGTTTGCTTTCCAAAACATTTAGATTTAGGAATAAGTAATTAAAACTTTACAATATTAACAGTCGCAAAACTAAGGATTAAAAAATGCACTAAATAGCACTGCTCATAATCTTTTCGGAATAAAAAAGAATCAGGCAGTCAAACATAATACTAAACAAATGGAAAGTATTATAGTGCACTCATGTACTGTACAGGAAATCATCATCGCTATGAATAGCCTAAATACAATTTGATTAACTCTTGGACACAAGAAACTGAATAACCTAGTATCAAAAATAAATCTCTCGACACGTTTGCAGTGTTTTGGAAAAAACAGTTTCTGAAATTTGCAATCACACACCAAATAAAAAAAATATGAATTGACTTACGACATTATGTTTAAATCATATGGCTCACAATTCTAAGCACGGCATAAAAACATTAATGCAGTGACTCTACTTTTCCTGGTAATAAGACCAACTATATTACTTAGTGTGACTTTATTGGTTTATCCAATTTAAGGCATTCAATATTAAACGTATTTGAATTTAATAAATTTGGTAACATTGCCATTGCTACGAACTTTGGATGGCAGGCATTAAAATTAAAACACAAAATTATCCAATGAGAGATTGAATATATATTTGACAAAAAGGACAAAAGCAAATAACGTTTATCCATTTCAGTGCATTGAAAATTATTAATCATTTCAACAATCTCTAATTTCAGTGATATTGCTTAGGTTTGGAATGCATTACATCGCTAATTTCAATATCATTCTTAAGCTAAATTTCAACCTTAGCTTGAATTAGCGTTTTTAATAATAATGAAAGAGAGCAGATAACCAAAGGATGTAAGTACAAATGATTGCCTGATTTGAGTACATTTAATGAATCTTGCTTCACCAAATATAGTTCAAATAAATGAAACAGATTCATTATTATTACTGTAGATAATGGTATTGCAAATTAGTGATGGAAAGGTTTCATTATGAATATGCAATGTTGCAATATTACCTTGCTAAGTAATTTCAGTTACAATGGTGTTTTTTTGCATATTTTTGCATGGACAAGTTTAAACTTTATTATGCTTGAGTAAATGTCTATCAACCTTAATACTGCATATTACTAAAAAATCCATTTATGCATAAATTTCTTTGAAAGCAAAGGTGGGTATTTTGTGTTGTTTTAATGCTTAGCAACATACTACAAATATTCTGGTGTACTGCAATTGATTGTGATAATAGATCTTACATCATCTAAAATTATTTTTTTAATTGAAGGTGCTTTGTTTTAAGGATCACTTAATGTTAAACATTCAAAAAGTACATCCTTGCCAAGTGGGCAAATGATAGCCCTGACATGGTCATGAATCTCAACTATGACAAGCAGGCAAGTAATATTGTTGTCACTGAAAGAGACTGATTTGATTGACAAGAAATTTAAATACCAATACCAATTTATGAAGTAGTTATTAGAATTTAACCCTCTTTAGTTTAATTTACTGTCCTGCTTCATACATCATATTTATTAATGCTTGGATTGCTAAAAAAACTTTTTTAAAATAATTATTTTATAAGAATTTGCTTTTAGGTATTTTTCTACTGTATTTCATTCTTGCAAGATATGTTGAAGTTTTAGTGTTCCTAAAAAGCATAAATTACTACAATCAATAAAGAATACAATGTGGTAAAGCTGAATATTCTTTTAGGAACACTTCTCATCTAAAAGATATTCTTGTGTTATAGAAACACTCTGTATGTTAAGTGTAAAAGAGAAGAATATTCCTTATATATTCTTACAAATGTCAATTATGTTCACTGAGGAACTTCAAACTATAAAGGAATTCAAACTGCAACTACTCTACTTTTCAAAACTGACCATTACAAAATTGGGAACTGCAAACTCATATTATTAAGACTAAAGAAAAATGAGGATTAATTCCAGTAACTAAAAACAACAGAAATTCAGGCAAGAATCTACAGTTATTGCTCAAATCTGTAAATCTATATGTTAAAATGCTAGATTATCCTAGATTTATAAATTCTGCTTATAAACTGCTTTTTAGAATTATCCACATGCATAAGATAAAGTTATCATTTTTGAAATCTTGACAATTACAATGTATTCTAGATTTTTTTAAATCATAAGCTTATCAAAATGGAATAACTCAAAATGAAAATTATGAAAATTTTCACTGACACTGGGAAAGAGAGCTGGAATTGATGATGGGAGCTCAGTAGGTTGGATAGACAAAGTTACAATTTAAGGACTAAGAAATGTTGTTTTGCATTGTTATGTGGTTGCTTTATGTATCAAAAACAAAGTTGTTTTAACATTGAAATTGTACCATTTCATTAGTTGAAAAAGTTTTGCATCAACAACATCACATTAGGTTGCTTTTTAATTGTTTTTTATGAATAAAAAATTAATATTTTGAGTTCATAACAATGTTGTTTTATGTTGTCACATTATTGCATAAATTTTATATGCAAAATAACATTTTATATTGCTAAGCCACTCAAGCATTGCTGCTTAAACAATCACAGGCCCAACAAAGGGCAGACCATTATCTTTCAGATACTGTCAAACATATTCTATACACACATTTGTTAAATATTTAAATGAATGTCTTGTATATAAATGGTAATAATAAGCATAAAAATCTGCCAAATTTAACAAAAATTTAAAAATCTAAAATTAAGTACAATTTTAACATAGTACTTTCTTAAGTAATGAAGAATATCTTCTACTCAAATGTAACTTTTGTATTCAACAGCCAATTTCAAGGTGTCCAAATATTCATGGATAAATTATTTTGAAAATTCACTCATCTGGTATATTATAATTTTCACAAATTTAAAATTTCAAAAAGGTTTCACAAATCTTTTTTTATATTAAAAGAATCTAGTAATAAGAGTAACAGAGTGAATTTTATTTCTGATCATCTGCTCACTGATTATTTACTAATAAAGTTGTTATTATGATGTTAGTTGTTGCTTCAAAAACCAAGATTATGAAACAACTATAAACAGGATAAAAATAACTAAAATTGTTATCTGGACATGAGTAAACCAAAAAATTTGATGGCCCTCCTTGCAAAATGGCCATTAATGGCTTAAAAAAGGGCTGCCTATGGTTTGTCATTAGGTAAAGAACAATACAGAGTCTTGATATTGAATGAATTTCTTGTTTTTCAATTCTCAAGGCCAAAATTAATTTAATCTTGAAGAAAATGTTTATGATTAGAAAGAGATAATTCAAGATCCAAAATATATCACAAAATATAGTCAATATTTAAAATTGATCATTTTTCAAAATTTCAGCTTTTGCAATAATGTGCTCTCCACACAAATATAATTTTGTGTAGCAAAAATTCTACTGTACTCAAATAATCAAGATGAGTAGAATGTAAGTTACAAATATTTCATGTAACATCAAATTGTAGTTTCATATAGAGCCTTCTTAATCCAATGAATANGACAAAATTTAATTAATTAGAAATACTAATAATAGTAAATTATACATTTTATCAAAAACAATTAGTTCTGGGTTAAAATACAAAATTATTCAGTTTTAATAGATTGCTTCTGTTAATTTAATAATTAACATAACATAGCAAGTGATTGTCCACTTATAACGTTTGCTTTCCAAAACATTTAGATTTAGGAATAAGTAATTAAAACTTTACAATATTAACAGTCGCAAAACTAAGGATTAAAAAATGCACTAAATAGCACTGCTCATAATCTTTTCGGAATAAAAAAGAATCAGGCAGTCAAACATAATACTAAACAAATGGAAAGTATTATAGTGCACTCATGTACTGTACAGGAAATCATCATCGCTATGAATAGCCTAAATACAATTTGATTAACTCTTGGACACAAGAAACTGAATAACCTAGTATCAAAAATAAATCTCTCGACACGTTTGCAGTGTTTTGGAAAAAACAGTTTCTGAAATTTGCAATCACACACCAAATAAAAAAAATATGAATTGACTTACGACATTATGTTTAAATCATATGGCTCACAATTCTAAGCACGGCATAAAAACATTAATGCAGTGACTCTACTTTTCCTGGTAATAAGACCAACTATATTACTTAGTGTGACTTTATTGGTTTATCCAATTTAAGGCATTCAATATTAAACGTATTTGAATTTAATAAATTTGGTAACATTGCCATTGCTACGAACTTTGGATGGCAGGCATTAAAATTAAAACACAAAATTATCCAATGAGAGATTGAATATATATTTGACAAAAAGGACAAAAGTAAATAAGGTTTATCCATTTCAGTGCATTGAAAATTATTAATCATTTCAACAATCTCTAATTTCAGTGATATTGCTTAGGTTTGGAATGCATTACATCGCTAATTTCAATATCATTCTTAAGCTAAATTTCAACCTTAGCTTGAATTAGCGTTTTTAATAATAATGAAAGAGAGCAGATAACCAAAGGATGTAAGTACAAATGATTGCCTGATTTGAGTACATTTAATGAATCTTGCTTCACCAAATATAGTTCAAATAAATGAAACAGATTCATTATTATTACTGTAGATAATGGTATTGCAAATTAGTGATGGAAAGGTTTCATTATGAATATGCAATGTTGCAATATTACCTTGCTAAGTAATTTCAGTTACAATGGTGTTTTTTTGCATATTTTTGCATGGACAAGTTTAAACTTTATTATGCTTGAGTAAATGTCTATCAACCTTAATACTGCATATTACTAAAAAATCCATTTATGCATAAATTTCTTTGAAAGCAAAGGTGGGTATTTTGTGTTGTTTTAATGCTTAGCAACATACTACAAATATTCTGGTGTACTGCAATTGATTGTGATAATAGATCTTACATCATCTAAAATTATTTTTTTAATTGAAGGTGCTTTGTTTTAAGGATCACTTAATGTTAAACATTCAAAAAGTACATCCTTGCCAAGTGGGCAAATGATAGCCCTGACATGGTCATGAATCTCAACTATGACAAGCAGGCAAGTAATATTGTTGTCACTGAAAGAGACTGATTTGATTGACAAGAAATTTAAATACCAATACCAATTTATGAAGTAGTTATTAGAATTTAACCCTCTTTAGTTTAATTTACTGTCCTGCTTCATACATCATATTTATTAATGCTTGGATTGCTAAAAAAACTTTTTTAAAATAATTATTTTATAAGAATTTGCTTTTAGGTATTTTTCTACTGTATTTCATTCTTGCAAGATATGTTGAAGTTTTAGTGTTCCTAAAAAGCATAAATTACTACAATCAATAAAGAATACAATGTGGTAAAGCTGAATATTCTTTTAGGAACACTTCTCATCTAAAAGATATTCTTGTGTTATAGAAACACTCTGTATGTTAAGTGTAAAAGAGAAGAATATTCCTTATATATTCTTACAAATGTCAATTATGTTCACTGAGGAACTTCAAACTATAAAGGAATTCAAACTGCAACTACTCTACTTTTCAAAACTGACCATTACAAAATTGGGAACTGCAAACTCATATTATTAAGACTAAAGAAAAATGAGGATTAATTCCAGTAACTAAAAACAACAGAAATTCAGGCAAGAATCTACAGTTATTGCTCAAATCTGTAAATTTATATTTTAAAATGCTAGATTATCCTAGATTTATAAATTCTGCTTATAAACTGCTTTTTAGAATTATCCACATGCATAAGATAAAGTTATCATTTTTGAAATCTTGACAATTACAATGTATTCTAGATTTTTTTAAATCATAAGCTTATCAAAATGGAATAACTCAAAATGAAAATTATGAAAATTTTCACTGACACTGGGAAAGAGAGCTGGAATTGATGATGGGAGCTCAGTAGGTTGGATAGACAAAGTTACAATTTAAGGACTAAGAAATGTTGTTTTGCATTGTTATGTGGTTGCTTTATGTATCAAAAACAAAGTTGTTTTAACATTGAAATTGTACCATTTCATTAGTTGAAAAAGTTTTGCATCAACAACATCACATTAGGTTGCTTTTTAATTGTTTTTTATGAATAAAAAATTAATATTTTGAGTTCATAACAATGTTGTTTTATGTTGTCACATTATTGCATAAATTTTATATGCAAAATAACATTTTATATTGCTAAGCCACTCAAGCATTGCTGCTTAAACAATCACAGGCCCAACAAAGGGCAGACCATTATCTTTCAGATACTGTCAAACATATTCTATACACACATTTGTTAAATATTTAAATGAATGTCTTGTATATAAATGGTAATAATAAGCATAAAAATCTGCCAAATTTAACAAAAATTTAAAAATCTAAAATTAAGTACAATTTTAACATAGTACTTTCTTAAGTAATGAAGAATATCTTCTACTCAAATGTAACTTTTGTATTCAACAGCCAATTTCAAGGTGTCCAAATATTCATGGATAAATTATTTTGAAAATTCACTCATCTGGTATATTATAATTTTCACAAATTTAAAATTTCAAAAAGGTTTCACAAATCTTTTTTTATATTAAAAGAATCTAGTAATAAGAGTAACAGAGTGAATTTTATTTCTGATCATCTGCTCACTGATTATTTACTAATAAAGTTGTTATTATGATGTTAGTTGTTGCTGCAAAAACCAAGATTATGAAACAACTATAAACAGCATAAAAATAACTAAAATTGTTATCTGGACATGAGTAAACCAAAAAATTTGATGGCCCTCCTTGCAAAATGGCCATTAATGGCTTAAAAAAGGGCTGCCTATGGTTTGTCATTAGGTAAAGAACAATACAGAGTCTTGATATTGAATGAATTTCTTGTTTTTCAATTCTCAAGGCCAAAATTAATTTAATCTTGAAGAAAATGTTTATGATTAGAAAGAGATAATTCAAGATCCAAAATATATCACAAAATATAGTCAATATTTAAAATTGATCATTTTTCAAAATTTCAGCTTTTGCAATAATGTGCTCTCCACACAAATATAATTTTGTGTAGCAAAAATTCTACTGTAATCAAATAATCAAGATGAGTAGAATGTAAGTTACAAATATTTCATGTAACATCAAATTGTAGTTTCATATAGAGCCTTCTTAATCCAATGAATATTTTTAAGCACTATAACATGTATAGTATGTTCCAAGTTTGGTCATTGCAGTATTGAAATATTTTAAAATAGCTTTGAGATCCAATTTAAGACAATATCATGTGAAACCCTACCCCATAATTCATAATAATGCTATCCTTATTTAGCATATCTCATTTTCTAATTATCATAAATTTTTCAATTTTCATTCCATTTTTTAATGCCCTATTGTGTAACAGTGATTAAGGAGAAATTTCCATTTGGAATTACACTAACAAAATGATTTCTGAAAGATTGGGAAGTTCAATTTGCTTTGTGAGAGTTGAGTTCAAAACATTCCTTAATGAAAATTGCAAAGTTCATGATTTAATTCAAATTAATTTAGGTTCAAATTTGTGCACTAAGGATTTCATTTTATGTTTTACTGATTCTGTTTTAGAAGTAATTGTGAAATTTACTTTGTTTATGCAATTATGAAGACAAAAAATGTCACAAGTTCATCAATTACAGATATACAATTTTGCTGTGCAACAATGTCACTTTTTTGAAAAACTGTTTCACAAAGCATGTATTAAGTAGAATGAAAGATCAACACAAGCAAATTTGGAAAAAAATGCATGACTAGTTTTATAGAATGAAACACTTTTGAAGAATTAAAAAACTTTATTTAAGAAAACATAGCAAGTTTATAAACTAATATTCATTTCACAAAAATTTATATATTTTCATAAATGTGTTATTTAATTCTTGTAAAATTTGTAACATAAAGTTCATATAAAGCATATGTTTAAGGTAATGTAAATGGGAAAATATTTATGATGTGAATTTTTTTTATTTCAAGTGTTAAGATCATTAGACCATTTGCAGCCTCATCTGTTATATATGCTTCAATGAAGAAATTCACATTTGTGCTAGCATTAATCTTTGCAATGCATTGAAAAGTGTGTGAGAGAAAATGTTATAGATAATCAGCATAAACATTTAGGTCATTCTAAGCTTGTAAATAGCATAAAAATGTAGTTAAAATCCACAAATAGCACAAAGGTGTTCAGCAAACATGATTTTTGCACAAATGAATAAGGTTTTTAAACTTTTTTTCATGAATCACAAATTATTTCTCACAAAGCAAATATTCACATAGCAACAAAAATATGATAAATAACAAATTGATAACAGTAAATTGAAGCAGGTGTTGTAGTATTGAAGAGAATATGGATGTTTTTAAATTATCAGAAGTTTCTTACAAAAAAGAGAACTTAATCCACTCAAATCAATTTATTTCATTGTTATCTTCAATTTTGTAATTAATTATTGTTTGTCTTAACAATCATTGTTTTATAAATGCAAGCTTAAATAATGTAGAGTCACTTGGGGCCCCTATTTATTTTATTTTTCAATTATTGTCACTCTCTAATTAATTTGGTGCTATTTACTATCATTGATTTAGTGATTTTAGTCAATTTGCTGTTTTTTGAACTTAAGTTTCAAATTTAGTAATTGTCCCATGGATTAAGAGATTACGTGTGATTGCTAATTTAATTTGTGAGGGAAGCAAGTGAATTTTTGTAAAACAGTAAATATTTACCTTTTTCTGTAATAAATAGGGAGCTTACTGTTATCAAATATCAAATAAATTTTGTTCTCACTGGATAACATTTGCTTTATTTTTCTTTATTACTTTACTAACCTTTTTAGATCTGGTATTGTTAATATGATAATAAACTTGTAAGATCTGGTGATAATGTGGGAGGAACTCCCCTGTGCCTGGGGGGATAACTTGCTCCTTGACAGATGTGAGCCCATATTGTGGTTGCTTTTGGCTACATATAGGCATAGGGAATAAAAGAACTACTAAATCTATTGATCATACAGGCACATACTATCACACAATGCAGATATATTATGCCATTGGCGTACACGAATATGTGGTAATTACATGTTATTAATATCTTCATTACATGAGCTGAGATAACAAACACTGAGCTAAATTTGTTTTATTGAGCTAGAAATTAAACTTGAGACACACAGTTAGCACCTTGGATGGTAAGGATGGATTCTGATGACTTGGGTTCAGTGAGATGCCATGTGAATTGGTCACTATCTGAAATGCCATTTGGAAAGGATATCAGTTAATTTTTCTACAGTGAAATCAATTATTGTGGTTAATACTCAACTGAGAATAATCTCCCACACTTCTTCTAGCAGATTCTTTGAAAGAAGAAGACAGGAAATGGCCTTCCAGATTACACTATTTGCCTTCTCACATTGACCATTTCCCTGAAAGTGATAAGGAGACATGTGGGATTGAAAAATGCAATTTTGTTTGCAGAAATTGGTAAACTCAATCAACTGGAATTGTGTTCTGCAATCAGAATGCAGACATAGAGGAAAACCAAAAATGTTGAACAGCTGTTCCAGCCACTCAATAATTATTCCAGATGTAGTTTCTGACAGTGGGAATGCAAATGGAAAACAACTGTATTCATTGACTACTGTAAGAATGAAGTGATTTCCCATGCCAGCAGCAGATTTCTTGGGACCCACCAAATCAATGGACAAATATTCAAATGGCTTGGTTGACTTGATTAAATGAGAGTCAACAGAGAGTTTCTTTCAGAAAGAAGGTTTGAGTTGATGACAAACAGCACATGATGTGACCAAGTTTTTTACATCTTGCAATGAGAAAGACAAGTTGTTTGTTCTCACATAATGCCACATCCTAGTAATTCCTGGATAAGCAAGATTTTTGTGTACTGTTTTGAGCAGTAATTCTGATCTAATGTGGGATAACCTGGATAAAGCATCAGCTATGGTGTCTTCATTGCCTGGTCTGTCTGAAATGGTATATTGATGCTCTGCTAATTCAAGGCACCAACAAAAGAGCTTCTCATTCTTGATTTTAGATTTGTGTTCCACAAAGAGAAAGGCAATGCTCTTTTGATCTGTGTTGACGTGAACCATATGGCCACAAATTAGGTTCCTAAACCTCCAGAAGGACTCAATTATAGCTAATGCTTCTTTCTCTAGAGATGCTTGGTGCTGCTCAGATAAAGATAAAGTTTTTGAAAAGTATGCTATGGGCCTCCATTCCTAGGATAGAGCTGAGCTGATAGTGAAATCTGATGCATCTGTTTCCAACATGATAGGCTTATTGTTTGATGGAATGGAGAGAAATGATGCAGCTATGCCTTTTTTTATTTCTTTGATTCTGGAAATAAATTTTGGTGGCAGAGGAAAGCTTTTCTGCTCTTTTGCTTTGAGAAGAGGTTTGATTTTCTATGAATATCAATTAACCCACTTCACATTGTAAGCAAAGAATCCTAAAAGCTGTTTAAGTTGTTTTGAGTCATTAGGCACTGGAAAATCGAGTAGTCCTTGTAATCTCTCAGGATCTGGACTCATAGAGGCTGTGGAAATTATGTGTCCCAGCATAGAAATGGCAGATTGCCTGATTATGCATTTCTTGAGGTTGAGAGTAAAACTATAGGCTGTAGTGGCATCAAGAAATAAATTGACCTTGAGATTATGGTCTTCTTTGTTCTTANATTTGCCTTCTCACATTGACCATTTCCCTGAAAGTGATAAGGAGACATGTGGGATTGAAAAATGCAATTTTGTTTGCAGAAATTGGTAAACTCAATCAACTGGAATTGTGTTCTGCAATCAGAATGCAGACATAGAGGAAAACCAAAAATGTTGAACAGCTGTTCCAGCCACTCAATAATTATTCCAGATGTAGTTTCTGACAGTGGGAATGCAAATGGAAAACAACTGTATTCATTGACTACTGTAAGAATGAAGTGATTTCCCATGCCAGCAGCAGATTTCTTGGGACCCACCAAATCAATGGACAAATATTCAAATGGCTTGGTTGACTTGATTAAATGAGAGTCAACAGAGAGTTTCTTTCAGAAAGAAGGTTTGAGTTGATGACAAACAGCACATGATGTGACCAAGTTTTTTACATCTTGCAATGAGAAAGACAAGTTGTTTGTTCTCACATAATGCCACATCCTATAGGCTGTAGTGGCATCAAGAAATAAATTGACCTTGAGATTATGGTCTTCTTTGTTCTTACCACCAATGATGACGTCATCAAGGTATTGCATAGCACATTCTTTGAGTTGATTTGTCTTGATAAAATCCTCCACTATATGCTGGAATGCAGGAACTGCACTTGTCAACCCAAATGGTAGATGTGTTAAATGGTGAAGCTTCCCATCACATTCAAAAGCTGTAAATTTGTGATCTTCCAGTTTAAGCAGGATTTGGTGATATGCGGATTTTAAATCCAACATAGAGAAAACTGAAAACTTTGTTGCTTTGTTCAATAATTCATCTTTGTCAGGAAAGGGATAGGCATCAAGTTTGGTGAATTGATTAACTGTCCAAGAATAATAGATAAACATCCTCCATTTTGGTTTGTAGACTACAAAATATTGAGCTTGCCATGCTGAACTGGACTTCTCAATTATGCCCTTGAAGAGTAATCAGTCAATTTTGGCATGCATGAAAATTGCGTCTTCTGGCTTTGCAGAATATATATATATATATATANAAGAAAGCTCATCTTAAATCGATTTAAAAAAATAGATTTTAGGGTTCCTAATTGTCCAGGCTTGAAAAAATTAGAAAATGATTTTAAATGTGATGGTAGTGATATTGTTAAGAATTTTGGAATGACTTTATTTTCTAAAATATATAATAAGAGAAGCAAAATACAGCAAAAACAAGATAGAAGCAGCTTTTGAAGAATTATATAATAATTGCACAAACAAAGAATTTTTTATGAAATTACTATCCATCGAAAATCACCAACAACTAAGAAAAATGCGGGAACGTCATCAACATAAGTTAGACAAGTTAACTAAGATCACGAAAAACAATGAAGAAAAATTCAAAATAATGAATACTGTAATTAATCTTTCAAAAAGAAAATTAACTAAGGATGAAGAAACAGCACTTTCTTTTGGCATGAATATGAGTTGGCCACATAAGTTCAATGAAATCCAAGTCAAAATAGATTCAGAAAATTTTTTCTGTACCTCATTTACAAAGAACGAATTTCAGATGATAACGAAAATTTGAAGTTAGAAATCAGAAAAATTTTGAACAGCTACCTCAAGCAACCCAAAATTCCTAGAAAAGTAAAGAACTTGATTAGTTCCTTAAAATCATTAGCTTCGGATGAATCTATCTATATTTCCAAATTTGACAAATGCAATGGAATAGTAATCATGGACAATTCAAAATACCTATACAAAATGGAAGAAATATTCAGTGATTCTTCAAAATTTAACAAAGAAACATCTACAAACCTTATCACAAAAAGTATTAAGGAAGAAGAAAAGTTTAACAAAATACTTCAAAAAATGATGAAGTATGGAGAAGTTTCTCAAGAACTTTACGAATCACTTAGAAGTACAGGTTCTCAACCCTGCAGATTATATGGTCTTCCAAAAATACATAAAAATCCTAAAGATCCACCTTAACTTAATTAAATTGTTGGATAATTTGCTTAAGAAATACATTGCAAAAAAGTTTAATCTGTGTGACACAAATGACTTTTTGACAAGACTAGAAGAAACATATAAAACAAAGAATGCTAAACGTTTTCTAGTAAGTTATGACGAGAAGTCATTATTCACAAATATTCCATTAAAGAAAACATTTAATCACATCATTAAATTAATACCAGAAGAAGAAATACCAATTAACCATAAGACACTATTAAAATTGTTAAATATGTGCTGCATAAACATCCCATTCTATTTAATGGAGTTCTTTTTGTCAAATTAATGGAATGGCCATGGGATCGGCACTTGGACCCACAATCTCTGCATTTACAATGGATATTATAGAAAACGATTTCATAAGATCATCAACTTTATTTACTCCTCAATGCTACTATCGATATGTAGAAGACATATTCGCAATTTTTAACAATAAAGATGAACGAAGTTATTTTTGAATTATCTAAACAACATTCTACCAGAAATTCAATTTACAATGGAATGTGAAAACAATAATATACTAAACTTTCATTACGAAATCAACAAATTCCGGCCTATACATTCCGTATTTCTGGAATTGCAATATGTCCTACAAATTAAACACATTTACAGCATTATTTAATAGAGCAAGATCAACATCCTCAAATTACGAACATCTAACTTCTGCCACAGATAAAATTTTCGAAATCTTAAAAGACAATGGCTATCCCATCAAACTTATCAAAAAATATTCAACGAAAATGTTTAAAGAAAGTAACAAAGATCAACTTCAAACAAACAATGACAAGAACCATAATTGTCCAATGTATTTAAAATTTCCGTATTTTATGCAGCCAAGTTAAAATTTTCAAAGAAAGAATTAAAATATTGAACACCAAATTAAAATTCACCGAAATTGTCCCAATACTAACATCATATGCAACAAAGAATATATTCAACAACAAAGATCGCATCCCTAAAAAATTAGTTTCTTCTGTAGTCTATCAATATGAATGTGATGATTGCAATAAATCATACATCGGGGAAGCTAAGAGACATCTGGGAACAAGGATGAAAGAACATATTAGAGGACATGTAAATTCCGAAATTTATTTACATCAAAATGAAATTAAATAAGAAAATTTTAAAATTTTACTAAGATCACAACATCATAAAATCGGTGAACAAATTTTTATTAAAGCTGCAAACAAAGAACAATTACTTAACAAACAAAGAAAAACATCAATAATTTTAGACTTATAGTGCATGCAATGTATTTATGTATTCCTTTCTTTAGTGTAGTTGATTGTAAAATATTTATTTACCGCATTTGTTACTGACGATGATTCTTAGGAATTGAAACCGGTCTAAATTTTTAACTGCATTTGATATTTCAAATATTTCGAAGCTCAGTATGCTGACATTTAAATAATAATAACAATTTTGGTTGTTTTTATGTTGTTTATAGTTGTTTCATACTTTTGGTTGTTGCAGCATCACTATCATCATAATAACAACTTTAGTAATAAATAATCAGTGAGCAAATGTTTGGAAATAAAACTCACTCTGTTACTCTATTAGTAGATTTTTTAAACATAAAAAAAGATTTGTGAAACCTTTTTGAAATTTTAAATTTGTGAAAATTATATCATACCAGATAAGTGAATTTTCAAAATAATTTATTCATGAATAATTGGACAACTTGAAATTGACTGTTAAATAAAAAAGTTATATTTGAGCAGACGATATTTTTTTTACGATTTAAGAAAGTACTATTTCAAAATGCACTTAATTTGAGATTTTTAAATTTTTGTTAAATTTCGCAGATTTATATGCTCATTGTTATCATTTATATACAAGACATTCACTTAAATGTTTAACAAATGTATGTATTGAATATGTTTGATAGTATCTGAAAGAAAATGGTTTGCCCTTAATTGGGCTTGTGATTGTTTAAGCAGCAATGCTTGAGCTGTTTAGCATTATAAATGTTATTTTGCATATGAAAATAATGCTAAAACAATCATGTGACAAAATGAAACAACGTTGTTATGACTTTGAAATATTGCTTTTTTTATTCATAAAAACAACCAAATGTGACGTTGAAGCAGCATTGTTTAGACCAATGAAATGGTACCATTTCAACGTTAAAACAACGTTTTTGATATGTAAACAACCACAAAACAACATTGTTTAGCCCTTAAATAGTTATCTGGGTATATA
>CABFPE010000292.1:654665-665974 GCA_900660155.1 Hofstenia miamia
ATATATATATATATATCCATATGTCACATTGGAAAATTTTTATATTAAAATCTTGCTACTTTTTCACTCTTTCCTTGTAGGCTAGCGGTTAATTGATCTATGAAAGTATTTAAAACTTTTGTACACTAGAGATAAGTTTATTAAATGCAAAGGTAATCATTACATGCTGGATACACAGTTGCAATTAGCAAATTACAATTATATACATATTTTCTACCAGTGATGGTCCTTCCTTTGTGGCCAATGAGGCCAGGTCTCAATAATACTGTTTCACACATTGAGTGAAATTGTAATTATAATAATATTTACACATGTATATTATTTATTGTTATGAAATAATAGAGAAAACCTATGAAATTAACATTTGGAATGCATGAGCCTACAGATCATTCCCTCGAGTTAAAATGCAGTCTCAAGGAATGATTATTTTGCTCTTTACATTCAATTAACTATTAAATTGCACAATCTATACTTTCATGAGACCTAAAATAATGTGCCTTAATTCTGCTTTGCTATTTTAAAGTTCAGTGGCTGAATCAATATTCTATTTTGGAAAACTCACAAATTTTAAAGTGTAATTTGAGGCCATTCAATTTATACTTCTAGCCAATTAGATTGTCCACCCTGATCACATTTCTCCACTCTATTATGATTTAGGCATAACAACATCATTTTCTTCATAGCACAGCATAAACAAATCTACATTTATAAATTGTTGAATATGCATTTATTAATCACCTATAAAGAATATATTTTGAAGAAGCAGAGCTGGGGGTTGGTTTATTCTAACCTTATTAGACTCCTTTAGCAGCTGAAGCAATTAGTAGCAATAAACCAGACCAGCTCACACTTTGTCATGTGCACAACTGCAGCCCTGGTTGAAATTATTTATAATATTTATATATATATATTTATATTATATATATAATATATTATTAATAACATATTATTAGTATTATCATGTGTCCCCCTAATTATGATGGCATATTATTGATTTTGGCATAATATATTATACATTTTGTCATCTTGCAAAACACGATATTCTTCGAGTAATTAGATGAATAATAGGTCAATAACAGGGTGTGTCACCACATAACATATTATTTCAAGTGTTTTGGCTTACATTTCTGATAAGCAACACGCAATGGAGACGTCTGCAACACATACGGAAGCTACTAAAGAAAATTCTATGGAATTAATCAATTTAATTGAGATCTTTCCAATTATTTGGAACATGAGCTTTGAGGAATACAGTAATTAAAACAACAAGCGTTTTTAGAGATTGGAGAAGTCCTCAATATGGATGGTGTGTGTGTAAACTTCTTTTGTTTACTCTAATATACATATAGCTATTACATACATTTTTATATATTTTTAGGAAAAGCTGTAGAAAGCAAATGGAAAGCATTAGGAGCTATTACAACCAGCAGCTCAATAAAATTTCAAAGATTCCGGCTCTGGCAGCGATGAAGTGTATAAATCCAAGTGGCCTCGTTTTTTGACATTACATTTTTGGAAAGCTCAGTTGTCCCACGTAGACAAGGCCAAAACAATATAAAGTGCAACGAGGTATACTATTTTATTTCTTGCATGAATGATAGTGCAAAAAAACAAAAATATAAACAAAACTTGTTAGTTATTAAGACAATTCCATTGCCAAGGAACAGAACCTTCTGCCTCAAAGTAGTCAGCAAACTCATCTCGTGCACGATTTGCAGATGACATTACTCTGTGGAATTGGGAGGAAACGTTTAATTCAATTAGATGATAATCCCCATCTGGTCCATCTGAAATGGTATCGAAAGGCACGCCAAGACTTCCAGTTTCAAACATAATGTTAAAGTTGTGTAATACACAAGTTGCCCACAAAATATCGGTTACTTTATCAGGATCGAGACATATTTATGTTTTTATGATTCGAAATCTTGCAACTAAAATTCCAAAACACATTCAATAAGTCTTCTGGCTCTAGGAAATCGATAGTTGAATATCTTTTTAGTAAGAGTAGCTCCTGTTTTTGGATATGACTTCATTAAAAAGTCAATTAAGGCAAAGGCGTCATCTCCAACCAAAACAAAAGGAACATCAAGCTTGCGATCACCAAGGGGCACTGTGATTGTAAATTGACAGTAAATTGTTCTAAAGCACTATATTGATCAGTCCGAAGAAATATTCCGCCTCACTGGCCTTTCCTGGCGTTCCCACATCAACGTAAATTAGCTTGTTAGTGCTGTCGCATATGGCCAAAATAGCGATACTGAAAAAGCCCTTGTAATTGTAGTAGTCACTACCTGATTTTTTCAGGTTTTCTGATGCGTACGTGTTTGCCATCAATACAGCCAATAAAATGTGGAAAATTCCAGTGATTTTCAAAATGGTATGACACATTAATCCACTCTTCTTCAGTTGAGGGTGTCTAAATATAAGAAATTAGCATTAGCTTGACAATGAGCATACTATTAATTTGTGTGGGCGGGCTGGATTGTGGTGGATATTCATTATTATACGCTTTTATTTTTAGGAAATTGAAAGGGTTACACCAGTTCACAAAAGGTCCAAGACATGATGCCGATACTTTATACCAAATGGCGATTGCACATTTTGCTAAAAAGGCCGAAACAACGGAAGATGAATGGGACCTTTTCAACAAAAGTATTGCTGTTGAAATTCGGAAATTTGGAGCGTCCACTCAGGCAAGACAAAAATATCATTTCAATCGCTCATATATCAGGAGCATTTGGCAAGCACAAACAATCTAACAACACTTCCAAGTACTTCATTTCAAAGTACCCCACTTACAAGTCCCCAGATTCCTGGAAGCCAGATTCACCTTCAAAGTCCTCAGACTACAAGCTCAAAGTCATTTTCAGATTGCCCAGACGTCTATTGCCCCAACTCAAACGACTTTATTACAACCCGAAAACAATTTTTATTACTACTAACTTTTCATTATTTCTAGGATTTTTAATTGTTAACTGAGCTTTTGTATTTATAAAATGTTATGTATACATACCTTGATAATCTGTTCCTTTAGTAAAACGTTTGCCAAGCAAACTTCAGATACACATTTTCCAATTGTTGAACGTCCCAGGCGAAATTGACATGGCAAGCTTTGAAAGCGTTCACCAGTTACAAAAATCGAAGATTGACAGCCAATTTTAAATCGGGGAGTAGAGCTTTCGTATTAATGTACTTTGCTTTTGCAGACAAGGTGCAATCAAGGATATAAGAGTTTCAAAAGAAAACGCCTTCATTCGAAAAAAGTTGCAAAATGCCCACAAATTATTGAGCCGAAATTCTTTCATTAAATTATCGTATGCCACTAGTCGAGGACGAAGCTTGGTAAAGTCCTTTGTCCATGTTGTACGCTTTACAACTTTTTTATACTTTAAATGTCGTAAGTGATGTTGCCGCAGAATTATCAAAAACGCACTGTCGTCGTTCATACTTGCAAGAAAAATGAAAAGGGCTACTAATAAACAAATGTATAATACATTACAATTGTATATAATTCTAACACCGTGTGTCACCCCTTATTATACTAATATATTATTAATAAGATATTACAAATAATAGCGTCTGACACTGGACTATTCACAATACAAAATTAAGCGTAATCATTGAAATTGCATCCTACATTTGTAGCCGAGCGTTCTTGATTGGTTTACGAAATGGAAATAGATCATTTCCAGGTGTGCTGTAATTGATCACCGCACCTCGAATGAGATATGAAACGTCTCACCACTCCCAGTTAATTCTCCGCCAAGCAAACATCAATAAAAATAGAGGTTTAAAGAATTTATCTATTATTCTAGGTAGTCATAGCAGTTCCAAATCACATATTTCAGCTGCAATATCTTTCAATATATTCGGATCTTTCAACATCCATTCAGGCTTGAATAAAGGGTATACATAATCAATTATAAAACACAATGAAACTTTAAATAGAATCAGAAAATTTGGAGGCGACTGACATATGTAGTTTTTCTATTAGCAAAACAGGTGTTACCATTTTACGTACATGACAAAGCAAGACTTTAAAAAATTGGAAACTATGCAGTGGCATTATTCTTATTTAGAAATTCAATAATTCGCTAAAGTCGTTTAAGTGTCAAAGCCTGATTTTTAAGAAAAAAAGCTCTAAATAATATATAAGACTTTTATACCTTTCCAATTAAAAGATATATTTGTATGCTAAAACATCGCATTTGAGTAAATGAACAGTAATGATTTTACCATAAAACCCGTTGTTTTTTGCACTGAAACAGCAATATATGAAGCACTAAAGAGTAAATAGTGAAGGGAAAACCTCATGAGGGAATACTCCACCCCATTCCTTAAGCTCATTTATATATACATATATTTATACATATACATATATATATATATATATATATTTAAATATGAAATCTTAGTACACCCACCAAAAATTTCTAGATCCGCCCCAGAAACTAGGTTGAGTTCTTAGAATTTATGTCAAAGTGTGATATGGTTTTAAAGGAAAATCTTAATTCAAAAACACTTATGGGACTATCAAATCAAATTCAAAATTGAAAGCATTGCTTTTTGCATTCAAGAGAAAATTTAGTTTATGAGATTTTTCAAGTTGAAGAATAGAACGAGCAAGTGGCATTCTGGAATCTCTGCAGAAATATAAATTGGTTAACAAACTTGTAAATCGACGTGTGATGGTGGAACGGTAATGTAAAGTTTGCTTTCAGGTGTTCAAACCACTATCCACAATAAAGCGTTAATGCTCATTTTATTCATTGCAATGCACACAAGCTAAATACGTGTTGTAGAATATCACAAATCCAACGTTTTTATGGTTTCTACAGTCTTTAAATAGTTTTTTTCCAATTCTTCAAAACAAATTTATTTATTAGATAATATCTCTGAGAATCGATTTCGTTTAATTCAGGGATCGGAACAAGAGGGAATTTTAAATCAAGATCAATTGCTGTTGTATATAGTCATTACGATGTTCTTGTTTAAAATTTTTTAAAACTGTTTCCGAAGATTATGAAAACTATTGGGATTCCAATTCAATTTTTACAGTTCCTGTAACTTCAGTCATTGAAGAACGATCTTTGTCAGCCTTGAAAAAATTCAAATGTTTGCTCGTAATTCAATGTCACTAAAAACTTAACTCAATTGGTTCTCAATTCAATTCAAAAAGACGTATGTGTTGAATACGAAAGTGTAATACATCATTTTGCACATCAAAAATTGAAGAATCACGTCGCTCTATAAAAAGTTAAGAAATTTTAGTAAAAATTTTGTTCAGTGAAATTTTTTAGTAAAATTTTATATTGTTGAATACATCTGAGCAAAGTAAAATTGTATTGCCTAAAAAATTACAGAAAATGTTTCAAAGCCTCGGTAAGATTTTGGTAAACTAATCTCCACATGTTATCTACATATAATTAATATATTGTTGGAATAAAGTAGATTTATTGTATTCTCTTCTAAGTATATTCATAGACATGTTTTCAATATTAAACGAGCATAAAGTTGCAGTTGTTGAATAATTGTTTTGGAAGTTTTCTAAAAAGAGTTTTTACTTAAATAATGCAACAAATTAACTAAGTGCTTAATGAACTCTTACAAAGAAAAATTTTTCGTAAACTTTCTATATCCTCCTGAGCTCGGTTGAGAGACCGTATAAAAATATCATTTTCATTCTTTTTTCAACTAATTAAGTCTTACGGATAAGGTCTTAGGTACACAAAACAAAACATTTCGCATAGTAACTAAGTAGGGTAGGGTTAAGTGTAACATAATAAAGGACAAATTCTAAGATTGGAAATATCAGGCTGAAAGGTAGAAGCCTTTACTAACTTAGATAGACTAAAAGTATGCTAAGCTGTACGAAGCTAAGCTTTATGTTGTTGTACAGACTATTGTTTTTTTAGCATTTTCTCTACATGTGCTACCCCTCACCCATTGAAACTCACTTCTTAATTAAAGTATTCTCAGGGAACTAAGGGACAAAACTCATTGGAAGAAAGAATAGAATTATTGCGATGATCTAAAAATTGAATATCTTACACAAAAATTCTATCTATCAAGTTTTGAATAGGATGGGAACACATCGCTAGAGTCAGGTCTCTAAGGAAACTCAGACCCTAATTGATGCGGCTAAATAAAATAGTTATTATTCTAGGGAAACCACCTCTACGCATATTAAAAGTAAGACATCAAATTATTGTCAGAATGCATAATGCAGTTGTTTATGAAATTAGGAATATCTCACTACCAAGGCTACAAAACATAACTTCAATCAGAGCAGAGGATGTGACATGGCGACACCGCAAAAAGGCAAATTCAGATCATGGACACGTAGAAGACAGGACAGCAGTTTATTACTATAAAATTTACAAAACTTTTTCTTTCATCTGTGTTGAAATTTTCTGACTATTACTTTAAACATAAAGTAACAAGTGAACAATTTACAATTTTGTTCCTACAAAAGTAATTGCATAATGGTTATTTTATAAAGTAAATATTATCTAGCTTTCAATAACAAGGCTTAGGATGAGTCATAATTCAAAACCTCTTTTATAAGTTTTCACATTAAGATATTTTTGCCAAGAGAGAAAGAAGTTTTTACAGTCATAAACAAACCTAAGCACTTAAGGTGTGTGTATAAGAAATAAAGTAGGTTAAGTTAGGAAACTTTTTAACAAAACTAAATCAAGCTCAAAGCTAACAAATTAAACATCTAGCTTGTGTGTCCACAAAAGGAGTAAAGTTTTTAGGTTAACTAAAAAAACACATTGTCCTGCTTGTACTTCTTTCATTTTAGCAGCCCAGTTGCTTGAAAGCATTGTTAATTGTTAGATAACATTACAAGTAGTTCAGAAAGCTGCAACATGAGGATTGAGCTCATACCAGCATAATCACACTGCTGTGCATTCTTAGATTATTCACGTAAAATGATTGGGTTCAAAAGAAAGTAACTGATTCATTCTGTGTAAAATTTGAACTACATTTCACAAATACTATCTGAGCAGTCATTTCATGCTTGACAATATTGGGTGTTGACTGCTGTAAACTCATTTCTTGGAACTATGTGTGCTGATTTAACACTACATGTATATATTTTGACCAGGTGTTGGAAGTGTATTCCTTTTACATTGCTGAGCTTGTAATTGCTGTATTGAGCAGCTCTTATTGTGGTTTATGGCTAATGTCAGTTTATTGCAAATAGTCATAGTTGATTTTTATCAGAGATTTGTTGCATTTGTAAAAGTGTAAGACTTGACTCCATCTTCCATGGATGTCCTTATATAGCGTATTGTTTCTAGATAGTTGATTATTACACTATCAGGAATACTCTTTTTGACAATAGGCACGTGTATGATTGGATAGATACTATAAGCACTAAAAATAATCTTAAAATAGCAATAGAACAAGTTTACTTAATAAATATCATTAACCAAATGATTTATAGTATAAGTATTTACCAATATTGTTTAGTAGATATGATAAATTTGAAAATTTCTTGTTTAATAATAATTTATACTATGAATTTCATTGTGGTATCTTGGAGAGGGAGTATATGTGCAAATTTTTGAAATTATTCATCATAGAAAGTATATGCCAATAGCTTTGGACAGTTGTTATTTTCAATGTGCATGAATATATTTGCATTTGCTAGTTATATTGTTGACAATTTTTTTAGTCCAATACACCCAAGACATGATTTGATTATTGCTTCAGTCTGTATAATCACTATGTGTTCATTTTTGTGCATGTGCTTGCTGATATCTCAATTATTGGATGGAATCTTTGTGCTTAGAAAAGATGCATAGCTGTCTATATATGCATTTCTTGAAGTGATTGTGAGTAGGTTATTTAATAGTGTATGTTGATTATGTATTCATTTTGCTATGCCTTGTAGTTGGTTGCATTTCCTCCATTGCAATATCTTTTTAATGTGACAGGCTGTGTCTGTCTATGATAATGCCAGGCTGTCAGTTGTAGTTATCTTCAGAGATGTGTGGGAACTTGAATTTTTGTATTTAGGAAGGTTTCAGTTGCAGTAGTGTTTTCATTATATCTATGTTAGTGCACTGTATTCTTTTCATGAAATTTCATAATTGAAATGAATCCCACCACTGCATATTTGAGTGGCTTGAGGAAGGAGACTGATACATGGGCTCTCTCCCGTAATTCTATGAATTAAATTTGGAATTTTTTTGTCTATGCTGATCCTTTTTATCATTTACTATTTTCTACATTTACAAATTTAAGTACCTGTATAAATATCATACAATATAATGTAATGAAAAAATTTAAATTGTAATGTATGTAGACAATGTGTTGTACAATTGTATGAATATGTAATGGGGAAGTGCTATATTAGAACAAAAAACCATTAATAAATTATAACAACTCCACTCTAATACCAGTCTGAGGTCTGAGCTCTAAATGAACTAAGACCAACAATTGATGTTAGCCTGAAGTTTTCCTTCCAGCAATTTCATGAATGCTTAATAAACAATTATACAGTACATGTAATAAATCCCTTTAATCGAAAAAGCAAAATGGAGATTAAAAACCCCTAAGCATAACCATAGCATAAATGCAGTTTTGTAAACACACAGCAAGGATTCTATTATATTCGCATCCTCTCGAATTCTCTACTATTCTTGCACAAATACTTAGTTTTCCAATGGATAATTTGAATTATCTGAATATATTTATGTTCCAAATATTATGTCAGATCAGCTATATCTATCAATTTCATCTGAATTTTTCATTTAATTTATGCTGCATGTTTACACTAACAAGCAAACAACTGAGCAATATGAGTCACAGTAAATTTTTTTGGAAATCACTTAGAAATTTAGTAATTTTCAAATTGCACAACAAAATAAATATTGAACAGAAAAAATATTTTTTATAAAAAAAAGTTTAAGTGATTAATGTCGCATTCACTTCTAATTAATTTTAGCTAATTTTGTTGAGGCTGATTTTGCAGACTTATACCATTCAAATCAAATGGACATCTTCTACAGTGCACAACAATGGTCGTAGTTAGAGGCTGTTGAATGAAAAGTAAGTTGGGGATCTTGCATATGTATTGAAATCAATTACAAATGTGCAATTCTTTATGCCAAAATTTCAGTAAGCAAATACATTTAAAACTGTTAATCAAGTTGTGGAGCTATGTAATAAAATAGTTCAAATCAAGACGGTATTCCCCCTTCAATATCNAATATATTTATGTTCCAAATATTATGTCAGATCAGCTAGATCTATCAATTTCATCTGAATTTTTCATTTAATTTATGCTGCAATTTGAAAACATGTTTACACTTACAAGCAAACAACTGAGCAATATGAGTTACAGTAATTTTTTTTGAAATCACTTAGGAATTTAGTAATTTTCAAATTGCACAACAAAATAAATATTGAACAGAAAAAAAGTTGAAATGATTAATGTCGCATTCACTTCTAATTAATTTTATCTAATTTTGTTTTTCAGACTTGTACCATTCAAATCAAATGGATATCTTGTTCTACAGTGCACAACAATGGTCGTAGTTAGAGGCTGTTGAATGAAAAGTAAATTGGGGATCTTGCATATGCTATTGAAATCAATTACAAATGTGCAAGTCCTTATGCCAAAATTTCAGTAAGCAAATACATTTAAAACTGTTAATCAAGTTGTGAAGCTATGCAATAAAATGGTTCAAATCAAGACGGTATTCCCCCCTCTAATATCAGAAGCGGTTGGTGTTCCATACTTCTATTAACAGAATGAAAGTGTTCATGGAAAACATTATTTAAATGGTCTTAAGGACAAATTTTTCTCTCACAAACAAATGTTCAAAAAGCATCAACAATCATCAACACACAGTTGGTGCCAATCACATTGAAAAATCAGATGGGCATAAGGGATTTGCAAAAGGGTTATCACCTGAAATCTTTAGTCACATTTCTAAATGGCTGAAAATGAAAGATAATCAGAAGAATATGGGCTATGGGCTATGGGCATACAACCTCTAGTTAGAAATGAAGAATGTGAACTGATATTCAAAAGCATAATAAGTTATCCTGAAGTAGTTTAAGAATTATTAAGTAAATTGTATTACAGATTCACAGTTATGTAACATTTGCTATGAAACCCATTGAGTTTATGCCATCAAAAAAATGAGAAAGTGTCGCAGGTTAACAGAGAAGTCAACAACCTGCATATTGTTTAAAGTTTTAAAAACGTAGTTTATAAAAACAATATTTTGCAAAGAAGCTGCATTACAATTTGAAGAGTAGAAAAACTTAAGGTACTGCTCAAGTCAAGATGAATTTAAGCAATGCAGCCAGAATTAAGTTTGGAAAGTATATATATATTTGATTTTTCAATATTGAAGATCGCAATAACTTTGCTACATCTGAATGACTTTCAGTTTGTCTAAGTCTAGATAAATTAACACATTCACATAGAATTATAGTTGATTCTAAATTTGCAACAGAAACGTTGCTACTACCTAAAAATTGAGAGTATTTCTTAAAGTGATTTTCAAGGAGCAACTACAAATGAAGTGTTAAATCATTACCAACAAAGTCATAGATAGCAACACAGATGTTTGCAAAACATTTGTATTGATCTGAATCGCAGCACCTCACCATTATTCCAACTGTCTTAAATTTAAATTGCAATTAAAATTGCAGGCGTGACCTAAATTGACTCTGATTTCTAAAACAGCGAGCTTCAGGCCACCTGCAAAACTCTGCAAACAACTAGTGATTTAATGATTTAGATGTATTTGTGTTGGTAACTTGGAAATCAAATTAAGAAACAAAATAATGTAGGCACTTCATTGAAGCCTTAAATTTAATGTGAATAACTCTATGTTGATGTTTATTAGTGTAAAATTTAGATGAAATTTCGTTGAACACTATTAAGGAAAGCATTGATTAAACTTTGCTTTTCAGCAATCAAATGTTTGCAAGAGAGATACATGCTTCTCAGCAAGTGAATCTTCTATTTACTCCTAAAAGCAACTGTGATTTGAAACACATTTAACATTACTGTATAGGTTTTCAACAAGTCTTTTCATCTTCCAATAAACTAAAGACACTCTTGAGATGTCTTAAAGACTAATGGCTGTATTGGTGATTTTGATAACCAATGTAAAAGACCTATTTGAAATGGTTTTAATATTTAAAATATTGGTGAAATGTTTCATAGAAAGCGTTTTAATCTCTGAATTAAAGGAAATATATACATACATTGCATATATATATATATATATATATATATATATATATATATGCAGTATATACAGTATATATAT
>CABFPE010000292.1:669692-683551 GCA_900660155.1 Hofstenia miamia
GTATATATATATATATATATATGAGCTATAGACAGTTTTCGCGTATTTATGCTAGCGCTGTATAATTCCGTTACTTACTGGCGTGACCGGCTATGGTAAAATGAAAAAAAATTTAAAATTAAAAAACCGAATTTTTAAACATTTAAATATATTGCTTCTGCAATTAAGTCAATAATGATTGTAAGTACTTTTATCATTGTCTTACAAGCTAAATTATTTAATCAATTTCAAATGCATTTCTCACCAAGCAGACGTTAATTAAATTTACTAATAAAAATATCCGTGTAAAGAAAAAATGTAAATTTCAACAGTGTTTCTCTATTGTGATGGAATAACTAATTACCATTTTCAAAAAATATCTATTTTAGAGGTTCTACAAAGATTTTATTTACTGTATTGCTATTTTCCCATGTCAATAATATGCAATTCAGTTATCTGAAGAAAATAGGTATTGGGTTTTACATTTTAATAAAAGACTGCTTGGTATCCATTCATAATTCTTAGATTAAGAACTTCAAATATTGGTTAATAATACTAGTGGTAACAAATACTATGAAGCATGCATCAAGCTAAGACAAAACACACTGTTTGAGAAAAAAACAAAAACTGCTGCAAAAAGAGAAGGATTAATTGCACAAATACAGCATTGAAAAACCCATGTTTATTAGAAAACGAAGCATACAAAATGAGATATTCCTTGTCAGATCTATAATTTATTTCAAATTAAATTCGTGATGTATTTTGTACACTAATAATAATTCAGAAATATGCAAGAAAATGCAATGATGTATCATTAAAAAATATTGCAATTAAAATTCGAATTTAATGAACTCTTCATAATAGTAAATGCATTGTAAAACAAACTAAATGAAAATAATTGAGGTGTTAGTTAGGCTGTGAAAGAATTCGGGGGATGAAGACGCTGATAATGCTGACCACAGCAAGTATTCCACCCACAAAAATCATACTAAAGTCTTTTATTTTCTGCGTAATACTCAGTTGATTTCTAAACAGCTTCAAATGAAGTAAGCCAGGGAAGATGAGTGCGAGTAAACAATTATCCATTGCACCTAAAGACAATTTCAAAGCTTAGGTGTAAATCATATAGGCCTAACAACTATTGCCTTTTGAATAGGAAAATATTGTATACACGTGCCCACTCACTCGATCTTAATTGTGCCTGAAATCCGCTATCTATTAAATATAGAGGCGTGACCTAAATTGACTCTGATTTCTAAAACAGCGAGCTTCGGGCCACCTGCAAAACTCTGCAAACAACTAGTGATTTAATGATTTAGATGTATTTGTGTTGGTAACTTGGAAATCAAATTAAGAAACAGAATAATGTAGGCACTTCATTGAAGCCTTAAATTTAATGTGAATAACTCTATGTTGATGTTTATTAGTGTAAAATTTAGATGAAATTTCGTTGAACACTATTAAGGAAAGCATTGATTAAACTTTGCTTTTCAGCAATCAAATATACAGTAAAAATTCATTTGTATTTTTCTGTGAAAATTGTTGTTTTCCTAAGTTATTTTGAAAAAATATTAAGTGTGGACAATTTTAAGGTTTACGTTTAGAAATTTAACATTTCCTGCTTAAATACATAATAATTAATTAATACTAATTTATTAACTCGTTATAATTTATCAGTCATGATTATAATGAAGAGCAACATTGAAAATTTAAAAATGTAATTGTTGATCACATAAGTTTTTAAGCAATGCAAAAAAATATTTTTAAAGCAAATCAAAATCTTCTGACTCTTTGTATATACAATAGACTCAAAAGTAAACGGAATATATGAAATATTAGAACTTTCATCGTTTCAAATTTATCCCAAAACAACAAATTTACACTATGATATAATGAGGAAAATAGCATATCTTCATAATATATTGGGGATATAGTGGTTTCTATTGACATAGTTAATTCTTTAGTTAATCGCTGTAAATCAAAAGATCTTTTACATACCCGGTGTCTTTTGTGAATCGTAAATTTTCAATCTCTTTGTAATAAATAAACTTCTATTACGTAGTTTAGAATATATAAATTAAAAGAAACGAGCTCAGCTGCTGAGCACCGCAATAAAACTGGCAATAGAAAGCCTTTAAATTTGCAAGTGAATTATTTATAGTAGATATTCTTTTGCAATATATTTAAATTTATCAAATACATAACTTTGATGAACCATTTGCAGAAGCTTTCAAAAAATGCGTTTAGTTGATATCTCAGGACAGGAATATTTATTTGAAAAAAACCAAGTAGTGTAGAATCACTTTTGTTAATTAGGAAGATATAATTGAAATGTTCTGGTCCCGCAGAACTGTAGCTCATACGTAAATGCGAATTGAGGAAAAAGTTAAATCAGGAATATTGTATTATAATCATTTTGTTACAAATTATTGCGAAAAACGTATAAAAATTACATTCGTTTTTATTACCAAATTTATTTGAAAATAGAAATTCTATGAAAATTAAAATTTCACAACTGAAATAAAATTTTTTCGTAAGATTTTGTATAATATCGTCGAATATTTGATTTCTCACAAAAGAAAAGCACCCATTATTTTTTTGTTGCAACCAATGTTTTATTTTTCCATAAAAACTAATTACAAAATATTGTTTTTACTTAATAAGAGAAAAAACATTATACAAAATTTTTCTCAACACTATTTATTCTCAATGAATATTTTTTGATTTCCCCGTTTTTAGGAATACCTACTTTAATTCTTCCTGCAATCACTTATTTTGATTGATATATAAATAGGAAATAATTTAGGAGATTAGTATATAACTAATTGAAATTAACCATATTTATAAAAAAATATCATCAAAACACGATCATTTCTTAAAATCTATACACATGGGAAGATTACTAAAATCTATTTGATTTTAGGTACACTACATGAACTAAAGATAATTGAACTAAATAGAGGGTGATCGGAAACATTGGCACAAATACAATTTCTTATGGTATGCACTATAAATTTAAATATAGTTTACAAACCAGCAGCAAAGGAGACATAAACATCTATATTCTTATTTCATGATTGTATATTTGTGAAAATTGGCAAATATATAACAAATTTGTCATAGCAAGGTGAAGTCTCAAGATCTCTAGCATCTCTCATCAACTCTATGACAATTTCATAATGAATTGAACCAACTCCATATCTATTTTGTTATGGATAGTATTGATCTCAATTTTACTTGGTTCAAGTAGTTTGGCTGCTCGTTTCCTTTATAAACCATCTGCTTCAGTTTCAGCATTGTCTTTCAGCTAGGGCACACAGGAAAATTTAAATCTTTTGTCTAAAAATTGATTTCATTTACTTCACGAAACTCAAGAGTGAGTTTGGCGTAGTGGCTGGAAACCAATCAGGCAAAAAATATAATTACCATCAGAGTGTTGCGAATTGATGAATGAGATCAGAAGTTTCTTCATGCAATTATCTGTGTAACTTGTTTTTATTAATGTCATTTGAGATGGGCATTCTTTTATTGCTCATGGCTAGTATCTCTATCCAATCCAAACTTTCGTCTCGACCTTCTTAATAGGCATTTTTTTCTCAGAAGCATCTCTTTCATTAGCATAGTAGTATTGATTCCCATACAATATGTGGAGTGCAAGAGTGAAGTAGCTTTTATAATCCTTGATGACACACGGAAAGCCAGTCTCAATTAGTTCTCTGTTAGAATTCCTTATCCATACCTTTGAATTTCTACTTTATTTCTAGACGCAAACCTCTCTTTTGCTTCTTGATAGCCCTGAAGCCTGACTCATGAATAAATTCATTAACGTATGATTGAGCAATTTTTTATATTTTTGACAAATGTCCACTTTTAGTTGGATTTTTAATCTCATCCACGGGGACTACCATCTTCGCATTTGGAATTTTAACTCCAAACATCATATTTATTGCATAATTAAAGTCATCACACTTTTAAAAAAATTTCTCCAAGCGTATTAGGAAGTTTGAGAATCCTGGGATTAGGTCGCAGTTATGGTAAGTGTGATCCCCGTTATGGTGAAAAATTTATTCCTGTGCTTGACGTGCTTGAAAATAATAAACTTTTTCACATTCAAATACGTAGTGTTCAGATAGTAAATCTGTCCAAAGGACAATAGAACAGACTTGTCACCGAGCCGAGCTTCTAACGAGCCGAGCCGAGCCGAGCCGAGTTTTAGCAGCGTATTGGATATGCAACGCGCTTTTCTTAAGTAAAGCAAATTCATAGTACGGCTTGTTAGTTTGATTATGCCGATTTTTATTATTTTTCTATTCAATATGCCGTATTCTTATAATCTTATTTTAGAAATGTTTAGTAAATAATAAGAAGAGCTGTGTAAAAAATTCTGAAAGCGCAATATTTTTTAAAAAAATCTCGAGTTAAAACGAGCCTTATTGAAGGATTTATTGTGACGAGCCGAGCCGAACTTACTCAAAATTTAAACGAGCCAAGCTTAGAAATTTCGGTTCGCTGAAAAGCTGCAATAGCAGCAATAACTATCTTCAAATATTTTGTTTTCCGTCAATAGACCACCAAAGTCTCATCTAGACGAAGCGTGAACAAATTCAGAAGTCGTCAGATCGTAGGAGCGAAACTTCAAAATTCGCGCAACGTTGCTTCTGCACGGTTCAAATTCGGGCAAGAATAATGGATGAAAATTGAAGAGATGACGATTCTCTATCCAGTGGTGCTTCCAGATTTTAAATATTTTTATTATTTCGTGAGTTATGAGAATTTAAAAATTTTCAATAAGAAACATCACAAATTGTGGAAAATCCTTAGGTTTTTTAAGATAATTGCTTGTCTACTCGATCCAACACTTCACTCAGTTGTTCTTTCTGGCGCGAAAAGATGCATAGTATTTATTTGGCCATTGCAATTTCCTCAAAATGATTAACAATAATAGACTTACTATAATTTTGATGCCTTTTCCTAAATTCAACAATCAAATAGCGGCGATGCTTTTCGTTAAGATTTTGCAATATAATAAGATTTGAAATATGACGTGACGTGATTATTGATTTCCTTGACTTTATAAATTTTTGAAACCTATCCAACAGTCAATGATATTATCTTTGTGCAGATTTTTTCCAATCATCCGTTATATTAAAAATTCATTGTTTTGCAAAATGGAAAAAGTAAATTCCTGGTCAAAATTAAATGAGAGATTACAAAATATAACACGAATTTATATAAAAAACTATTGCAAAGTAAATTAAGAAGGAGAGAAATATTAATGAATCCTCTCCTTCCTTATATATCAAAATTGCAATGACTCCATGGATCATTAGTTAACCTAGGATTGTAAACTCAGAATAACCACATTTGCAAATAAACTGCTGAATCATTCAGTCATCCACTATTGAATTATATCAATCTGTCAAACTATGTAATAAGAAACATACTTAATCATATTTTATGTGAATATCTAATATAATGTACTGCCAATCAGAATGTTATTGATTGCAAACTGGCTGTTATTTTCCGCCGGAATCGACAAGAAGAGTTATCTACTAGACAAGCTGACCGTCGTTAGGGAAATTTGTATGTCAGGGCGGTATTAGCTGGTATATGCACATGTAATTATCCACAAGCAGTAATTGCGCTGAACTTCAATTTCCTCTCTATGTAAACCTTAAATTCAACAGAAGTAATGTTGTTTTTATTGCTAACAATGACATGAATGTGTCAACTACATTCTTAAAAATAAGAATAAGACTTATATGACTGCCGAACCAGTTCCATGTATATTTAAGTTTAAAGACCTCACATCGCCTGGAATAGCCAAATTTTGCGTCTGATTGGAAATGTAAATTCTTCAAGCAATTCGATAATTGCGGTTAAATTAAATTCATTAGGTTGCGGAGAATTATAACTGGATTTAAGACAAGCAGTTAATGTTCATCTTTAGCAAAACATCTATAAATAATTGGTAATTCTCTGAGGATTTTGAGAATGGGAACAAAGTAGCTGCAACAATTGAAATTTTCTTGATTTATGGTTAAATACTGCAATTAAACAAGTGTAAGGATAATACATTTGAAGTTAATTATATGAACAATTTCAAAACCCAAACATAGTTTAGAATTTCAAACATTGTCACATGAATAGCCATTTAATTTGTTATTATTTACACTTGTAAGCAGAACCCATTCTTTGTAACTAAGAACATGTAGTTTACCAATTTATTCATGAAATGCTGTAAAATATATTTTTAATTAGATTCCATAACTCTATAAACGATATAATCTTAGATTTCTGTTCAATTTTTTAAAGCATTGAGTAGAATTTTTCTGTAGTATAAAATATAGGCCTTAGATGTCAAATCTTGTAGAACTGTTCATCAATCTTTTGGATCAAAATCTTAGTTTCTTTGGCTGTATGACATAGTACCCCAACTTGTCGCAAAATAAAATTATCTCCTTCATATGGTAAACGGTTTCCTTTCAATCATCTTGATGTACTTAATAAAACTTGTAGCATTAATTTTCACTTGCATGATTTCAAAAGTCAAATTTTTAATAAAGTTTCACACCATAATGTTATCAATTTTAAATCTTTTTTATTTGTGATCTATTGTGGAGTAGGTAATTTAATCGTTTCTGATGGATATCCTGTAACGCTGGTGCCATAGCTTACCCGATCTGCAACACTGCCTATATACTTCGTTTAAATACTTTGTAGTTTTATATGTATTCTAATTTCTTGTATATCATATCGAAAAATCAAATTGATCGTGTGATTTTTTATGATAATTGAATAAGATTGTTAATATTTACAAACAACATATTTAGCCAAAATATAAATACTTTTTCTTCAATAAAATTTTGCTTTAGTCAGTTTAGAAAATTTGATTAGGCAAATCCGATATTTTCATTTAAGTGTAGAAGCCGATTTAGTTACTTGCGTTTAAGCTAATTATTACGTACCTGTGAATGCAGTGATGTACACGAATGAGTTCCGAAATGTTGCGCTTACCAAAACAGTAGTTGTAACGAAAAGTAACCTGGAAACTAGATTTGCAAACTGATGACACTAAATAAAGAACTTAAACATCAATTACAAAAAATTTAGATCACCTTGTATTCCCGACTAGAATAGACATAGGTGGTCACCAAAACAGATTTTTCTCCTGTTGCCGCTTCACTCTTAGGAGAAGTGAATTCTCCACAAGTGGCTAAACACAGAATAATTTATAAATGACATCTCTTTCTGTAAATCTTCTAAAATATATGAAACTAATGCACATATGTCTACTTAAAAAAGTGATGAAACTAAGCATTCTTTTGACAATTGGGAAATTTTGGAAATAAAGTATTTCTATTTTTAGAAAACATTTATATTCGTCAATTTAATAAATCAAGAATGCAATAACATAAAACAATAGGAAGATAATACGCAGCTGTAGTAGAGTTACTATTAATTATTAAATCTGGAATATGATTATTGCCAAAAGATGCACTAAAATTTGCATGTATTAGTCATTTGACATAAAACAAATACTAATACATATATTAAGACAATAACCTGTGGTGGCATTAAGTACAACTATTTTGTAGTTCACATTTTCATGTTTTTTAATGGGTAATGCAAATAATGTGGAACAGAAATTTGAAATAAAAGTAATCAATAGGCAAAAATTTTCTAATTTTCAATAAATATCTGTCGTGATAGTCTTTTAATGTTAAAAATTAAAACAGCTTATTTTAGAAACTGATTGCTAGTACTACCATAGAATTTCGATTTCAAATTATTCATATACCAAACACGTAGTATACTTCTTAATTTAACAAAATGAAAGTTTGAACAAGAAATTGGAACTTTGGCATACATAGATTGTGAGATATTGACACATATTTTTGAACATGTTCGAAGTCAATGTTGAATAAACTGCATTGCTGTGATCAATGAGATTAACCATGTGTCTATAAAGTTTCGATTTTTTCTAAAAAGTTTCAAATTTTCTTCGTACGTAAAGTTGAGGTAATCAGAAGGCTTAAATGCCATATCACCAACAAATAATCTGAACTTGATTTTGTATGTAGATAGATTATCCAAGCCCATTGAGCTAAAAAATTCGGAACGTTGTGGCTGAATAGAGCTGCACCTAAACTTGAGTTGGGCTTTGCTGTCTTGGAAAGGATTTCCGACATGGAAATTTCTCTCCGTGCCAGGCTTGTGCCTTATGTGTTAATTGGTTTTTGAAATACATGTACATGAAAAAACTTCAGTTGAAAACAAACTTTGCAAAAGATAAAAAAACTTTCTGTTTAAGTTTAATCAGCCTTGCATTGTTGGCTGATTCAATACCTCTAACATCTTAATTTTGTCAGCTTCTAAGCAAAGTGAGTTTTTGAAAGCTCTTTCACCTTGCGCCGATATACGTTGATGTAAGTTATCATAGAGTTTTAGGAATTGAATATATAAGAACTGATATGTTCTCTAAATGATAAAAAGGGCTATTGTATCCAGAGACGACTCCTGGTAAATATTAGTTGTGGCAATGCGTACCGTAAATCCTCGTGTATAAGAGGTCCATGTGAACCTATAATTTTGATTAAAAGTTTAGGGTGCGGCTTATACACGGAGTTTAGAAATTATATCTGTAAGCTTCTAATTGGAATGCTACGAATAGTGTCTATGACTATTTTGTATCAAATAGCATGAAAATCTCCTCCAAAATTTTTGTCTACACTAAAAAATAAATAACCACAAACTTTGAGAACATTCTATTTAACACATTATTGAGTTATATAAGCAAAAGAAATTACTAATGTGGAAAATGATTCTTTCCAAGATTTTCTGACTTGGATACGCCATTGATGGATAATTGCTCAGTACCATAACAACGATCGCAGCATTGATACACAGGGAAAACGTGGAATTCGGCAGAAGATTGTGAACTATTATTTGGTCTACGTTATTCCCAAATGCGATATAGCCTAAAGAATTGAAAAATTGTTGTTAATTAGCTAATAATATATTAAGTTTTGTTCTCTGCAACTACAGAGTTGTCAAAAAGTCAGATAAGATTATTAGTATGCTTAACCTTCGCCAGTGGGTAAATCAATGGTCATTATTCATGAAAGAAAGAAGAACATAAATATATGAATCTCCTTAAATGCTTTAACTATAAATGTATTAGAATTAATAAATTCTTAACAATTTCATTAAATATTCAATGTTTTATATTGCTACTGATGAGGATTAATGAATATTATTACCGAACCTTTTTTCGTAGCCTTTGCATTTTGTAATGAATAAATATTTATCAAATTTCATACAGTTTTTGACAAATCTTGACAGAATGTAATTGTGTTTACCTTAGAAAAAAATAGTATGTATAAAACTAGTGCTACACCAAATTTTGCTTTGGTTTGTTTCTATGCCATTTAAAAGAATTTTCAAATATTAAGCAAAGCTTTTGTCAAATCTTTTACATTTTTCTGAGATAATGTGTTCAACGAATACATTTTCAATTTAAATACAAAATATTGAGTCAAATTAGCGCTCAATTTGCTTGGAAACATTGGGGAGAGGGTAAATGAGCTATTAATAATCTAGGGAAATTATATATATATATATATATATACATATATATATATATATCATTACATCCGATGCCAAAGATGATTATAAACTTCAAAGAAATTTATACAGGTACTCGCATGAATGTGAACTAAAAATTTAAACTGAAGGAGCTTACAAAGAATATTTACAGAAATAATTCCGTTAGATTCCTTTGTCATAATTTTGGCAGGTGATAATTTTATACTTTAAAATGCCAGAAGCAAAAACTCCTAATGAAACATCTGCTAGGACAGAATTTTCGGAATCATTTGACAGTGCTTTTGATAGATAATTCGTCTAAAGTAGGTTTTTCTTTGAAGAAATTGATGAATTGAACAGGATGTACAATAAAATTACAAGGAAAATAAATCGATAATGAATTTTTCATGATTGCTGTAAAAATTAACGATCACTTTTAAAAGATTGATGATTCATAACTAATCGCCCTTTGATGCTTCAAATGGTGGATAGTAAAATTACCACAGTCATGTTTAAATAATTTTAATTTTTAATTTGTTTTTTGAGGTTTTTTGAAACAAATCAATATTAGATTTATTTTTTGGCAATTTGAATTTTGGACATAGATATATTCAGCAAATATAATCGAGAGGAAGGCCTATTTGAATTTGAATGTAGTTGAAAATATTCCTCTGAAACTTTTCTCAAAATATTGATGTTCTTAGATTTTCACTGATTATGAACAATATATTTTTTATTAAAAAACCCAACTATTTTTACTCATTGAATAAAAAAAAAGCAAAAACGACAAATCTTTGACTGAAATAATCTCTTATCATGAGTTATTCAAATTTAAAGGAATGACTTTGAATACAATGATCAAGAAATCTATGTGGCAAACATATCACCGTCATCTTCAAGACATAAGTACCATAATCTGATGATTAATTCAACAGCCGACCTGTAGAACTCTAAGTATTTCTCTCAAAGTATTCGTGATGGTATCTTTGAAATCCTGTATGTCATCGAAGTTTCAACCGTGTATTCTGTACTTGAGGTATCCCCAGAAAGCAAAATCAACTGATGAAAGATCAGGTGAATGCACCGCCCAAACAAATTCCCCTCCGTGTGAAGTTGCTCGTCCAAGAAACTTCGAGTTGAGAAGTTGGAGAATTTGGTGCGAATTCTGTGGCCTCGCCCCATCATGCTGGAATATTGTTGATGACCATTTTCGCCTTGCTTTGAGATTATAATTACGTAATCAATCAAAATGCATAATCGTGAAACTGAGTGGATAATTAGGTTGGAATGCNATATATATATATATATATATATATATATATACATGTTGCCTATACTTATGATTTTATATTAGGCACTACGAAGTCAGAAAATTTAAAATTTAATTTTTAAGCATTTCCACAATGTTTATTTTTTCTTTAAAAGTCAATTCCTTGTCCAAACGAATTCGTAGTAATATCTGATGAAGACTAGTGAAGATTCGGATTGTATTTGCTGATATAAATTTATAAATTAATTTCAATATTTACCCTCACGGATCAATTGTATTTCCTATGCGTTAAATTACAAAAATCCAGATGCCTTACAATAAGTAAACGTTTGAGATAATTTATAAAGGAAATTAAATCCGTAAATTTTACAATATACTATAATAAAGATATACGTCAAAAATCTAATAAATAATGCATAATATTTAAACAATTATGGGACATTAAATGACACTTTTACCACGCAATTTAATATACTATAATTAATCGACTACAAGTGAAATTCTAACAGGACGGATGATTCTTCGAACTGCAAATTGAAAGTGGTTTGCATTTTCAAAGGATATATTTACATTTACAAATCCTAAATTGTAACTAAAAGCTTCTTTTTTATTCAGTCCCCTAATCTTAATCTTTCTAAACTTGTGAGCAGCGATGACCATTAAAGTGATTCCTATATTTAAAAATTTTTTAATGATCTACTTAAACGATCGGTTGAATAGATGCATGTATTGATGGCTAACTATATCATAAGCATATGAACTCGAGCTTGAATAAATGTAACTCCCAGGGAATGTCATTATATTGTCTCAGTCTAACAGTGTGGTCTTAAAAAGCGTGTTTTTCAAGAAAAGTTGTCCCATTAGTGTCCTATACTCAGGTGCGGTCTCAATAACTATGATTTTCAAAAATAATTAACTAAGAAAAAATAGATTTAAAAAACCACGCAAAACGATGAAGACTTGAAATTCATTATTTTTATAATATTGTTATCCAGTATGTGGCACAACGAATTGGTAGGCAGTTCTGCTACATATGTAAATTTTTTTCGAAATCGAAAATATTTTAATGATTCGCGAGATATTCTAAATAAAGCCTATACTATGATTTTGCTGCAAGCACTGACTATAAAACACTAAAAAACTAATCTAGAGAATGCATATATTGGCTTAAATGAATTTTGAAGTAAATTTATGGAACATAAGAAACTCCATTTTAAAGTTATTACCCAAAATTCCAAAAAATAGGTAGGCTGGCACAGCTATAATGAATGTTGTGGCGAGATAGTGCTTAATGTATCTTTTTTCACCTGAAAATTCATCTTCTAACTCAGTTACCTAAAAACAAAATGTTTAATACTTCACATTAATTTACAACAAAGTGCTTCAATCTTTTTTATTGTCGTCCAGAAAGCTTTGTGAAAATTACTAAAGTTATATACATTTTCTGTCATATTCAAAATTTGGACTTTAATAATGTGCATTTTTTGTGTGAAAAAATACTTTTTAATCATTCTATTGTAGAAATTCTCATAATTCTTCTATTAAGGTGAAATTTTATATATAATTGCGATAATCGGACAAAATTTCATGGTAAAAAATATTATGATTTATGCCTTGCAATATAAGTTATTCAATTTATTATGTATGCCTATATATATATATATATNATGTCCATTAATTAATTTACCCTATATTGCTTGTTTTATGTAAAACAGGTTTATATATATATATATATATATATATATATATATATATATCAATGAAATAACAAATAAAAGTAAACTACTCAAAAGGAAAAAAGAACTTAAATTCTTTAAATTGTTCTAAGATGGTTACATCATAATATTAAACTTAATTTTAAACCATTACCATCATTTTACGAAAGACTATTTATCGAAACCGATCTAATATATGCATATGACATTTTATTTTTAAATATGAAAAGTCTGAGAAAAGTTAGTTTACATATATTTTTTAATTGTTGTATTTATTGTTTGCATAAAAGCAATACACATATATATTGTCCATAAACTACAGAATGACTTGTAAATAAAATTTGTGACATATGTGCTAGGGGCAAACAATTGATTGGGTTGGAGACACTCAGGCCTTCAATCAGGATATCATTATCCTAATTCACCGCTCTATTGTTCCTGGCAAGTGATAATTTTACAGCTGAGTCTGGTACCATAAAGAAAATTGATTATAAAAATAAGAAAATTAAATTGTTCTTTGGAGTTTTTGTAATTATAGCTAAAATCCGCTTATGCATTTCAGAAATGTTGGCAATATGCAATTATACAAACCATAACTTTTTATAGAGATTTTTCAACATAGCTTCAAAGATGAACAATGTTCTGGTGAAAATAATTAAAGGGAATGACAAAAGATTCTAGCAAATGTAACCCCTTAATAAATTGTAGGAGTAATCCAAATATATTCATGGTTCCATTTAATGTTTCATCACATTGAATAGTATTTTATATAAAAACCAAGAGGGAAAGTAGAAATTGGAAATGCATGCTTATTTGTGGACAGCTGACATTATTTTTCAATGTTTCAAATAAAAACGTAAGGTGGAAAATCACGAGTACGGTATGAATATTTTATGTCCCATCACCCGATTATCTTAAACGAAATCTGATCGAGGACAGGAGTATACGCGAAAGTGATAGCAGATATCTGTCGCGCTTGCAATAAAACAATAATGAGTCGGCTTTAATCTGTTACGGAGGATTATCAATAAATAATATGATTTGCATTAAGTGTATCCCCTGAAATCATAACCATTGATTATTCATAGTCTTTTACTATCGATAAATTCTGTTATTTTTGTACTCAAGCAAGTAAAATTTTAAAGATTTTCCATTAGGAAGTTGTTTATAGCAGCAAATCAATTTGCGTTTTGACTTCTATTTTAAGATGCATTCAAAATATATTATAAAGTACGCCTTGCAGACTATTACCAAATTGAAGTTACTGGACAAATCAATATTACAACAACATATATATATATATATAT
>CABFPE010000292.1:697459-711106 GCA_900660155.1 Hofstenia miamia
ATATATATATATATATATATATATAGATTAGATATTCCAATTTATATTAATTCTATCTAGATTTTAGCTAATAGCTAATGTTTTCAGAGCTCTAACTCTATAATTTCAAATATTTAACAAAGTGTAGATACTTACTTGTTCCAATAAGACTGGTGAGTGACAAAAAGGATCCAACAATACTGAGAAATGAAGTCACGCCAAGAACGGTTTTAACTAGAGGCGATTCAGTTAAGCTTAGAAAGAGAAATATCGGAGCAGAAAACCACACCATTAAGGAAAAATCTGGAGAATGTTTTTCTGAAAAATGGCAGGGAATCTTAGCACTCGTGTTCGTCACAATTTGAAATTCTCTTAATTCCTTTGCACATATCTGGGAAGAATTGAAGTCTTCAATGAGTGACTCGAGCGATTTACCAATGAATATAATATATCCAACGCAGAAACAAAAGTGAATAACGAAAATCGTAGCCAGGGTAGTGATTTCCGCATGTCTGCCAAAAGCATTTCTGGCAAGGATTGCATAACCACACTTTCCAACGGAATATCTTTCGACAGAATCGTCTTCTTCTGCTTCAAGTTTGTTTTCATCAATGAAGTTTTTGCAGTTCAGCAATATTTGACATCCATGAAAAATGAGAATGGCAACTAACACCAGAATTATAGTCGCTAACTAAATGCATCTATTATGAGAATTTCAATCAAATCTAAAGTCTAGATTAAAACCGTTGATACTTAACACACACAGAAATGTCATCAACTTAAGCTTTAAATTTGTTCAAGTTTCTATAAATATTTTTAAATGTTAATACATTTTTTGAAAATAATAGAATTTGGTTCTATTAAGAATTGCATTTAAACAAAGGGTTTGGTTCTTTTGCTTCCAAATATTAGAATAAATTTTCATAGTAGATTGCAGACCTAAAATAAATTATCAAACAATTTAATGTTTAGTGGCAGTAATGTTATTCTAATTAATATGAAATTGTTCCAATGTTATGCTTTAAAAGTCCAAAACAAATAATTTCCCATTTTTAACCACACTTTGAAGATGCTTACAAGAATTTCCTCGGGAGTACCTGATTATAGATATATTTTATTCTAATTTACGATTTTTTTGTGTAAAATAAATTAATTTACAAAAAACTCGTTCTGTATACATAAACACATGTAAGTATAAAAATTACAATCTTCATAACTTATTCATCAAATAGAGTTGTAGAAAGGTAGATATATTGAATTAATGATTTTTGATATTTAAGAAGAACTCATGTATTGTTATCAGACATTTGACTTCAGCCAAGAAGTTTGGATTTTCCGTTGGTTACATTCCATTAGGTTTTCAAGTTACGAATAAATACCCATTTCCTAACTAATGAAATTTAATTTTGTTATTTTATTTAATTACACATTACATGCATAATTTGTATTGCAGATACGTTTATTAACTGTTTTCAAGGAAAAACTTCAACAACTTTGCTAACAAATTTTTTAATTTTCGAGTTAAAACAATATTGCTGTTTTTAAGAGAAACAATAGGCGAAGCTTACACTTTTATATGCACATATTAATGTTCCTATTATTGGAAAGGCATTACTAATATAAACACTTACCAACACTCCACTGGTGGCAACTGTGTACGGAAGCCCAAGGAAATTTACTCCAACGAATAGAGTGAAGACGGAGCAGAAGTCTGATACAAGCCAGCCCATCTTAGCTGATATTTGGCGACCTTTAATAAATGTTTGCAATTCTAGAAAAACTATTGACGTTTTTACTGGTCAGAAAATAAGCTATATGCTATTTAGCGAGCAACGAATATCGTGATCAATTTTATTAGTTTATGCCCATAGTTTAGTAGAGATGCTGCCTAACGCGCTTTTTAAATTATCGCGAAGCTTTTCTTAGAGCCAGACAATGTTATTTACGTAAATTACATGTAATTTATTAAAATACCGCATGGAGATCGGAAAACACAAATCTAATTTGTCACATGCTCTCGAATCACATAATTTGTACAAAAAGCATAAAATATTGACTTAACGTCCTTACTTTCGTTAAAAAGCCTAGATATGGTAAATTATCATATTTACAAAAACTTTTAATTCCGATTAATGCGCAGGACATTAATATGCAGGTTTGAAAACGCCAAAACCGTGTGAAATCAATATGCTGATTCTGACTATGTGTATGCATTAAGCATGGCAAAAGAATCTATTTGTATGGAAATTTTCCATTTGGAAAATTATTTAGAGTTTAAAGGTTTGTGGAATTCATCATTGTGTTTAAAAGTTAATGGCAAATGTCACTGCAATCATCGACTTTGCAAAGTTTCTAGAGTAGACAGTCTTGCATATTAATGCCTCTGGTAATACCAATTTTTTTTCTCCACTACATTCAAAAGTTATATGATAAAAGACAATAAAATTCAAAATTAGCAAATATCATTGAAAATTGCAAAGGTCTCGAAAAATGCTGCTTATGCCAATGTCATGTTCGGGTCTATCCAGAGGAAACAACTAACTAATCATTATTCTAAGCGGTCGAGCATCCTTAGGCAATATAAATATTACTCGTACAACAATATTTCCCGAATTGTCATTAAGAGCTGAAAAATAATAGATGCATCAACTTATCAAAGATTCTATAAAGGAAATGTATCTAAATCATGACAACCTGTGATTACAAACCCTACTGACGATATTTTTTGTCGCATGTAGGTTCATTTAATGCAATCCCTTACTCTGATTACAAGTGATATAAATTATTCGTATTTCATAATAAAAATTGCTGTACTCGGATTATGCTATATTACACATTATTAAAAAATGGCATTTGTGTGAATCATACACAGGGGTTTCCTCAAAACTCTTAGGGGTAATCACCTACCAACGTTTTGAGAATTCCCTGCTCAAAACATTTTGATATTTGCAAGAAAAGTATTTCTTGAATGATTTATTGTTAGAAGTTTAAATGAAAGAAACAAAATTCTTGAATACTCAGGGAAAAATGTATAGTCATAAAAATTTGCATCCTTTTAATTGAATATATTAGTGTGATAAAAAGTTAGAAAAATGTCGAAAGTTAAACTAATAAGCATGGACCTCTTATTCAAATGCAAATTAAAAATAAATGATTCATAATAGTAAGATACTTCAAGAACTTTCACTAGAGAATAATTATCATATTCAGCGAAATATTGCTTTTTGAGCATTTTGGAAAATGCTATCTCATTCGAATTGATCCTAGTAGCTTGTGGAGTATTGAAATTTAAGACTGTTCGATTATTCCGTAATTACTCTTTACTTGACAAACTCAAATTAATCATTGCACAATCGTTTGAAATTACTTATTCGTTCTTCTATAGAGTAATAAATTTCTGTTGAGCATGTTTTAGTTTCAATATTCCCCATATATTTCCTGATAATTTACAAAACAATAACATAATAAAATCAATCAAATGGCAGGATTTTCAACAGCAATTCTTATATAAAAATTGCTCTTGGTGCAGATGCAGAGATTTTGATTCAAGCTCATGGAATCTAATATTAATTTAACTTAACTTAAAGTTCACATTTTCAACTTTTTTCTAGCCTTTTGGCATCTAATAATTTTTTATAGAATGAGTAATTAAATTTGTTGCTGAAATGTAGCCAAAAATTTATATTAATTTTTCCTAGAAAAGAAACAAAGTTTTAACAATTTTTAAGTCTTTAATTGTAGTTTACCATTCAATTGGCTTCAACAGTAACATAAGATTGCTAAGGAGAGGAATTTTAAAATCTTAAGCATCTACATTTACATGTAAATTTATTTCATATATATTGGATGTTTTGTTGAGTAATTCTTTCATACCGGAGGAGAAGTTTGAAAATGTCAAATTCCTAATATTCAGAAACGGGCTAAAACACAAAAATGTCATATTCCACAGCTCCAATGCATCAGTTGGAGTTTGTTAAAAGAATTACAGATGAAATCGCATACTAATCTTAGAAAGCAATCTCTCTCCCACAATGTATTAATTAGTAACATTTTTCTGATATTATTTACAATCGCCTATTGAAGGAAATTCTGCCTCTAGGTGCAAGCGTCATTATTGTATCCTAGGTCGAACCGATTAGCAAAAACTCTTGACAGACCTGACCTACACTACTTGTTGTTGGCCCGACCCAGCATGCATGCCGACCCGAACCACTTCCAACTGTGTGACAGCTGGCCAATTACTACAAGATCTCAATAAGTACCTCTAAAATATTGTGATAAATTGTTGAAGGGTGGTTTTACAGGTTTTGTAGGACAAGAAAATGTGAAAAGGGAGAAAAACTTTTTTAGAAATACTTTTTTCACCAGTTGCAGGTTGACGAAGCAGGTGCACAATGGCCCGAACCTATCCGCTTCTACTATGTATTGAATAAATGGAAAAACTTTTAAATCGTGTTAGTATTGATCTCCCATCTACTTCGTAGACTAAAATCATATGATCATTCATCTAAAAGCTCTCTTTACTATAATGAGTAAATTGCGGTTTTATTCAAAGTATTGGAAAACTGCTCAAATTCTCTAAGACAAAACAAGATTTGCATTCAGGTTACAGTTGCTAGGCCCAAAGTGATTACAAATTATACATCAAGTTATCAAAATCAGCGATAACTCCTTATATAAAGATATTACTAAAGTGACGATAATCTTGGTTCTGGAATTATTCCAGTATGTCAACTATATTCTTTATGTCATTCCAACTTGTAATTGTTTTTAATTATTTTTAAATTGGGAATAATCAGCTTCAAATAAAGCAGCTTTTCTAAATTCATTCTATTTAATCTCTTAAGCTATTTGATTGTGTCTAGGCATTGGATTGATGTTTAGCAATGAAAGCGCCATAGTGCCTATGACTTTTAATATTGCAATATTACAATTTGATGTTGAGCTCAATTGACCTGGAATAGTCGTGATTAAAGGCTGCATTGCTGGTGAGCTCACCGAAATTCACTTCTTCAATTAAGATTTCCATTGGAATTTGGTTAAGTAAGCTAAAATATTTAAAAAAATTGACTATGAAATCAGACAATAGCTATATTAAATCACGTCTACTTCACATACTATTCTTGTGAATTGATTAAATTTTGTATTTGTAGTTTAGCATTTATTCACAAATTAAACATATATTTTTAATCTTTTAGCTTAGTTAAGAACTTCTTGCCACATCATTAGTGTCAATTTTTAATCCTTAACAAATTTTGTATGTGTATATTGGCAAACGTGTTTATATATATGAAGACTAAGGGGGAAAACCACAGATGTCCACTTTTTGGGATTTTGAGAAAATTGATATTTTGTCTTTGAAGACTCTTGTGACGATCAATAATAGGAATATCACTACCAAACAAAGTTGTATTGTAAGAGCAACTTGTTATGCATTGGCCACAGCAGCAATTAGCATTTTAACATTAAAAAAATAATTAAGGCCCTGTAAAACTAGGTCACCGGTTTTGGACAACTGTGGTTTTTCCCTCAATTTTTTGTAAACTTTTGATTTTGGTTGCATTCCTCCATTTTTTGGGTCATATTCCAAAACACACATCTCTATATCTTTGATAGATGGGTGTCCAACCCTGATCATAGCATGCTTGGCCAATATAATGGTTAATCCCACACTGAAAGGGATTCGAACCCGCACCCTTTTGGTTACGGAATAAAAAGACTCCCATTACAGTAATGTCAGACAACGAAAAGGCCAAATTGACAAAAATCAAGGGATCCTTAGTTCAGTTGGAAGTATGAAAGCTATTGGGTTCAAATCTGATCACATACAATAGTTTAACATCACCCCTGACCTATCAGACGTGGACGTTAAACTTGGTTGTTCCGTACCTTTTTGACATATTGGGCTCATCTTCACATTATATCGCTATAAAAGTGCCATATCATTATCTCCTACTTGTCAAAAACTTGTTACCAAGACTTTCTAAGAGAGTTTTCTTTCTTCACCCGTTTCCCTTTACTTATGCAGTGTTGGAACAGATTGTGTTAAACTGAATTGCTTAATAAAAAAAGGGGAAAAAAAGAAAACCACAAAAAAAATTTAAAAACTCGAGAAGACATTGTTAAAATATTATTATTTCAAATCAACATCATTCTGTATTATTATTAATATGTTACATGACGTATGTGTAGTCAGTATCAGATTAATCCGATACTACGGCTGTTTTTCCCCCTTGTTGCTTATTTTTAAATAGCAATAACTCTGGACAACTGTGATTTATCGATACGACCTTTTTAGAGATGATGCCTCATGCCAAGGACCAAATCCAAGGGGAGTAACCAATAAAATATCAAAAAGTGGACATGTGTGGTTTTTCCCCCGTGGTCTTCATATATATATATATAGGTTATGAAACACTGTAGTTGAGTAATATTTGGGACACATTTTTGACAGAGCATTTGTTTTGGGGCAATCGCATAAAAGTTCAAAAGAGCTTGGGTTGACTAGGGTCAAAATCTCTTACCTCTGATGTGGTAAGTTCTAGTTTCATAAGAATTAGATTTGTATGCAATAGCTCCAGGGAATTTGGTTCGGTACGCTACTGGGTTAAAAAACAAATGTGATTATAACTATAACTATAATAACTTCTTAACATCTCTAAGCCTTTCGTAATAATCTCGACATTTTAGTTGCTAGGTGACATTAATTTTGGACAAATTGAGATAAATTTAGTTTTAGGACTTCAAAAAACCAGGGAACTAGAGTGTTTATGGAAAAGTGCTGAAATAGACCTAATGTAACCTTTTGAATTTTAGAAGGTTTAAGCCAATAAACAACTTATTTGTCATAAGACTCTAAAAGTGCATTTGAGAAACATCCTCAGTTATTATGCAACCATATAAGTCGGATAAAATATTTATGGTTTGTCGGAATGACTGTAATGCCTACAAATGTGCTCATTACTTTCCATTTTTACAATCAGCTTAATTATTTATATTGCAATGGTGAGTTATTGAACTTAAATATAAAAACTACGTGTTTTTCTAAGTGCTATGTTGTCATTACTAAGACTGAGCAAATCTTAATATACTCATAAATATGGTAGCCAATATAGGAGGGTCTTTTTCTTATAAGAGTACTAATTAAGAAATACTTAGATTGAATGTATGTATACTAAGCATTCACAGCATCCTGATAATTTTAATAAAATCTTATTAATAGATCCGGTACAGAAGAAATATTATTAAATATTGGCAATAGCTGAATCGAATTAGAGATTTCGGAAACTCATGGCGCTAATATATATATATATATATATATATATATATATGCAATAAAAAACGAGAAATATATATTTTTATTTTCGATTGTCTCCAGCCATCGCCAGGTAATACAAGAGGTGATAAAATTAATTGATTGCGTGTATTAGAATACACTAAAATGATGGTTAAATTCTAATCGTTATATTTAATAAGTTTTCCTTGCTTTCTTTTATAATTAATGCTTCTGTAATTTATATTCTTAGTTTTCATTAAAGCAGTTAAATTGTTCTGTTGATGACAATATGTTTCCGATTGCATATGTTCCTATGTACGAACTATCACATTCGTCACATTTATGTTTGTGTGCACCAGAAGTAAGCAAAGACAATGAAATCAGACTTTTATTTTTAAATAAATGTACAGTTTTCAGCGTTTGAAATATTGTTGAAGTTCTTACGTTCAAAATTTTTCTATAAATATATATAAAAGAAACAACATATTGTAAAATATTAAATCAACAACAAAGTATGATGGCTAATAAATCATTTATAGTTAGTGTAGTTGATTGCAAATTTATTTACCCATATTGTGCAAACTGACGATGATGGTAACACATTCGAAATTCATTTCTAAAACTTCGTCAAATTCAAACAATATATGTATATATATATATATATATATATATATATATATATATATATACAAGTATACATTTATAAAAATAATGTCGGTTTGCACGTTCCAGAGCAGGAGAAACCAGCTTGGAGAACAAGAACCATCCTATGTTTAAAAAATTTTCAAGAATACTCCACGCCCGAGTGATTCGACGTATGATATCTCTTCTTTTTACCCGTACTGAGCTATACAAGAAAACATTTTATTATACGATGGACGATAGTTATCCGAAGTTTTTGTTACTGTTTTGACTTATGTTTGTAGACTTTATTTTCCTTCTTCGTGTATATCAGTATATAAATAAATAAATAAATAAACACATGAAAAGGTCGGCCATCGGATTTTGACTACTGATGGTGGTAGAAGAGGATAAAAGCCCGACAATTCGACTGATGGCAGCATCTCAGAAAATGGGAAGGATATGGAAATTGGCTGCGTGGGTGCCTCGCCAAATGTTTGACAAAAATAAAGCCGAACTTGTCTGAATTTTCTTCGCATTACTGAACAGAAACAACCAAACACCGCAGTAAGTGATGGAATCTGCTGCCACATCCACCATATTAATTTTTTCTTAATATATATTTGAAATCAAATAATTACACACATACACATATATATTAACAAATAATAAAAACGAAGGATAATTATGCTCCGACCTACTAATTAGTGGCTACTTTTATTGTCCTCGTTTATAGCAATTTTGTTGTACATAAAACTATTCCGAAATAGTTGTGGAAAAATTTTGCTAAAAATTTAAATTTGCTGTCCGAATTCAGGCTTAAATTTAATTGGCTGGATAAATCTAGGATTAAAAATAAATTTGTTAGTGGTCTACTAGGTTGGCCTTTTGAAAGTGAGGCCGACCCCCACCCAACTCAGCTATTTCTTGTGAAATGGGCCTTAAAAATGTTTACACAATTATACATGGTATCTAAAATATATCAAAAAATCCATTTTGTCTGAAAATTTGAATACATTCATTAATTTTGTGTGCATGCACTCAGAATTTACAAAAGTAGCAATACAAAAATATGCAAACGTTCGTTAGTTTTGGCATAATGTTATGAAGTAATTTAGATACTTCTTGCTATCAAATGATAAAATTTCTTAATCAAATAGTTTATTTTAGGACTGTCTTCTAAATGGATTCAAATGTTTGCTTTTACTTTAAAATATGAATTTCGGTATGGAGTACGGATTAACAAGATTAACAGGTTTTTTAAAAAATGTTTATTCTTCTTACGCGATATTTCTTGTATAAAATCTGTTATCCACGGAAAATTCAATCTCTATACTATATTTGCAATTGTGCATTTTAGATCATCTTACTTATTGAGATAGAAGCCTATTGTGAAAACTCTCTAAAAACAATGAAAATAAATCTTTAAAGAATGCATTTTTAAGCAATGCTTTATATAAATCTATGAAATAGTGACTTCAAATCACTCGCAATAAACTAGTACTCATAATCAGGGATTAAAAATGTGGACTTTATTGCAATGGCTCAAACTAATAAAAGTCGCAGTTTCCCGTAGATAATACTTGAGTCAATTGTAATTTTTGCTTCTAAATAGAAGGAAATTGTCTATGTTGACAGTTGCTAGGTTAAACAAAGCTTTCTAGAAATCAAGCACTTAAATGGATCATTTAGGTCTCTTAATCTTGACAGCTGCTCTGTACTTTTGTTTTAAATCGATTACAGAAAACAAATAAACTATGGTTTTGATACCATTGTTTGATGATGGCAAACGAATAACTCCAACAATCGTTAGAAAATATATCTATAAATTACATCATAAAAATATTAGAAGAACAATTACACCAATTTCGCAACAAGCAAAAAAAGAACTAGGTAAATTTTAACTGACCGTTGCAAAAGGCTTAAACATCACTGCGTCATAAAAGAAACATAGAATAATATAATTGACAAAAGAAATAAAATAGCTTTTCGATTCCAAAATATTAATTTTAGACAATGTTCTTATGTGGAACTTTTATAAAATTTCTTTCTATAAAATTTTGAAGTATTTTAAATATTTATATATCCCTGTTAAAGTAAAGTTTTTAAAACGGAAAATTTAATGAACATTTCTATGATTCAGTCTATGAAAGTAAGCTTATTTAAAATTTCATTAGGCTGACAAAGCTGAATTCTTGCTTTTTCTACAGTTGTCTTTACTTAGAAGTGATTTATTGCTTTGCAAAAATTTCGTCGGCTACAGAAATTCGAAATTTCAGCTTAGCTAAAAATGAGAAGAAAGTGCTAGTGTATGTCCAAAATATGGCGCTTCAATCACCATACGTATAATTATGCTATAAGACTACTATGCGTTTTCTATTGCAGTACCTTAGTCAACTTATGGAGCAAAAATAGATGTGGGCAAAAAATTTAGAATCAAGCCTGGTCCGGCGCTGGAAACCTTTGGCCTGGACAGAATGCAACCGAAGTTTCATATAAATTTAAGCTAAATCGGTCCATTCTAGGTTCATTTATATAGCTTTTTAGAAAAAATTCCTAAATTTAGTTTAAAAACTAAGATTGAAAAATCTAAAGTGAGCTTAGGCAAACTATGAAAATGAAAGCAGAATTTATAAACTGAAAAATAAGAAAATCATATTTTTCAACAAATTGAGTTGATTTAGGTGTGCATCATAAACAAGCTCGTTTTTCTGAAATTTAGGCCGATTTCTTTAGAAAATTTTTTACAAATAATTTGGTCCAAGCCCAGCCCAATCCTGTCCTTTCTGTTATGAAGTGTTGCATATGCATTCTTGTTGCAAAAACAAAGAAAAATTATGAGTAGTAATTATTTATTATTATCCTGAATATTTAACTCTGTTTTTTTTCTGAAATGACGCCTGGGCAAAGAAATCAAAGCATGGTATATATTTTTTATTTGAACGAATTCAATAAAGACTTTCTACATATTTGTTGAAATGTTTTATGATTGTATATGTACATACATGTATAGTTTATATCACATTATTTATGATATGAGGCTGGTTATATATAAACATATAGCGAAAATTTAAAAAAAATTCCAAATGATTTTCAGTAAATCAAATTCCCTCAATTCCCACAATTTTTTATAAGTTAGGAGCAAGCAATGACAGTTTAAGCTCATTAATATTTAATGTAGTTTTTTACAAGAAAAGAATTATATCTATTTGTTTGTGAAATAATGTCACATGAAATGGATAGTTCAGTTTATTAAATAAAGCAGGAGTTGTAGGAATATTGTAACTAATCAGCGTACCTGTCCATGGAGAAATGTATCTTTGCGGAAATTAATTAAAGGTGCAAAAGAGTGATCGTAAACGAAAATATCGGGAAAACCGATCTCTAAAGAGCTGTAATATAATCCAAATTTATATTAATATACTTTCATCTCTCTTTTGGGTTTTTTATAACTGCAATTAAAACACGTGTGGACAGAAGATTTGGAGTTTAGTTTATAAATCTCATTAAACGGATTGTGCTGCTTTGTGCGTCAGAAATAGAGAACTTCTGTCGAAATAATGCTACAGTAGATTAATTGCATTTTCAAATTAAATAACATGGTTTTAAATTTGAAAAAGATTTAACAATGCTGGATTGGTTAAGCACGTTCCATACATATACAAAGTAGAACTGTCCGATTAAGGCATTTCTGATAGGCGTACTCGCCCATAAGAGGTTCATAAGCATCGGACATTGTTTATATTCGGAGAAGCTGTACCCGTACCCGATTAAATACCTGTAGGTTTAATTTCAATAACTAATTATTTAATTCTAAGCTAGCGTTGTTCGAATAAGCAAATTTTACTAACGTTCCACACCCGTCAAATTAAAGTAAGACCATATTGCGTCTCCTACAAGATTTATTGATGAAAGGATCAAATTGGGCAAGCATGCTAAAAAATTTCCTTTGAAATTTGTTCAGCAAAAGATAGTGAATGTGCACAACTGTTTTGTATAACATAACTTGCGTTTAATATTTAACAAACGTCTATTTGTTTTCAAATTTCAGTCTTAGAAATACTGCTAGGAACAATGCAGACACTGAGAAGACATTCCATTGGAAGTGCAACCGCCTACCCAAGCAAGCCGGTATAGGGTCCACCCCATGTATATATACATATATATATATAATTATATATATATATATAATATATATATATATATATTAGAGGTGTGTGGAATGAGTTATATTGTTCCTGGTTCCAAAAATATTTCTTTGGTCCCGGCAGTCATTAGCGTCTTTAATTATGCTAGCACATATAAAGTTTTTTTAATTGATAACAAAAATATACAATGCAACTAAATACAGCCATCGAAAATATTTGGCTGAAGCTTAACACATCAAAGTAACTAGTGAAATTAACATTATTTTCAAGTAAATGGAATGCGTAATGTATAATTTACTAGGGTGAGAATTTTTGGTATTATACTGGTACTGAAGTAGTAATTTTGGTCCCGGTAATGCTCCCAGTCTCTGGGGGTCCAGAATCGGGACCGAAGCCAGGTATCGGTTAGTGATGTGCGGGCCGCCAATTATTCCAGCCCGGGCCCGCCCGCTGTTCAACACTGAGCCCATCGGCGGACATCGGGCTGACCCGCACAGAGGGGCAGAATCATTTCCTGGAGGGGCAACAAACTGATTCAATTAAAATTTTGAAAAAAATTGCAGTACATTATTCAGTTTTGTAAATATTTAGTATATATATATAACTCTGAAATGCATGTCATATTTTAGATAATTATGCGTTTCAGCTCAATTCAAATTCCAATAAGAAAAATGATTTCATTGATTCAAACTAATCTAGGACAGGCACATAGCTAGGATTATGCAAAAGTGGCCTGTAAAGTATATGGGATGGGGGCAGACCCATTACTATTATTCAAACTTTAAAAGAATCAATGAAAATTTTTAATATATTTTTAAACAAGCTGTATAACAAGTCGTCATTGATCGATTTCTTAACACTTTATGGTAGTAATAGGAACACTAGTTAATACTATCATACTTTCAACTGAAATATGATCGTATATCTATTTTATATACTTAGTTATCTCAGCTCAAATTGCAATGAGTAATATGTTTTAAGATACATGACCTTAATATAATAACTACATGTTGTCTCACCTAACCATATGCAGCCATTATTAAGGCTGATTAAGAACTACTATGTTTCTCGTTGGCCGTAAGAATTAGTAAACTAACGCCCATATTCGGCAGCTTTTGTCTAGCATTTATGAGCCCCTCTGCAATAGCATGCTCATAAACACATTTAACCAGAGCTGCGTGTTGTGCACATGACACTGTATGAGCTTGTCTGGTTTACTGCTACTAACTGTTTCAGCTGCTAAAATAGTCTAAAATTATGCCGGCTTCCACGTTTCTTATATAAATGTAACAGCATGAACTGCTTGATGCAAAATAACGCCTAATAATGATGTTGATTTGGCGGGTAAATAAATGTTAGTAGTGTTAAACATCTAGCCAATCAGTGGTTAACTGTAATTCGTAATTCCTTCATGTTTAAATACTCGAGTGTGGAAATAAATTCAAACACAATTCAGGTTAAATTTAACGTTTAGCGGAATTGCATATTAAATTTGATGTGAAAGTTATTTAAATAGGGCCATTGACCATTTATTTATCTTTTAACTAAACAATATTAATAGTAATAGGTTCATTCTGCTCCAAATAAAGAGGGGGGTTAGGCTTCGCTTTGGGGAGGGGGGGG
>CABFPE010000292.1:716408-726822 GCA_900660155.1 Hofstenia miamia
TATATATATATATATATATATATATATATTTATTTATTAATGTAATTCCATACTCAAAATCTTCAATTTTGGGGAAATCTAATTTGGATGTACGGTTTGGATTTTTAAAAACCAGTGCACCTAACCACCCACGAGTCAAATAGTTAGTGTTTACTCCGAAATATATTTTACTAACAACCAATGCTAAAGTAATATATTGATCTGAATGCACAACAAACGAATATAAAATCTTAAATACAATTTATTTTTAAAACTTTTAGAAATTCGATATTCTCTGCCTGATAAATTAATATCTGAGACACATTAATTTTCAAATTTTGGGTAAATCTGGATTGAGGAAGTTGCCATCTTGTAGTGAAGAACTAGTTAACAATTTAGAACATTTCTGCAATGTCATAATTTTGTTTCTGAATCTTTTTCAAACGTTATGCAATCCAAGAACATTGATTTCTGTAAATTTTTGTTCTCTCTAATAAAGTATTTAATTTCTAATGATAACCAAGGCCATTTATTTATCAATTAGTACCCACATAATATAGAAACTCGTCTAAATATGCAAAAGTAGAAGAACGAACAAAAAGTTCCGAAATAAACGACTGCCTAATTTAAATTTTAGAACAATGAGGATTTTTACATAACTTTCTCAGGTAAAATTTAACCTAGGCATTCCCTCTTCACTCACTCATACCCACCTGAGCTGAATCTACAGAATAATGATGTAAAGGCCTTCTTCAGAAAACAAGATGTTAATGGATGATAGGTATCACTGTTTGTGATAAAATAAGTTGGTTTGTACTAGGGTAAATATATCTACTATATGAGTAACAAAAACCTTTGGGTGGAGTTTTGCCTCTGAAAATCATTACTTCACGCATTGGCTAGTGCATTCTATTTGCTTTTCTATATAAATGGGAGATTAGAAATTATCATTGGAGTTCAGATTGCACATGCATAAATAATGACTGGAGAAATAAATTTCTCAATGAGGTATTTTAAAAATAAACTTACAAAATTGATGGCTTTATTGAAATGTTGACGACACCTGCTCGATGATTTTCAAGTCGAAGAACTATTTCGCAATTTACCCAGAAGCGTCGTGCATGCGATCAATTAATTTTTAATACTTTATAAAATGTGCTAATATCTTTATATGAAATATGTTATTTTTCATTTGATTTTGATCAAATAGGTAATTAAAATTGATGGTCGCAATAAAATATATTCCATTGAAATTTATTGAGAGATTGAATGAATAATATTTCACTGAGTTTATTTTTCAAATCTGTCCTTATTTAGAAAGTGTGATATTATTTCTTAACTTTCTATTGTCATTCTATTTAAAATCATCCCATGTTATATGGTCTAGCGATAGGCTGTCAAATGCAGTATTATTTATTTTTTAAGCTGCACTCATCTTGTACTCCTCATTATAATTAGGTACAGATGTATAATCTGTAATAAAGTCAGTTTTTAAAAATTATATATCCTATATACATCATTATGTGACTGCAATGTGTGTACTATTATTGTTTATTACATATATATATAATATATATATATATAAATATATATATACATATATAAACATGTATATATATACATATATATATATATATATATATATATACATATGATTTTTCACAATAAAGAAAATGAAATCAAACTCTTACCATTTGAGTTGCTTATGAGCTTAGCTAAATGTATCTTAAGAGTCTGCATGCAACAAAATTCACAATGATACACATCTTTTATCTTAAATGTAAACTTTTTGTTTCCTCCTTTGCATTTTGAAAGCATAATTATGTAAAGAAAATTTGGGCAAAATAAAGTAAAGGGATTTACTATTATATATTTAGCATTGGAAAACAAAAGTTGGTTTTGTAATTCCAAGATTCATAGCCCTAATTGCAATTGGATAAGTTGTAAATTTGAATTTTAAGGAAATTAATATTGAGAAATTTATCTAGACATTTGTTTAGTTCATTATTTCACATGTTCGTTAAAATTTTGCAAGGATGTTTACAATTGCAATGGACAGATCTTTGTGCATTGGTAGTAATGTACTATCACGTCTATCACATTTAGCTAAACAATATTTTTGGATGGCGAACTAAAGTGCTAACCAGTACCAACTCGTGGAAGGCCTGTGCACTTGTGTGCCCACCGTATGTCTGAAACTTTGAATTAGCATTTGCTACTAATATATAAACAACAACATCTAACTTGTCATATAACCGATCATTTCTAAAAAATATTTAGCTTTTAGTTTAAACATCCTCTTAATTTTATTGGCCGTAGTAGCCTAGTAGCTCTATTAAGGTACTTAACGAGTAGGATTTGTCAGGATTTCTTTTCTATACCATGGAGTTTCACTACATGCCTTAATTATCATAAATACAAACATATATAAATGTACACTCTTCTTTCAATAAATGTATCGGTCTTCCTAAGAACATAGGATCTATATTTTCAAATTTAAGCTGATCCGAAGTCGCCATAATATTACTTATGGACCCGAAGGGAACTCTACATTGAACTGAAAATATAGAATAAATTTTGAGCACAAAAATATAGTTTTAGAAAATATTTATCCTTAGTACACAAATGAGTATAAATGGCTTTATTTATTTAATATTATAAACTAAAAATATTTAACTTTGTAGTAAAATTATAAGTCAATCCGATTTCAACACGATTGTTTTTAAAAATTGAACCAAACTCCACTCGAATGGAATTGGACCCAGACCCTACCCGACCCCACCTCTGTACCTTAACACAATTTTACAAACATCATTGTATGTGCTTTACATTCATTACATACGTTTGTCAATTAAGACTTCATTTACACAAATACGGTTAAAATTTTTAAAATATCTCTACTTATACATGTTTATGATAATAATAAACTAAAAATTGTATCAAACTCAAAGTTATTCCAAAACTTAAGTTGAAACAAAAATTAACAACAGTCATGTTTACAGTTTTAAAATATGATTTGTTAGTAATCACAATAACTATTTTCCATGAAGCAACACGGAATCAACAGGTATAGGGACACCGCTTTTCATTTGTTGACCTCCGTAGAAACGACGTCGCAACATCTTTAGGAAGTGGATAGGTTTTACAATGAGGAAAATTGATGATTTTGTTCCTCTTCGAAAATTTTAACTATACAAATCTGTTTTGTAATTTGTCATGACAAAATTTTTGAAAGATTTCTTTTTTAAATTTGAAAAATCTGAAGAATCCAATATTCAAGATCCGAATTAATTTTTATCTTTTTATAGAACAACAGTAATAATGGTAAATATTTCTTATTTTTACTACGAATCAACTGACTCCTATCAATCGATATTTTGTTTGGTGTGGAATATTCTGTGCATCAATGGCATGCTTAAAATTCCAATATGCTTAACGAGTATATATACTTGAGGTATGCCTCACTGAAAATTTTTTCAATAGTTTTTCTTAGCAGCATCGTCTGAATTATAAATAGGCAAACAAATTGCATGTCCACTAAAATTATTATTTTATAGCTATACTTTCAATTAAACTTATTGTAGTTAATACTAATAAAATAATTTTCAAAATACAGAATAATATTTGAATTTAAAACATTGCTTCAAAAATGTTTTATATTTTAGAAATTTTGTAAAATCGAAACAATGAAGACAAAATGTGAGCTCAAAAAACTTCTTAGTTAAAAAGTCAATACTTTCGTATTTAATAATTTTCACACTAAAATATTTTTATAAGCGTTAACAAACAAAAAATAATCGGACTCCAATTTTTTAAAGAAAAGTCAGTTTGATGGATATATATGAAGCACAACACGGTAACAACGAACAGCCGCAACCCTCATTCAGTGCTTCATATCAGACGATGTTTACAAATTTGTTTAAACTCATAGTTAAACGTTTTCACAAAGGTAGTAGAATATTGATCCACTAGCATGGCAGCAGTCTGACAACTGTCGATATCATTCTAAGCTTCCTTTTTCGACTGGTATATGTATTATTAATGCATCGTCGCACAATTGCATAAGGCAGAATTGAATTCCAGTACATTGCTGTCTAAGGCTTAACAAGAATGACACTTAGATTTTCAAAATGAAATATACTTGTCTATGATTGTCAAATACATCTATTTGTACAACATGAAATTATTTAGACTCATGTCAATGCTCAACAATTAAACCGCCAATATGTGTATTATTAAAAATGCCAATTGGCTATCACACAAACCTGACAATTGTTGGCAAGACATCTACTAATGAATTATTTAAAAGTTTTTATGTTTGAATTTACCTAAGATTCCATCGAGCGGTTGTTTTTATTTGAATGGCAGACAAATTAGATAAAAATTCACTGGGATCAATTTTATACACAGCGTTCCAAAGTACTCATCTTCAAAAATCAAATGTATACAACCGCTGCTGCTTTGTTTAATTAGTTCAATTTAATATTGTAAATAATCGAGAAGCACATACATAATTATTATAGACTTTTCTAATAGACATTAGTGGTAACAGAAAATTACTCTAGTGCCAAAAGTAATTGTTAATGGTGGTTGCACTAAAGCAGCAAAATGGTTTAATAACAAATTATATCAGTGGTAGCGGAACGAATTTTCGCAATGTTGGGGGAGAGGGGAGGGGCAAGGTGCATATTTTCCCTAACATACTAGCTAATTACGGGTAGTTTTACTGGTTAAGTTATAAAATTTAAGAAGGCTTTTTCTGAAACTTTTACTTTAGTGAGGGGGGGGGGGGATTGCCACTGATCTGCATTATTTTTAGAACAATGGTAACCTTTTTAGCTCAGTGTCAAAAGCCACTATACATAGAATGACAAAGTAAGTGTAGAAGATTTGATAATGTAACTTTAGTTTCAAGGAATAATTCTTTATGTATTTTGCAGAATCTGTAATAAAAGCGTTTTTACATTGACGAGATGTTATCTTAAGCTTTGTTGTAGATTTCAAATGATTAATTAGTGGATAAAATGAAGAAATATTTGTAAATAATGACAATGATATTTATGATGACAGCAATTGGCATTTTGTGTTACGCCAAAGTAATAACTATTCCCTTTTCACCTTCTTCCAATCCTGGACCGTTACGTTGTCTGAACATTCTGTTCCCCAGTTTCACTTTTTTGGAAAATCTTTATCGATATATAGGTTTTTCACAAAGTATAAATATCTTGAAACTTTGACTTAATTTAAGTAAATATAAGAAAATGTAAAAAATAAATGGATTTTCCATTCTTTAAGAAAACTTGCCATTTTTAACAAAAAGTTTTGTAAAATTGTGACACTGAACCAGTTAAGGAAAATGAATTCTTAGAAGTTTAATCAGAGCGGGATTAGGAAAATTGGGGACCACAGGATATAGATTTTCCGAATTTTTCGTAACATTGTGTCAATTTAAACACCAAACATTTCTGTATTTTGTTATTTATAATTTAATATATACATTCTATTCTAGATAAAGGAACAAAATGTGAATTTGATGTCACAAAGATGCTTTACTCTAAAGTAAATAGAAAAATAGCTCTTTTTGTTGTCCTAAAAAACTCAATACCACTATCAGCATTAATCATTTTAAGAATATCACACTCAATACCTACCACTGCAAAGTCAGTTAATCACTCCACTCATTGCACACTTATTAGAAAACCTTTGATATGCTTCATCTGTAAAAATGTTCAAAATTGCTAATTTTAATGTCTGTAAATTGATGTAATCAATATAATTTATTTATTTTTTTATTCTACCCAGGGCTGGCATACACTGCAAAATTCCCAGAAAGTATAACCTGTGAGTTGCATTAAAAGTAATACGAAAGAAATGCCTCACTAAATTGTGAGCTTCAACCAATAAAGAAAAGCGAAGTAGAACAAAATTAATGCACGGAAAAGTTGCCATACTTGTGCATGGATCGTTTTTTGGATCTAGATCCATCCTGATCCATGAGATTTTTAAAGAGACAACTAGCAAGTTGTCAAAGAAAGATAGTTGTGCTTTAATAACGGCATGAGTAAAATGAAAATTATAAAAAATTGAATAGGGCTTGACAGCATAAAAGTAAAAACAAAATACATTGGTGTTTTCCTATACCGCGATATTTTCGATAGTAAATTGAGAAATTTTGATAAAACTAAGAACTACAATAGAATCATTTACTTTTTAGTACACTATGCTCAAATTTTACATCAATTTGTTGGAATTATATTTTTGAAAAGATAATTGAGAATGCCTCACTAGTGAGTTATTTAGCAGTGGTTTGCTAAACACTACATATAGTATCCGTACCCATTTTGAAAACGAGTTCGGCTCACTTATAAGGAATTAAAAACCTGAGAGATTTATAACACATCTTGAAAAAGTTAGGAAAAGAGCCATTCTTATCTTTCCAAAAATCAAGAGCACACTTACTATTCGCGAAAGAAAATTTAAATTATCTAAAAATTATTTGAAAGTACGAAAAAATGAACGTCCACTTCATCATATACTAACTCAATGAATGGTTAACTCGCAAAAATTTTTATTTGAGAAATTCAAATCCGAAATAAGAAAGGCACAATTTTTTTCCATATATGTGCAAATACTAAAATCAATCTTATAACTTTTAAATTTTTTGTTTATATACACTGCTATCTATCTATCTATCTATCTATCTATCTACTTCTTCATATGTAAAAATTATTTTGATAGTATTACTATCAATACTAAAGTCTACTGCATCCAATTCAACAGCAATTGCCTATAACTTTATAATTACACTAATAAACACTACACTGAGTTAAATATTCGATCCACGAACTATCCACGAGATAATGGATCTAATTTTCAGATCCAGATCCATTCCAGATCTATGGATCTGAGATCAATGGACAAGTTTGAAGTTTGCAGTCATGGTTTCACTATTATCTCACATGCCACTATGCTGGACAAAAAATTTTGTTGGTGGATATATTCGGATAAATAAAATCAGTATAATTTTTCTGTCTTAACTTAGTCCTAATTTAAATCACTTTATGAACAAAGAACTTCTTAACTTACAAACGTAATATTCGACTTATTGTTGTTAGGTAACAATAAACAACGCAATGAGTTCATTAATTCTTTAACATACCATTGCTCTCCATTTCCACCGCTTACCAGACTCATTTGTAAAGTCTCAGTGTGATAGAAGGTGTGCATTATCAAGATACAAAATAAACAATCTTTCGTTGACATAATTTATAACAGAATGAAAATATCAAACTTAAATTTAAAACTAAGCTAATTTTTATGAAATCTAATTTTGAAAATTTGAAAAGACCTAATGCATTATAAGCGGAAAACTTTTGGATTTTTAAATAGATCAATAAATATGCAGCCAAAAATATCATTTGTGAAAATATAACACTTGACAAAATAAAAATTTTTTAGTTATTTAAAATATATGAAATTTAAAAAATTTTATCAATTAAACATTTTGCAAGAATACGTATGGTTTTTGTATCAATTATATATATGTATATATATATATAACTTTTCTCAAATAAGAATGTTGTCTGCCCTCAAGGCAATAACGAAATATAGAAGGCTTATAGCAAATAAAATGATACCGTATTCAATGTTATTGTAGCTTGATTTCATTTTCAGTAATAATCTGCTTAGCTTTCACATCTAAATGTACATAGAATCAATAATGCTTGACACATATTTTAGCATTATGCAGTAATACTCCATTTATATTTGTTAATCATAGACAACTTTTTTGACCTAAAAATCAATAATAGATGCGTCGATATATATTTATCAATCTTCATTGACTCGGCACAACTGAGCTTTGAAATCAGGAGACATGTTGGACATAATATTTTAATAATGTTTCTTACCACCTGAACCCATGTGTTTCAAAATATTTTAAGGTCGTACTGTTTAAACTATGTGTGTGCCATAATAATTTCCTATATTTAATGCGAAATATAACTTTGAAAGTTAAATTTAATTGTTAAAATTGATAGTGTTAGAAAACTAGAAAACATATTATATTACCATAAAGTAACAAAACAAGATGGATTTAAATTATAAAAATGATATTGAAGTCGAGCAGAAGTTTTAAATAGAATTAAAAATTCCCCCAACTGTCAAAACAAGTTTGAAGTTTTGCACTGTGTATTTAACGGTTCAAAATAAATATTTTAAGACGCATATTCTGAATGAATAGATTAATAAATGTTACTGTCTACTACATTCATATATTAGTTTCCTCACAAAAAAGTGTATTAATATCATACAAAAGTTTGAGTGTAACTAAATATGTTTTATTAAAAATAACTTGGTGTGTGAAATATAATTCACTAAGCTGTATATATTAAAAATGCGTACAACTGCCGAAAGAGGCATACGCAGGATTTTTTTACGGGCAGGACATCATTGTCATTACCCAATGCGGGGCGAAGCCCGCGAAAATTTTTGAAAATATTGAGAAAATAGACCCTAAAAAAAGCATTTCACGATCCTAGATTTTAATTTTTTCAATTTTTTACGAAAAAATTTTGATTTATCCAGTCAAAATCAAATTTGGAAACCTGACGGGGGACATTCTACCATGTCCCCCTCCCCTGCGTACGCCACTGACTGACGGACCTGTACAGCTGACTGCTTATATTATATAAGTGAATGCAGATATTCATAGATATACATACAGTGTGATCACAAAGCCCTGAGGGTTTTAAAAGCATAAAAATATATGTATCATTATCTAATCTATTGATTTCTTCGTAAAATAAAATAAATATATTTAAAATTTTATTTATCTATGTTCATCAATAAATTTGTTTGTTTTAATTCGCTGTTGCGACAATTTAAAAAAATCTTGTCTTTCAATTGATGTGAAATGGATTTGAGCCCTAATTTGGTCAGCCAGATCCTCGGATTTGTCCCAACTGGACTTTTTCCTGTGGGGGCATTTAAAAACTCAGGTTTACTTGAAAAACACGCAAAAAATTGAAACAATTCTGCAATTCTTTTTGTGAAGAGGCAACAAAAATTACCCGGGAAATGTGTAAGAATGCAATCCACGCATTTAAGCAATGTCTGGCACGTTGCGTGGAGGTCAGTGGAGTTAATGTTGAACACGTTAATTGAATTTCGTAACTATACTTTCATTTTGTGAAATATCTTTTCAATTGTCTACATGGTTTTTCGATAAGGCCTGAATAAAACCGCTATATATATATATATATATATATGTATACAGTAAAATGAATATATATGGCGCTCAATAATTCGGCAACGTGAATATCTGGCACTATGTAAAAATTACCAATTTTAAATTCACGTAATCAATACAAAATTTGACACAAATTATAAAGAAGAAATTGTTCTATCTGAAAAGGACCATTAGTATTTTGCTTAACAGTCAAAATATAAGAAAAATCTAATTTTGATATTAAATTCCATTCTTCGGCTTAATTGTCATTAATAAGAATAAAATTTAGAAAGTGGCTGATAGGTTTCTTTCATTTGATTGTCTTTTTTCTCAGGCCTGTTTGCAATGCTGATGAAAATTATAAAAGCATGAATAAACGAACATGCTTTGACAAAAAGAAATAAAACAGTAACTGTGAAAGTTAATTAACTTTTGAATACTAACTATCAGGGCCTGTCAATCATACATTGCTAATATAAAATATTTCAAAAAATAAGTTGCTATATATTTATTGACTCAGAATTTCATCACAATAATATTGACATATACTAAAAAAAATCGAAATATTAATGAAATATGCTTTTTAAACAATAATCCCATATCTCGTAAGCTTTTATGCTTTTGCCTACTTTTTAGAAAATATGCAACCAATGACACTTATAATAATAATAATAATAATAATAATAATAATAATAATAATAATAATAATAATAATAATAATAAAAATTTTCTTTTGGGATAAGAATTTTTTTAGAAGACACCTGAAACTCATGCAAAAAAATTAGACCTCTTTTCCAAATGCATAATGTAAAATTTTTTGGATAAAATGAATTATTCTGGCTTTACATCAAAAAAGACACTGGAGGCTATGGAAAATCAGACATTGCGGGCCGTGGACACAAATCACATAGTATCTAGAGCAAGTATATTTGAGAGTGACATCGGGTACGCGATAAAACCCGGGTTGGATTCGGGTACAAAGATTAGATTGATTGTTAAGAAATACTGATTTAAATCACCGCTTGATTTGAGAAAGATCGAAGACAGTAAGTAATACCAATGAATTACTTGTTTCCCTCACAGAAAATGATAAATGTTAATGATCATTTGATTGCACAGAGATCTATAACCTCAAATCAATGTCAAAGTTGTCACTATCTACCCTATTTATACATGTATATATATATATATATATATATATATATA
>CABFPE010000292.1:726933-760628 GCA_900660155.1 Hofstenia miamia
ATATATATATATATATATATATATATATATATATATATGTATATAAATTGCATTTTTCCTATTGCAATACATTACTGCAAGGTCTTGCTAACTACTTCTTAAAATTCTATTTTAAAATGGGTTAAATTTGGTGGAGTTGGAAATGTATTTCCGAATAATAACAAACCATCTCAGATCTATAATTGAAATGCGTTGTGCGATTTCAGTTTCCAATGTGACATTGATTTATTTACAGCAATCTTTTCGTAGTTCAAAGTCACTATATTATAACTTATAATATGCCTTACCCATATCACGTTTAACGCAACTTATAAATAACGAAAATTTACACTAAATCAATTTTTTCAAATATTTTAAACGGCAAGACTTGCGAAGCGAAAATATATAGTAATATAGGATATCATAGAGTTCTAGACTATAAGACTTGCGATAACACTTTTTTTAAGATTTCCCTTTAAATAAAGTTTTTGAGAATCAGATATGTGTTTCTAAATTGGTTTTTCTAGATAGATAGATAGATAGATAGATAGAAAGATAGATAGAGAGATAGATATTGCGCACTTTGGGAATTGCTGTAGACTAGACACATAGTGTATATTTTCAAACTAAAATATAGCATATAATTTCCATTGATTAAACAAAGTATATTTCATTCCTTTAACAATGGTCTTATCTCTAATTCTTTGAAGAGACTTCACTTTAAGTTAGTCTTTAGATTCAATCACATAACTTGTTGTTAGTCATAGTTCTAGGTAACCTTTTAATACAAAGGCATGTGCAAAAATCCATACGTGTATATACATATGTATGTATGTATGTATATATATATATATATATATATATATATATATATGTAATGTAGTAAAGATAATCATTTTACAACAATGCTTTTCACAAAAACTCGTCTGACATTATGATGGTAGATAACGAACAATAGATGTAATGATGCCTGGATAAATGAATAGATTGTTATATATACATGTCGATGTATAGATGATGAATTTATTGTAAACATTTCAAGTAGAAAGAGAAAAATTACAAACCGTTGAACGCTTTTGAAGTAATCTGCCTGAATCAATTCTCGCTTAATTGACTTTCGTTGTCAATGTATTTTTGACGAATGCATGAATAATTGATGGTTATAAAGATACTAGCAGATGGTGGCGGGGAGTGGCTGGATCTTAGGACAAATAACCACTCTCTAAACAAAATTAAAAAATAAGCATTCCTAAAAAATCTTTTTGCCATCTGCTGAAAAAATCAAATCACTAATACTTTGGTTTTAAATGTTGCATTGCGCATAGCTCAAAAGCACAAAGAACATGAAAAAGAACCTTCAATCTTTGAAAACACTGTGATTTTTCATTTTTAAGATTGCTTTAGTCGTAATGCTTATGTATGTAATAACTGACAACATTACATTAATGATATCAAATATCATATTACAAACTTAATATTTCCGTGAACAATTAATTATATCTATAAATATAATCTACATATGTAAAAATGTTTTAGACTACTGCGACACCTCATATTTTCATATTTTTAATGTAAGTAACTTTTTGTTCAAATACAAGTGAAGAAACGTAGAAGTGTCAATTACAAAAAAATAGAAATTGTCAATATTTTAGCAATAACATGTTAAAAGTGATTATGTACTGAAAATTCATAGTGTATTGGGTACGGAAAATAAACTTTAGAAACGCATCATGCATGCTTTTGTTATTTTAAGAAATTCAGCAAATTCTTTTAGCTGCGATGGAAACCTCCAAAACGATCTATGTTATTCAGGATTATCTTTAGCTGATATTGGAAGCAAGGAACTTTTCAATGACTTCCGTTTTTGTGAGGCTCCCGCAGTGCAATGAATCATGTATTTCTAAAATCAACAACGCGTTGTTGTTTTTTGGGTAGATCTTTGGCGAGTAAAGTAGAGTCTGCAAAATTAGCTTTACACAAATTCTAAAATATGTGTGATCTGTATGACAGCCGGAGGCCTGCCTAACCTCTAAACTACATTAATGTAGATAGCTGGGACTACGAGACTTGTTCGATAATTACTAGGGATCGGTTCGGACCTAAAAAACGTATTATTCTTTGGCTTATAGTGGTTCAGAACAAGACAAATAACTGATTTTCAGAGGTAGTGTGTAACAAGTTCAAAATTTCGAGCGTGTTAATAAGGCAATAGTCATGAGAAAAATAGTCCCAAATCAGGGAATTATATGAATATTTTCTCCTAGTCCCAAGTTATCGCAGGGTAATTAAAAGATTGTTCGAAATATTAATGAATTAGGCATTGTGATGAAAGTAAAAATATTATCGCAAATATTTATATTCGAAATTATGTCGATTTTCTTTCAAAATATCGTTTTGCAATGTTGTAATTACCTAAAAATGCATAGTTTTAGAATTTTCTAAAGCGTTATGTAATTATAGACATGCCTAAAATTATAGATCCCATCCTTGCGTTTTGACGGTTGTGAAATTGTTCTATAATAAAGAGAATATCTTCCGTAAAGAGAATGCGCTTCCATTGTTGACCAATAGCTCGACGAGTTTGTTGAAATTTCTTCTGCGCAGTACGCGTTTGTTCTGATAAGTGAGAAGTTGAAGTTTTCGGAGCTTATAGAGTTTGAGGGTTCTATATTGAGCTATAGAGTTGGGCCAAGAGTCATTAAAACTTATACAGATTCTTTAAAACCCATTATTCTTTTAACATTTACAAGATGCATAAATTGTGCTTCAACTTACTATAATTTTTCTAAAACATCTGTTGAGTTTGCCACAGGATTTAAACTACTTTGGTCCATTACAAGTTTTAACTTGTAAGCAAAATATAATAAACTATTATTAGATGAAATTGTTAAGGTGATGAAAGAGAAAGTTTTTTAATAACAAATATACTCCTTAAAAGCAATTATGTATGAAATATGACAAATTATGTTACATTTTAATTTTATATATTAATGCATACATTCAAAGAACTCCTTTAGATGTCTTAAATGAATCTCATTATAATAGAGAAAGCTATAACACTCTTAGCCCTATTATACCAACGCTAGTGAGATTACTTCAATATTTTAAAATCTATTACATATCAAAAAATAACTGCGTAATGATTTTTCCTTCAATTAAAAAAATATTTGTGAACTTGTATTTGATAAAACAATAATCTCAAAAATATTTTTTCTTTTGCATATAATCATAGAAAAATTTGTCACAAAGCTTGCCACTAAGTAAGATATAATATTTTTACATTGTAATCTTATGATAAATGACTAAATGCTCACGAAAAACTGTTTGCTAGTATTAATTTAAACACTATTGGTAAGCTCTATAAATGTAGCTGCAGAAATTTTGATCAAATTTTCCAGCTTCGTTCTTCTACTTATTTGTGAAATCCTTTACTTGTATGATCATTGTAAGAAGATCTTTGAAAACTGTAAGAATAGTTGAAATATATTTTTCGCAATTACAAATCCTCATTGCATAGTACGATGTCATGATGTCAATTTTATTCCAATCTTGAGTGCAAAACTAATTTATGCTTGTTGTTAATCGTGTATTCTAAATTCAATCCAATAGTCGAAATATGGTCTGTTAATTTACAAAAGTCTAATATAATACGCAGTATTTTACGCCATCTTTTGTTGATTATATAGCCAATTGCTGCATTCCAAAATATTCACAAAACATCGCAGACTAATGAGCATTTTTAGGATTTGTTTAGTTATTTCAATGATGTATTCTATTCTCTACGAAGAGTCAATATAAATGTACAAAATATGAAATACCTTCTGCTTTATTGGGAATTTGTATTTTCATGACTATTAATACGAAAAACTGTGTTTTAGACTTAGGCAAAGCCTACAGTAAACATGAAGCAATTCAACACCTCACTCACAGGCCAGCACTTGATGCAATAAATTGTTTTAGGAATTAAGTGCAAAGAATTAGCAATCTTAATCATCGCCACAATTATTGAATCATTTTGCTTTATTTGATATTTTGCAAAAATAATGTTAAAAAATGAGGTAATTTATAATAAACAAATTTTCTGCAAATTAAAATCAATTTAAAATGACCACTTACTCCCTACTTGCTTTTAAGCAAATGCAAAGGTAGTAGGCCTTCATAAATTATACCAATTAGTCGTGTTCCCTATATTGCATACATTTCTGCTTCTAATTGTATTTATTGTTTCATTCGGGGTTACTCAACCAATCAACAGGCTGATGAGTGGGTGAATCCACGATCCGGGTGTGGACCTTAACCCCTGGAAGTATGCCAATAAGGCTGGTTTGATCCTAATAAACCTTTGGGGACACCTGGTGATAGAGTGTTGATCTGTGTTGAGTCTGATCAGCAGCGTGAAGTCGAAAGCCGAAATTCAGTTGAGAGGGTTGCGAACCTCCCGCTTTGGCCTACCAAGGCTACTAACGGAGGTAGCTAAGAAAGTGTCTGCTGGCTGCTATAAAGATCCGAAAATTATTTTGGAATATGCGACACTGAATGCAAAGCATCTAGTGATTAGAAACTCTGTGGCGCTGTTAAAGTAGTATGTCGAATCATTACTACCTGTCACACAGCAAAGCTGCCTCATAAGAATGCACAGCAAACAATGGCCTAGACCTATCGCATAGGGCAGAGACAAAGAGTCTTCCCTGTATGACTAACCCATGAGACGCACTCATGAACTGGTACCAGGAGCAGTCTTGCCAACAGTGTTGCCTCTGTCGCCGTCTCTCTAGCCGAAAAACTAAACAGACAGGCTTCACAAAGTACACATGGTGAAATCTTCTTCGACTCTGTTGTTTTACGGCAACTCAAGATATGGACTCTGTACAGCGACACGGCCGTCGAGTATTAGCTCAGCGCCACCCTTGTTTCATTAATATTTTTTGAACTGCAAATTACCAGGCCTTCTTTAAAGTAGGCCTTGACTTACGACATATTGCAACATATGAACATTTATTTTATAAAAAATATATTAAGTGCATATGAATAAAATTTTTAATATTTTACTGTTAATTAGCTCGAATGGATAACAGAAATAATGAAATTTATGGTAGAATTTTATTTTTGACCAATGATCAATTTAAATATAAAGGAAGTTTGGAAATGTGTCATGTACAGTAGGTTAGAACAGGAAATATATTCTGATTACGGGCTTAACTATGTGGGGGATTAGTTGGAGAGATTGGTGATTTTTCAAAATGAATGAAAACGGCGCTCATGTTTCAGTGGGTGTTTTATCTGTCCAAACGGATTATAAAACCACAGAGTTTATAGATCTCTAAGAAACTGATTTGTTAAGATCATTCAGTAGTTGCCAGCAACCATAATTGCTAAACCATTTATTATTCATGGATTGATATGCAATTATGTTATATAAAACTTGCATTTTTGAAAATTTTGGAACATTATATCTAGTAATTATAATTACACATAGGGTCGCTATTCACCTCGCAGTAAATAACGTAGCAATTTTCTTGTGGATTCGAAAATTCAACACGTGAGTTAATTGCCAAATAAAGCATTTTTTGCAAGCCTTGAATCAAACAATATGTACATACGATAATGCAATGATTCTTTGCTCTTGTAAAGAGTAATGTTGGTATTTATCAATTTATAAGAAAATTCAATTGAACTGTTATAATGTATTATATATTATAATCTTGACAATTTTTGGAATTGTGAAATTTATTCTTGGAAAGAGGAAGTAAATTACGGGAAAGTTTGAATAAATTAATGGATAATGGTAAAATTATTTAGTAGGCAGTGGATATATTTAATGAACACTAAAAATTTATAATAGATTACACACATATGAATACATGTAATTCAAATAAAAGATTTGAAAAATCAAACTTGGTGCTCAATTAATCATTTTTCATACGTGTATGTACTCCATATTTTAACAAATTTAAATGTACAGTTATATATACAACACCAAACACTCATTCTTGGAATGCTTATGAAAGTCACACTTGACAATGAGAGAAATAATGAGAAAGGTCTTCCTCAATCGAATATTCTTTTTAATTCGCTGCTTTTAAGTCAAATTCCCAATTTGGAGACTGTGTAGGCTGCTCTGCTTTATATATTCTTAGCATTTTTGAAACAGCCTGCTAGTAGCAGTATTCAGGTAAAACGCTATCTTCTACGTTATTCACAGTCTTAATGACAGCTCAGCGAATTCTTGAAAGGTGAACTACACAACAGTATCTCTTTGCGGGCTTGCGTTCAGAACTTCACTGTGCTATATTTGTGAAGCAATATTTAGTAAATTTATACATCAGTTTCCATATGGATTCCGAACCTATGTACTCTGTACATAGAGAACGGTAATGATGGCAAGGATCTCATTCTGGTATTAATGTGTGGAAAGCCAGAGACTATTAATGGGCAAACTAAATGCAAGGCCGCTTATATTGGTTAGTTTGAGTCATCTTATGGGCCAATTGCAGTGGTTGCAGTTCTGGCCTATGGGATCAGCTTTGAGTTCAGCATCTTTTTGCAGTACATTCATGTCATCAAAACTCAGAATTTTCATATTTCGCCACAAGTCTTGATTAATGAAAGCGAGAAAGGTGCAACCCTCTCAAGACAGAACATATTGAACATAGCTTCATCCTGTTGATCAGACTAAGTACAGATCAACTTTCTGCTTGCACAAGATCATCAAAGATAACAAGGGATCATACCGACCAACATACTCTTCACAGACTTGCATATGAAAATGCGATTATCTTCCATTTCCAATCAATTTCCAAAACTATTTTACAAAAATGCTATATTTTTGCATTAATTTTTTCCACAGGTTCTGTGGGAAAAGAATTTTACTGGATTTAATCCCATTTAGTCTTATAATATTTGAACCCATCTCAATCCCATGAAATATTCAGGTGTTTTAGTCCCATTGGTACAATAATATGACTTTGATTTTGATCAACATTTGAAAAGTTGTTAGTAATATTCTGAAATACGCGGTTTAAGCTTTTTCATTTTTTGTCCCAGTTCCATTCCACTGAAATCAGTTCAGACACGTGGAATAATTGGTTTGGTTGAAATTCATATGGCATACATAACATAATTTTCTAATGCATTTGATCCTTGTCCGATCAGGGTGCTACTTCAATTTCATGTTTAGTAAATATTTCAAATGCCGTTGTTGTAGTCTGCTCAATATCGAATAATAATTATATAATTAATGTCATGTATGTATGGGGATAACATGTTGTAAAATTCATGCATTGAACTCATATGCATCACGCACTTTCTGAAGATAATATATTAATTACAGTGTCCTTAAATATTAAGAAACTTTATGTATGCACATGTAGTGTTTGCACCGCAATTAGTAGGTAACGAATGTTGGGTGTCAAAAACTACCAAGAACTTAAAATATCTGAAATCATGGGTGAAAATTTCCATGTGTAAGCATAGAAGCTAGAATGTAATTAGCTGTATTAATGAGATTCTTTAATCAATATCATTTGAAGTATCCAAATTTTGTTGTTGTGTTCACTCTGTTTTGCATAATTCAGTTTAATTTTGGTTATTTTGGTAAAAATTCTATTTATGTTTAAATAAATTAAATGTGTTTTGAACATTTTCTATTGCGTTGAGAATTTCTTTTTTTGAAATTAAATTTTCATAAATTTCCTATAAATTTCAATTCCATAAAATGATTTCCACTTCCATTTCCAAAATGTGGAAATTGAATGGAATATGAAATTTCCATTTCCAAAGGCAACTTTGACTCTTCAGGAGTAGGTGATCCTACTTGCTCCCGGTATGGCCAACATTCTCCTCTACCGGTTTTTTAGTAGTCGAACTCTTCCTAAATTATTATCTTATAACAACTAAAATCGTAGAAAAACATTTACCTGACAAAACATTCTTCCTATTCCCCTTATTCATTCTAAAAACAATATTACCAATATCAGTTTCTGTTCCAATAAAGTTATTTCTAAAATATATTAATATATTTCCATTGTTCAATAAATTATTTTTTTGTACACAGTGGCGTCATTGAAGAGTGCGTGAGTGAGGTCGCACGGGCTCTCAAATGCCAAAAAGTAATATTCTCGAAAAATAGTCATAAGGCTTATTTGAAGCAATTTTAGACAATTTTACATCCCCAACTTTGGAATTTGTAACCTTTCGAGGCTAAGCATTGAAAAATAACAAAGTATTACATGAAATAGAAAATATTGGTGACGTAAAATAAGAAAAAATAACTTTAATAAACAATTTTAAACAATTTTAGAGGCTCAATACTTATGCAAGTACCTACACATGAATATGTAAAAATATTAAATAGTTAAAGAACTTACTACATAAAAATATTGAAAATTTAATACATAAACTTGGAGAGGAGGGGGTTAGTGTAGGCTCTGATAATGACATTTCGTAATGGGCCATTAAATGTATTGTGACGCCCCTGCTTGTTCAGTAATATATTTCCTAATGCCACTAAATAATTTTAGTCACTGAATTATTCTATAACTGGTTTCTAAGGTAAAAAGTAATGCATATATTTTCCAAAAATTTTAAATTTTTGACCAATACTATTAATGGATGAACTATGCCCAAGCATATTTTTTAATCTACTTGTTGAAAACAGATTATAATGTAAGGTTATTTTACAATAGTGTTAGTCATAATTAAAGCATTGTGTTAATGTGCTAATGACTTAAGCCGCCATTGGCAGTTTGATATGAAGAGTTTGCAATGTGTTTATTTTAATAGTGTTTATGAGCCATTTAATGATCTTGGCCAATGTTTTAGTAACTAAGGCATTGAAGAATATTTAAAGGCTAAATAATTGTCATTTATACAAACAATGTCTACATTTTGTCTTACAATTTATTGATAGATTTCAAATCCCTAAAAAAATAATATGGTATTCATCAAATAACTTCAATTATGTAGAATTTGTGAAGTCCTTTAGTTAAATCACCATAACCTTAGTGTAGAATTATACTTGATTCTTGTAAATTGTGTTGTTCGTTTTTGAAAGCAGTTTGTGGGCACATCAATTGTAATTTTGAGCACTCATAAAAGGTATTCTTCTATTATATTATATTCTATTTTCTTCTATTCTATTAGGTGCACTCTTTCTATTATAAAAGTATCATAGTAAATCCTCAATGAATTAAGGTATGTCAAGTAGTGTGACATTTGTACATAAGTAATCTATAATTTTATTGCAGAACGCCTAATATATTAAGAACCTCCTTCACGTTGAGTTACATTTTTTCAACTTCTAATATACCTTAGAAATATAATCCAACTAAAACAGAAATCTGTTGATGTCTTCCGTTCAAAAAGATAGTCGATCACAAAATTAAGTTTATTTGGAACTAAAATTGCTCAAAGAGAAAGCTTCTAATATATTCGGATAAGAGTCGATAATATATTGAAGTGTACGAATCACATTCACATAGCAAACTTTGTAAATGCTAAATTGAAATCAATGTTGGTTAAGTGTCCATCATTAAGCCATCATAGATACTGCAATGTCTTTATTTAATACTCTAAGATCGACAACGAATAACAAAATTTTAGATTATATTCATGATGCTTCATATTTTATAAGACGTTTTTGATTAAAAATATTTTGGAATATCTCAAATCAATACTCTTCGTAAAGCAAGTCCGATTCTTAGCATGTGAGTCACGGCCCATTCAGGAATCGAATGGCAATTTAATAAAACGACGTTGAATCTTTGCTTTGAACTGAAAAGACGCTTAGAATGATACCAAAACTTTTCAAATAGCTTAAATATTGAGGAATTTGCTACAATTTTATTTTACAAAACTTAAAACAAGAAAAAGAATATTTAAGTGGTGCAGCCACCACATTGGACATATCATTGAGAGGTCACAGTTCAAGAAAGATCAAGAACTACTGTTCTAGGACATTAAAACTATAAACGTACAACTTAAAAAATATGTCATTAAAAATATTTTTTTTAATTCAACAATTTAACTTTGTATAATTTGCCAATTAAAAAATACGAATCAAAAACAAAATTTACAAGCAAGATCATTGACTACTTCCGTAAACATTGTATTCCCAAGATTGTTACTGATGAATGAAAAAATTTGAGCTTTTTTAATACAAATTATTGCAATAATCTGGATAAGCTGTAATATATTAATCCATGCATTTGTAGTGTTTGTTTATGTAACTTTTGTTGTATTGAAGCATTGAGTATAGTATTAATAATTTTGTTGAGGCCAGAACTTTAATCATTGTGATGGCACTTAGACTATATTGCTTTTTCAGATTATATTAATATATACATGAAATCATTTCCGTTATCGGTAGTAAACCACAAGGCAGTACTTTAGGGTCGTTACAATTCTTAATAATTATCAATGATGTCCCAGATTGTTTCAATAGCTTTTGCATGCTTTACGCAGATGATTGCAAAGCGTTTTCTTGGGAATCTAATGTCCTGATTACAGATATTGCAAAGATTATTAATTGGAATGGCCAAAACGGAAAAACTATCCTTTTTTCAAATCCGAATTTCTTGCTATTTATGTTCGAAACAACAAGCTAAAATCGTTGTTGAAAATATAGAGCTACTTTTAAGTGAATTTATCAAAGATCTTGGCTTGACTGGATTCTTCATTCCCAGCATGAAAAGGCCAGAAAATCATTCTTAAAACACAACGTTCCTTTTCATACAAATGTCTTGCTTAAAGTTAGTTTAATTCGTGCTTGTGCTCTAAGCATTATTATGTATGTCAGCTCTACCTTTTTACTGAAAATTGACAAGCTTTATGATCTTTGCCTTCCCTGGGTCATTAGAAGTAAAGATTTTACCCTGTCTTGCTACAAATTTTGGATTGTTTTTCATTATTATCAATTGACAAATGCGTATTTTCTTAATTAAAAATATTTTAGAGGAAAAGAGTTGTATTGGCAGTAAATTAGGCATAGCTTGGAGAAGCTCCGTTCATCTAAATACGTTGTTTATGAGCCTCGTAAAATTAACAAGATAAAATTGCACAAACTTCTTCCAGCGGGTTGCTTTTCTAGCAAATGTGCTAGCGAAACAACACAATATTTATATTAGCTCTGCCTAAAAGCTTATTTAGGGTCTTGTACAACCTACTTTTTTTATACTCATTTTTAATTTATATTCCACAACGTGGTAATAAAGTTCTTTTGTTGTTGTTGCTGCTGTATTTATGTCGACATACTACACTTAATAAAAAATTCTATTATGTTGATTTCAATAGCTTACTGCTACAAAAATTAGAAAAAATTTCTTATACGTATAGCATTAATAAAGAATGTGAAAATAACCCATAATATACTTACAATTCATCATAAACTATTAAAATTGTGAAATATTCAAAATTCGGTCTATTAATTTTAATAATACTTTCAACTACAATTAAGCCTTATATTGCAAAATTTTTTCTTATCTTAAGTTACGTATTTACATGTTTTTCTAAAGGCTTCAATTTTTAAATTCTTAAATCATATTTGCTTTTAATGTAGTAAAATAAATCAACGAACAATTTTATAGTTTTTTCTTTGCTACTTTGCTTATCTGTGGTTGCATCATATATATATATATATATATATATAAACGTTTTTTTAACGATTTTGGTGTGCATCTTGCAAATTTAAACTAGACAAATGAGACACTTCAACGAGCACATCTGATATCAAACAGTTGTACAACTAAGCTACTATAGCAATGCTAAAAGATCACACCAAATACTCACTACTGAACTCACCCATAAACATTTCAGCTCATATCACCCATATGCCTTATAAATTTTATTATCAAAATTATGGTCCCTATATAATTAGCTATACTTTGTCCGGAATTGTATTCCTATTTGATAAAATAATATGAAACCCTTTACATATTAATGACAAAATCTATGCTCAGCGGAATTCCATTATTATTATTATTACTTAAATATATGAAAAAATAAAATATTTAAATTGCATTAGTAAAAAGCAAGTTCAAAAGATTTTCAATATATAATTATTGGACAAGCATTGATCACCGCATTACAAGTGAAAAATGTACACTGTACCACATAGTGATCTAGTAAGAATAAGAACATATCTATTCAGTCGTGCTTGAATTCAACAAAATTGTTGTTTGTTCGCGTCATGAAGAAAATATGTACAAAAAATAAACATTTACAAATTAATATTTCATTAATATAATACTATTCAGTTTGTATTTATCACCTGATCTGTAATTTCATTAGATACAAAATTTTCTTTAAGCGATTTCAAAATTAGATATATTTTAAAATAGGTTTTCGCCTAATTGCTCACAAGAATTCTGCATTGCATGAAGTTATAAGCAGGAGCCTAAAAGCCCGTCTAACTTTATAATATAATAAAAAATAAATTGTGGGCAAACTGATATAAATTAATTTACTTAAGCCATGCGCATTAATATTACAAATGCGATAAACTCAAGAGACCATCAAGGAAAAATTTCCAGGCCAAACTTCATCTTAGGCACATCAAATATGATTAATTTTCAATGTAAACTATGACTTATTGTAAAACAGAATTTAACTGAATATAAATATTTTCCACATCTGGTTTTATTATATTCTATAAAGTACTGATATCAGATGTTTTAGTCTACTCGAATAGTTCTGATGTTTGTCTAAATTTATGAAAAAAAGATTTTGTAAGGAAAATCTGGATTTGAATCGTTTCATAAGTTGTCTCCAATTGGTAACATTTACTTGACTGTGATTTTACATGAGTAAGCGTAATTCAAGACTTAATAATAATCAATTGTTTATATTCAAAAACATTATCATTTAGACAAGTACACAATTGAAGATGTGTATTCGATATGTTTAAACAATATTCTGACTCTAGGCAAGAACGTTAATTTACACAACCTGAGTTGAACTATTTACAAAAACTACGATTTGGCAGGAGGTCGCTTCAAGCAGTTGTTCAACAACTGCCTATAAAAAATTTTTTAACAGTGCAAATAAAAACTCTTGGAGGATGTTAAAATGAAGCAGAGCGAAACTCCTGCCAAAGTTTGATAATTAACATCTCAACGTGTTAGAATGTCGAGCCAGCAACACACAAGATAAAAACAGCGAAATAGGACATGATTGACAGACTGCGGTAACGGAGCCTGAAGAATGCGGAATCGTAGGCTCATGGAGCTTTAGTTGATCTTCCTACGGGCCACTAGCATTTCAGAAACCAGGCAGTTGTAGGGGATTTCGCCATTCATCTGTTTGAAGAAGAGGAATTCTTCGCAAAGTAGGGCGAGGGTGTGAACTTCAGGTACGCGATAAAGCAGTTGCTGAAATTTGTCTGGGACGTGAGGGTAGCTTTGCAAAGAATAGTCCATGAGAGCAGCATTGACTGACTCTTGTGCACGCTCTATCGCTCCTTTATTCACCAAATTCGACACATCTAAATATAGCAATTAGTAAAATAAAGCGTAAAGTGTACTTGTAAAATAATCCTATGAACATATAGTCCATTTATTCTGTCCGCATGATTCCATTGATAATGCAATTTACCGACATTACCAAATCGGACGCAGTTAATTTATTATCAATTTTGTATAGAAAATTCAGCTCTTACAAGTCTGTAATAGAGCTCTCCGCGAGCAATCCCAGTCCCGTCCCAATTTATAAGTCCCACTTCATAACATCTACATTTTGACTAAAATTTGGAAAAGTTATGAGCAATAATCTGACATCCGTTCTCCTTCATTTATGAAGCAGTCCCATGGAACTGAATGATCCTGCAGAATCCTAGTCTGTATTAGTATTGAACAAATCAAGTCTATATTTTGAATAATATCTCAAATATCAACTATGCTAAAAAGCTCTAATTTTTAGATACTGTTGGAAGAAACCTTAAATTGCAATGATAGTTATTGTTACAATAAAGGAGTAACTACGATAATACTTCAGCAAATTATTGTGATGTAAAAATGGACTTGAAAGCTAAGCAATCCCAATGCGGTTTAAAATATTGAATTAAGAAGTTAACATTTTTAATAGAATCACACTTGACTGGAGACAAGGTATTGCCAACAACAAATTAAAAGTAAAGCCAATGTGTGTAAAGGATATTGATGTTAAATGGACGGTCTTTGAATGAGTAACTTAAAAGTTGTAGCAAAAGTTCTATCTTTGAAAGGGTAATTAGACGAAAGGAGGCATAAAAATCGAATGGGAAATTGCATCTGGAATTAGAAATTCCAACTTTACCATAGAAACATCTGCTCAGGAAATTTGAGTGATTACAACTAAAACCTAAATTATTGGCTAATCAAGAATGCCGAATCATCACAAAATGTAGATCTTCAACAAAAGGATTCAACATTGCTTACATCTCAACTCAATTGTCTTCATCAGTAGAGTTGTGATATAAAAAGTTTTTGAGCAGATATCGCAGCTTCATCAAAATATGATAAACAACTTGAAAAACGAATGAATATACTTATAGTGAAATTTATAAAATTATAGGAGCCTAAATCTTTTCATAGTCGATCAAAAATAATTTGATACGGAAGACATGGATGTAAAGTGAACGCTCATTTGAGATGAAGTAAACTTTAGTTCTATTGAAAGTTCGATTGATTTTAGATATTTATAAAATATTTAATAATTGGAAATGAGAAAACATGCTTGTTAAAGTGTAATCTATCAGATTGACAATAAGAAATTAAAAGTTATTTAGAAATGAAAACCAGGGAAAGTGATTTCTTGATGTTGAAAATGAAAGTAAATTTAGACTGAGAAAGACAGTTGAAAATACAAAAATTAATAATATTGTTCTGCCACAGAAACAATAATTAACGATTAATTGACAGATTTTAAGTAAAGAATTTCTAGCCACGAACAAATGGCCTTCATCTATCAAAGGCTTTAGAAAAGAAGATTGCAACAATCAAAGCACTAAAACATGTTGTTTGTAATTAATTCACGAGCATTTCCCACTTAATAAGCTTGTTACTAATTAAAAAAACAAATTAGCCAGCAGCGAAAACACCGTAAACAAGCAAAATTGGCATTCCATAAAATATTGAATTTCCCCATTCTAAACTTCTTAATGTATTTCCATGAATAACAGCAACTGCTTTTTAAGAGGAACACGTTAGCCTAATTCTCTGCGAAAAGAAAATTCTGCTGACACAAATTACACACTTTTACACTACAGCTTCAAAAAATTTATAGAGTTATGCGCAAAAATTGAACGAGTTTTAAAATTATGAAATTGAGAAAAACCATTTGATGTATGCATGTAAATATATTTAATTCAGTAAAAGTCATGTGAACATTTACAATTAATTATAAGTACTAATAAATAATAAGTATGTGTTAGTAACAAATTCTAAAAGTGCTCATTCCTTTGCATCAGCCAAAAACAGGTATAATTTGCCAAAAAATAATGGACTCCATTAAATTACACAACCTACAAGAGGTCAAGACGGAACAAGAATGGAAAATTTGATAAATTGAATGACTTGTTGGTGTTTGGTTAAAAAAACAAAATATTTGGAAAAAGAGTAAAATTGAAAAATAATAGAACATTAATCATTTATTTGACAGAGATTTAATTTATGAAAAATGAGACAACGTTGGAGTATAGGCGGAGATTATTATTGAAAAATTCGTATTACATTACAGCCTATTAATTTCTTTCCAAATAAATTGAAATAAACTAAACTTTCGCACTTAATTAATTAAAAGAGTAAATTTATTGAATTAAAATCGAATTTTGAATTTGTACAAACATATATAATTAGAGATTAAAAATGTAAGCAACATGTATTGATTGACTATTTATGTTTGTAAATTGATTATATTTTATAATACAAAGTGATTTATGGATGGAATTTATAGAATAGATGAAAATGTAACAACCCTGGCAATTGCTTAAAAGAAAAATTAATTCAATAAATGAAAGGGAAAAGTTTTTTAAAGGAAAGTTTGTAGGAAGTATGAAGACAGAATTGATTTGGTGAGAGTGGAGAATGGCAATTATGTAGAAATGAATTTGCCAACTAATTAAAAAAACGTTTCCCGAATATTTCACAGGTGACTAGTTTAAAAAATAGAGAACAATTTGCGGGTGAAACGGAGCATCAAAAATTCAATCAAAATGATTAAATTTACAGAAAAACAATTTCGAATGTAGGCAAGCGATGGAACGCCAAACAAAAACTTTTATACGATCCAATTGCCGCTGTCACGAGTAATTCATCAACAGAAAAGGGCACCCGGGACGCGAGACAAAACGCGATGCGGGCACACTCGTAATTTAATACAAGGCGGTGATGTTTCGCGCAATGGTTTAATGGAATAGTAGTATCCAATGTCTCGGTATTAGATTCAGAGAAACAAAGCACATTATTAGATAACTAGTTAAACAAGAAAGCATAAAGAGAAGGCATTATTGATTGACAACCCGCTTTTATCTAACTAAAACATCGAACAGAATGCCTCATTATGTGGAACAAGTAACGGAAGTCTATTTAAACTTCACGCGCGAAATAATTGAAAAACTATTAGTCGAAATATTTCAACTGCCTACGAATGTGTATGAACCTTTTTTATGGGCAAGTTCATACCATACCCAATGAAATTGAATTGATAATCTTCATAAATTATATACATAGGAACAACATTTGGTCAGCACCCCTGATTGGTAGAAAGAACTATTATGAAAATAATTCGATGCTTTGTGAACCTACAACTATAAATTCATTTCATCTAAAGTAATGCAAAAGGAATGTTGATGCCCTGTGAGTATCACAAGCCTCTGGGCAATTAGATAAGTATCGTAATCTGAGTATCGCGGTTGGTGGTAACGTCGAAAGTACACTCGTAAATATTACCCAATAACGGCACCCACCAATTTTTCCTTCAAGCGCTCATCTCATGATATAAAAAATAAATGATTTCAAAACGTAAACATTCGAGGAAGATTTATTAGAATTTCATAAATCAAATTAAACAAATGTTTTATGAATAAAACTTTAGATGAATTTTGAAAATTCACATTATAAATTTAGGATTTGAGGGTTTTCAATATTGGGAATTCATTACAGAGATGGAATCGGTTCATCCCAGATCGCATCGAGCCGGGTCAGGCTGAGAAATCAAGTTTGAAGTCTTCAACATACAAAATTTCTCTTTGCAAAGAGAAATAAACCTGGAAACATTGAACGCTTTGGAGTTGCTTAATTCTCACTACAAGCTAAAAATGGAATATTCTTCTTATGTTTCTGGACATAGATATGAGGCTTGTTTGGCTTATTGCTTGCAGATGGTTTACATCACAATGAACCTATAACAGGTTGGGTTGGAGCAAATCGGTCGACTCCCTCTCAGATCTACCCTGCTTGCTCAGAATTGAAACTAACTGAAAAACAGTGACTTAACATACATCATCTTCAATAACTACATTGCGTAATCTCGAATATTTATTAAACCAAATAAAATCCTATCAAACCTGGATTAAGCAAAATCAGGAACTTGAGCGCAACGAAATCGTAGAAGTCAAACTTCAGAGCTCTGAAACGATGAACAAGAGCGACGAGCTTTTCAGCGACGTCTACAAGTCCATTGGCATAGAGAAGAGTGAGATCGAAAGTATACCCAGTGATGAGGACCACCTTTTGTGGAGCGTTATGCTCTGACATTTGGCGAAAAATGTGATCCAAAACCACGAGGTCACTCCAATTTTGCTGCAAGAGCTTCATTTGGTCTTCCACCTGAAATTAAATTAAGTAAACTTAATTTCAATAAACGACGCCAATTGCATTATGCATTTCAAGGCTACGCATTGAAAATTCGTTAAAGCAAGGGAACAAAGACATTGATACACGGTTCTCTCACGGAAATATATTTCAAATACCTAATAAATTTAACACACAAACACACATTCAATTCACAAATATAAACATGTAAGATAAATGAAATCCAATCAACAATTTCTATTTTTGTGTGAGACCTCATAGAAATTCAATTGTATTTCTGTAAATAGTAATTAATTAAAGTCTCCTTTCCTATAGGAGGTCCTAAACTATAAAAACAGAAGGTGGAGTCTCACACAAGTAGCTTGATTATATTATTCGAGGATCAATATTAAATGATTCATTTTATGATTTAATTAGGTTGAAATGAGAAACCTGCCTGAAAACCGTACCCGAAAAATGATTTCGTTGGATACCCACAATCAAAAGGATACTAATATTTTATACGTTCACAATATATTTAAAGGGTATTTTCGTTATGAATTTGAAAACACAAAAGAAGCGTACACCTAAAATTCAACGAAAAATATTCATGAGGAAATGCAAGTCCAAACTTGAAAACATAACGGTACTCAATTTATTGTCATGTCGTTTCTCCCATTTCTCTGACTATAATTAAATAGCTTTAAATTGTATAAACATTTAGAAAAATTTAGTACTGCAATACTTAATATTAAGTAAGCAATCTTAAAGTACAGTCTCATGAAATGCATACTTGAAGATCTTTAAAGTAGCAACTGGTTCTAGCCCAGTCTACAAACGCGAAGAGCAACTGTTCCAAACCGCGAATGAAATAAAGGAATGGTGATTGGTATCCACCAAGAGGATCCATTAAGTGGTTGCTTTGATGTAGGGCTTGGAAGATGCGTGTCTGAAGGGCACCATGTGAGGGTTCAGTTGAAGCCAAATCGAGCAGGAGTTTTGGCACTAAGTATTCGGGCTCTGACTTGATTTCAGCGCTATTTCTGCAATGACCCACACTAAAGGAGAGACGATCAATAAAAAATATATTCAGTTATGATTCAACAATTTCAAGGCATAACACCAGAATAAATACAATAGGGCCATCACTTACCGCATAAGTTCTGGATTAATATGGTGCTTATCAGGCTTGATAGACTCATGAACTGTAGGATAGAGAACAGGAGATACTAAATCTTTCTCCATTGGATGAACATTAGATTGACAGTGATATCCTGGCAAGTAAGAAAACTTTTGATTGCAACTTCCACTATAATCCGTCATCGTATTGATAGTGGGCTGTGTTGTGAAACCATGGTTGCCCTAAATGATTCAATGTAATTAACTCTAAAAGCAAACTTGAATTAATTATCTTAATGAGTGGTACATACACAAGAAAGAAAACCAGAAAGTAAATTTTCTTAAATTGAAAGACAGCATCAACAAAGATAAAACTAGAGGGTAAATAGTTGATAATTCAGCGCAAACATGAAATTCAAAAATTTTTAATGGGATATTGAAAATATTGATTCAGTATTAAAACAAAATATTTTATAATAAATTGAAACTAGTGCACTGTGAAAAGGGGGCGGAAAAAAGCCATTTGACCTCATAGCCACGAAAGCATTCAAATCGCTTGTTAAAATCCTTCACTAGTTATGCCGAGGACAGCAACTGTCTGCACATTGATAAATAAATCACGATTTATGGGAAATTCAAAAGCCAATAGAAATACGTACTTGGCATGTGTTTTGAAAAGCTGGTTGTGAAGGTGCAGATTGTGAAGCTTTGACGAATGCCATCTGCATAGAGGCCATTGAACCTTGCATGGCTGCTTGAATCATTTGCGTTTTCAATGCTCGTCGCTGTTGTTTGATCGCTCGGTCACGTTTATACATGGGACCGAATTTATTTCGGCCTCCACGCATTCTGTCGGAGCGTACAGCTAAACATACAAAACGCTTAAAAAAGCAATACATTTCAACATAACCTATATAATTAACATATATTCAGATGGCACACAATGTAAAAATCTACAATAAACAAAAGTTGTCAAACAATGTTTTTTTTCAAAACACACGTTTTATACAAATGCTTTTGAGGCAATTTTTAAAATGAAAATCAAAACCGGAGACATACATAAAAAGCGAATATGATGACATGCAATGGATTCAGGAGAAAAGTAAATTTAAAACAGTGTTCTAAATAGCCCCTTCAAAAATTGTTATAGAAAAAGTCCAGCATGAGCATAACTTTGAAACAAAGCAATGTTTTAGCGGGTCTCTAGCCCCTTCGCCATGAGTACATCCGTGAACGCTATATATAAAATATTGAAAGAACAGAGTAATTAATTTGCCATAATGATTTGGAAAAGTGATGACAGAGCAATAAATAGGGATGTGTCATGTAATGTGTAATATTTTATTAAAAGGTTGCCTAGAGCAGATGATAAAAGAAGGTATACAGAAATTTTTTAGTTTCAATTAGATTAAAAATGAAAACGTAGCGTTAAATTCTAAAGAAGTTGTGACAACAAAGACGAGCAGTGAGCAGACTTGAAAATAGTCGCATTAACCAAGGTCGAAATATAACGGCTTTAAATTAGTTAACAGAAAAAATATCTTTGTTACTCATCGTTTGAATGCTGTATACTACATGCTAAACGCTAGAAAAAAATGTTATTCTAGTGAAACTAGTGACACTTCAGATTAAATAAAATTCCAATTAAACTAAACATATAAAAAATTAAAAAATCAAAAAAATTTTTTATGGAAACTTACTTAAGATCAAACAAAAATAAAAACGAGGATATATATATATATATATTTGTAAACACATTTTAACCTAAAGTTCACAAAAATATATACATATAATGCCTATTTCATTAACACGATACTTCTTTGGTGGAGAAAAACAAAAATTTAGCCAGAATCATTAGTAAAATAAAAGCCAAAATCCACCATGATAGGGTAGCCATCTTCCTTACATGATAATAAAGACTCAGAATATCTTAAACGTAAAGCTTATAGCAGTTATAGAATCGTAGCAAATGACTTGCACTTCACATCGAGTATATAGAATGCCATGGCATTAAATCATAATGCATGTGCTGTAATGAACTACGCCATGTTGGTAAAAATAAAATCTTAAAATCTTCGACGTAATTAAATTAACCTTAATGAAAATATCTAATTTAAAAATACATTTAATATATTAAAAAATAAACACAAACAATGACAAGAAAATTGTGCTTTTAAAATTTGAGAGGTGGCTACGTTTCAAACAAAATGCTGTAAAAATAGATTGGTAATTATTTATAAAAAATTTAATGTAATGGCAATATTTTTGAACTTAAATTATAGCATGCGCGTCTATTTAAATCAGGTGGAAGCAAACAGCTTGCATTCTTTCGCAACTTGCGTTGATTGGTATTGCAGAAGAACCAGAGAGAAATAACACCAATATTATTAAACTTAAGAATTATGAGTTAATGAGTAATATGTACTAGACAGTTTTCAAACGAAGTTTTAGAGTTGTGAATTCCTTAGATAGAACCGAATTTCTACATTACCCAACATTTTTCATTGTAATCTTATATTCCCCTATATCTGTATTGCTATTGCAGGCTCTTTCAACAAAGTTTCTGATTTGAAAAGTAGTTGAAAAATGGCAGAAGAAAATTCACTTAAATACCAATCTTAAACTATTTCCATACTACAGAACTAGATTTTAAGAAAATAGTAGGAAGATAAATTACATATTTATTTTCAGAACTGTAGGGCGGTGATATTTTTTCTGATCCAACTCAAATACCTTTCACAAAACACGAACCCAGAACAACTAAACTCAAATAGAAGTTCTTAAAACCCAACCCAACTAGGCATTGCATAATTCTCAAAGTTAATTCCTTTGATGTCCCTCACCTTCACCTGATTCATTGCAATGCTGATAAAAAGTAGTTTACATCAAAATTAAAATTTTAAAGTGAACAATCTCATATTATGAATTTAGTCAAAAGTATTAGTGAACCCATGGCCCAAACCAACCAACTTGCAGCCTTGCGTATATCATAATCTATTAAAATGAAAATTTGAAAAATGTTTTTACTCAACGCTATATTTTTCTACCGAGGGTAACTGCCAAATGGCCATCCCCGGTTACGCCTATTAAATTACGTCAAACGTCTAGTGATAATTAATAGCGTTAAAAGGATATATGTTCAAACTTACAATAACAATAATTTAGACAAATATATTTTGAATATTTCGCGATAGTTTTACTTGAAAAATGATGGATAAATTTTAGATGAGGCAAGCAATACAATTTAGGTATTGAAATGCAAAAAGTGTAAGCAGAAATCGCTGAAATCACGTGAGGATGAAGTCTAAGCAATTGGGCAATCGATTCAATAACAAAGGAGAGTACTAATTATAAAGATGTTTTCGAACAACACAGGCGACGCGGTTGACAAAAGTTGTCAAAAACCAACGATATTCCATTAGAGCAGGCGCAATTATGATTGAAAACAATAAAAAGCGCTACGGGCGGTGCTAGCACACGTCAAAACCCCCATACGCCAAGTGGAGACGTTAACGACGATAAGTAGACAGGAACAACAATGTACATAGTTTATCAACCCTTGAGTACCGCTCTCAAAACTGTTTTCTATTTGAAAAGCATTCCTTCAAATTGAATGACTGTACGAGGAATTTATCCCGGGAAACCAAATAACATCACAAATAATTAACTCAAATGTTCTGTTCTGACTAAAAAATGGTTATTTGTAAAATTAATTACAATACCACAATACATTGTAAAAAACAATTTTAATTACACGTTGCTAAAAAGTTTGCTATTTTGATTACTTTTAAAGTAAACTGTTAAAAGCAAATTCAATTCCGTCCATTTAATAGGTTATTCTAAAATTTACTCGTGTTAAAATAATAATATAAACAACGTATATTCTCAAACTATATCTACAACAGCAACACGAATGAGGGCTATAATAGAAAGGGGGGATTAAAAAAAGTTGTTGAGAAAAGGTGATAAGTAAACCAGCAGGGTAGGAAAGTTTTTAAAATGATAGGACATAATACTGTTTCTATTAACTGAGTATGACGCAAATGCATTCGTAAAATACGAATACAAAGAAATGCGTGATTGAGTGCGTAAGGACAAAGAATCTCAATAACCGAGAACAATGTTCTCCCCAACACAATGTCTCTTAGTCAACTAAGTGCTTTCAGAAGAAGAGAGCATTTAAAAAATTCCATGCGTTTTGCACACTCAACTTGTTCTGTTTCACAACATTGTTTTTCCTATATTATAAGACTTTGTTAGAAAAGTTACCCAGGAGCGTAGTAATTCCAGTTCCCGTTCACGTTCAATTAAATCGTTTTATTTAGTAAATATTTTTATAAAACGCGATAATTAGAAATCACATTTGACATCAAACTTATATTAGAAATTATTAAGAAATTTTTAAAATGCCTTAAAAAGAGTTAGTTTTCATACAAAACTACTATTAAATTATCAATAAGCATGGGACTTCTCACAAACAATTTTTCCTGAAAATTATACAAAATTTAAAATTTGAAAATTTCGAAAACCCGAAAATACAACCAATGAAGTTAGTTCTTTTCAAAGAAAATGCTTCATATGCACTAAGATAAAATTAATATAAAAATTCAACAAAAGAACACGTTTTAAAATAAATTTGGTCTTTTGTTATGTAGCCAATAAAATGCTTAGTATTTAATACATTGATTGCCACATAAACCCCTGAACTTGACCCATTGCTTAAAATTTTATTAAATTTATTTTTTAACGTCTGAACTTGACCCATTGTCTGAAATTACATTTAATTTATTTTTTAATGTATGCCAAATGAAAATATAATTGATAGACTTTTAAAAGTTCATTGAATAAAACCACCTGAGATAATAACATGGATATGTGGTACATTTTCCAAACTCAAAATTTTTTTAGAATATACCAGACTTGTCAACGAGCCGAGTTCTAACGAGCCGAGCCGAGCCGAGCTTGAGCAGAGTATTGGATATACAACAAGCTCAAAACAAGCCGTTTTTAAGCAAACCAAATTTATACTGCTGATAGTTAATTTGATTATGCAGATTTTTCTTATTTTTTCAGTCAATATTCCTCACTTTTAATCTTATTTTAGAAATGTTTATTAAATATTAGGAAGAGCAATGGAAAAAATTCTGAGAGCGCAATATTTTAAAAAAATATCGAGCTGAAACGAGCCTCATTGAAAGATTTTATGTGGCGAGCCGAGCCGAACTTAGAAATTACGGCTCGTTAACAAGTCTGATGGATACATGTCAGCTAATGTGTTAATATAATAAAATTAAGATAAAAAATTCATCAAAAAATATACTTTATAATCAAGCATTTTTACCGGACATTTATATAATAGTAATTTCTTTAAAGTATTATCTTCTCAGAAAGCAATAAGTATTTTCGAAATAATTATACCAAAGAAATCAAACTTAATTTTAATGTTGTAAAATCTCTATAAACATTGTTGGCCTAGATCAAGTTTTTAATAAATTCTATAATCGATAATGAGTAATTAAAAATAAATAAAAATTAAAAATTTTATCAATTGAAAAGACAAGAATGAGCAATTGACGTAATGGATTGGTGGAAGCAGTAAGTATCCACCAAGGTTAACAACCAACGCTAAATGCAAAAGGGGCATACTTAATTTTTGCGAAAATGTAAGAATCACGTTAAAAGGATAATAAAAAGAAATCTAAGGATGGTGGAAGAGATATGGAATAGATAGCTGAAGCTAAGTGCCTCTCTGAAAACTAACGTTGGAACTTATCACGAGGTCACGTGACGAATAAGGGACAAGTATCTTCTCCAGTAAGCGAAGCCGGAGAGGTGCAAGCGACCATAATTAAAAAAGGAATTAAGACGCGAAACAGCGCGCGAAGAAAAACCGCCGCAAAAAGATTATACGGGATTGTGCGTGAAATATTTCAAATTTGATTAAAACTACATCCAATTAATTAGCGAAAGAGCCTTGGCGGGAAAAGAATTAATATTATAGGGATGAGCTAAGAAATATTGTAGTCCTAAATCGCGTTTGAATTTAATTGCAGCAACAACGTTTTTACATTCCATTAGTCGGTGATGAAACTACAAGGTTATGCATTTAAGAAAAAAATTGTATTAACGCCTTTCTAAGTGCAGAAGAAAATTATCATCCAACATTAGGAACATTAATATATTTAATTAAAACTACATTTCAGATTCCATTTAACATTTACAATACTTCCAAATATTTAAAGGCGAGAGGTCTCAGTAGAAATGCTTTAAAAATCGCTACCATCTTATAAGATGCAGGTGAAACCTTCAATAATAAAGTCAGAAGCAATTAGCACAGAAAAATATATATAGAAAAAAATATTTCACAAATAATTATAGGAAAATAAACATTAACATCCCACCAAGGTTTTTATTAGGAAGAAATGAAAGAAAATCCAACATACACTAACAATTTATAACAAATAGCATAATTCAGAAAATAGAAATAAAAATATATTTCGCGCTTGAACAATTCAAGAAATGTTTAAACAGTGTTTAATCACGTCGACAAACGTAATCACAGACATTTAAAAATGAATTCCCAAGGTTTCAAGTTTTAGATTACGAAACTATTGCCCACGCAATAAGTTTAAAAAATTAATTACGTAGGTAAAAGTGATAAAAAATATTAATTTTTTTAAAATTTAATTTAAAAAAGTAATTATTAAATTAGAAAACAAATACAGTGAAACTAATTCTTTTTAAATTTCCAAAATTGAAATCCTATTAAGTTAAAGAAAATTCAATTAAAAAATATTTAAAAAATTGAGACGAAGAAAACGCTCAATAGTGAAAAAAAAATTTAGTATAAAATAACAGATTTTTTTTTAAATGGAATGTAATGCCCAAATAGTTTGGTTTATAAAATCGATAATTATTTAAATAAATTTTTATGCCAACCTTGTACTTCACAAAATGTTAAACAATTAATTACATCTTAAAACATTTCCTAGATTAAATGTTAATACCTTGGTAAGTATGAGATGTGGAATTATTTAATTAATAAGCATACCTGCGCAACTATCAAAATTATTAGGGCCCATTTCTTATCAATAATTTAAGAAATAGGTAAATATTTTGAAAAAAACTGAATAAATTCAATTTCGAAAATCCGCAATATCCTCAGAAAAAAAACCAGAAAATTAAAAGAACTTAATTTTGCAAAATAAGTTAAAATTTGAAAATCAAACACAGCTTCTTTTCATTGCGAATTGTCTGGAGCTAAAATTAAATTTCTGTCAGAAAACAATGCCAACACAGTGATTGCAATTAGCGGAATCCAATTTTCACTACCTGCTCTCCTATCATTTAATTACTACCAAGTAGTAAAATATGATATTACTTAGAATTAATTTTCAAATAATATAGGAAGAAATTAATAGCAAATTGGGTATTCCAAAGTAAAAATCTGAAAAAATTATACAAACTAAATTCTTAAATTTTAAAAATATTCAATAAATTAAATTATATCCAAAAATTTTTTAATAACTTCGGAATTTATTATAAAAAAACAAAAAACTATTCATGATTTAAATTAAGAAATTGGGTGTCCAGGGTTGTAAAATATCAAGGAGAAATGCTTTTGAAAGAAAACTTCGACAAATAAAAAATACAATCGATTGTAAATCAAATTAAAAACGACAAATTAAAAAAAACAACATTGTTAAATACAATACTTGGAATTAAGCAACAGCAAAACTCCCGCTAAAATATAAAATAAATATGTAAAAGAAAAAAATAAAATCGTGTGGAAACCATAATGAAATAAAATTGAAAAAGTCAGGGTAAAAATTAAAATACAACGATGATTTTTAAGATGTTTAAGAATTTTTAAAACACAGTTACAATTTCATGAAAAACAGATTTTCAATTATTATGAAGCAAACATCAAATTTCACGCAATTATGTGGACTTGGAGAAGAAGCCAGTTGACATTAGGTAAGCTAATGAATAATGCTATTTGTAATAAACAGTCAGCACTAAATTTCAAACTAAACCTCAGAGTAAATGAAACGGTTTTACAATAGAAGAGTAAAAAGAAATTATAGCGTTAAAGCTTAAATAAAGGTAAAAAAGAACTTTAATCAAAAATGCAGCTAATCAAGTAAATTAAAATATTTAATTTGCCATATTAATAATTTAGCTAAAGAAACACTGGTAATATTTTTGGAAAGAGTTTTACATTGATTGGAGATTTACGTTGGATTATCAATTCCCATGAGAATATAAAAAAATAAACAAAGTACAATAAAAAATCCTAGAATACTTACGCACAATTGAACATTAAATTTCGTCGTTTAGTATTGTTTATATTTATTATACTGTATCATTAGAAATTAGGATAAATCACTATAAATAAGTAAAAATAATTCGAGAAAGTTAAGCAACCACAAATTTCGTTTTTTTTTTACCAATGTTGAGTAAAACAAAGCGAAAAATTCAGAAAAGCGATGGATATTAAAATATTCAATCTTCGAGTTTTACAATTTTAAATTCCATAATAATTTTAACGAAATACATAAAATGGTGATCACCTGTATTTTATATGAATTGAAAAAAATATTTTATGTCAAATAAAAAATAATTACCTTCTAGTTTCATGCCAACTCGCAGACATTTTTGGAATCTGCAAAAGGGACACCTTTTACGCTGGGCTTTGTCAATTTTACATTCTTGACTTTCAATGCAAGTGTAAATTTTTTTATTCTGAACTGTTCTTTTGAAGAAGCCTAAACATCGCTTTAAAAAATAACTTTTAAAATTGCAAAAGCAGAAATCGCAACAGATGAAGAATATAGGTTGACTGCAGAAGTACTTACTAAGAATGTATGGAAGTAGGTCGATTTTTCGAGAAATGTATTTCTGGATAAAATACCGTTTTAAATATAATACATTAAAAAGTGTTCATTTTGTAAAGTTGATAAGAAAATATGAAAAATTCATAAGTCATAAAATGAAAAATTTATGTCAATAAAAATGCTATTTCTAAAATTGAATTTTATGAATAAAAATTAATTCAGATAAAATAAGTAAAAATTAGAAAACAATACCACCGCACCATTAATTAATAAAAATTAGTGAAATAAAAACTGTTCAAATTATGAAACTAAACCATACTTACCTATATTTTGATAAACAAAAGTTACCCGAAAAAATAAATATAAATTGATAATAAAAAATAATTAATATATATAATACAAATAATTAATAATAAAATTATATAATAAAAATATTCGTTGATTAAAGGTAAAAAAGTTACCTTTGCAGCTTTCGCAGGTCATTAGTCCGTAGTGATAGCCGGACACTCTGTCGCCACAGACGGGACACTGCTCATCAGGGTCCATTTTGAACTCTTCCTCGAAGGCGGAGAAGTATTCCATGTCTCTGTCGGAATCAGAACTGGTCGGCGATAAATCTGAGCGAAGGAGTGTGACGGGAGCGTGGTCGCGCGAACTCGGCGCTGATTGGTTGTTGGCTTCTAAACATAGTCTACCTTGGTGGAAGGCTGTACTCAATATCACCCTACATGATAATTCAAGGTATGGGTAGCCATGAATTATTATTAACACATTGACAGCCTTTATACGATGTCCTTAGACTGAACGTTGCACAAAACAACGTTTGTTGGACTGTTTCTACAAAGACAGCGTCAGTGCAGCATCAACTAGGAAAATGTCGAAGACAGTAAATCACAAGTCACTGATTACTTAATTTATTATAAAAATCCTTTAAATTATGACACCAATAAACAGACTTTAACTATAAATTTTCAGATAAACTGCAGCAATATTCAATCTGGCAATTTAGCTAGACTTCAAAACACGAGACCAAAATATAAAATTAAAGCTCTAAGAAGATACAATAACCACTAGCAGACTTAATAACAAACACTTAAGATAAATCACTAATTATCTCTACCCATAAAATGAAAGTGCCACTACGAGAAAACTTCTAAACAATTTTTTAATAAACACGAAAACTTAAATTCCATTTCATAGGGAAACAAACTATTAGATTAAAATAATTAGTAAATTATGGTCATTTGAATGGATCGGTAGTTACTGCGTTTCAGTACATCTTCTCCAATACACTTTTAAGGTTAAATAAAAAAGTTTATGGAAATTAATAATTAGTAAACTGTCTAAAATTTCATTAATCAGATGCAACAGAACAACAGTACAAATAGGAAAAAGGGATGAATAAAGTTCTTTTAAAAACAAAATGTAAGGCAAAATCAGAATAAAAATATTTTTATTGCGTTAGGAATTATTTAGTAAAAATTTACAAAAATATTACAAGGAAAACTCATACATTAAAAACAAGGCGTCAACTAATGCTTTATTGTTGTTTTAAATTCCCAGTACGCAACCGCCTACATTTGTACGTAAATGGATTTTCACGCGAATATTTTTTAGTAAAATATAGTAACATTGATAGTAATTATTAAAATTTGTCAAAAGTTTTTAAAAAGGAAAAATTTGTGCACAAAACATTCAATGAGAATAATATTTGATATCAATACCAAATTAAAAAATTAAAAGTTTTCCTCAGCGTTTTTATAGCTACAGTAGTCAAACAAAAAATGTTAAAAAATATTTCTATGTATTAACAGGCAATAATTAAATAATATTACGATTGATAAAACCACAATTTCCTCTGAACTTTCTAATAGCTGTTTCAAAGTTTTTAAAATTGGAAGAAATGTTGAAAGTTTACAGTTACGGTTACTCAAAAGCAAGTTTGGTTGAAACTTCTGTGCTGGCTCATAAAATAGAAGTTGTTCAAAGTCTGTTTTAAGGAGTTGTTATCGTCAGTTGTATTTTTACAAAATTTTTATCACCTTGAATACATGTCACGTTAGTGGGAAGCTAATCGATAAAATTAAAATTCTTAGGCAATCCTAGATAAGCTGAAAAGGTAAAAATCAGCATATATTAACTTTGTTTAAATTGTGCGAATAGCAATTGGTGTAGTTATTCGTACTAACTGTGTCATTTAGCCAGATTCTCTTTCTATGAGCGATTGTAGAAAGTCAAAATCTGAAATCTGGGTCTTTCAATGTTCCAAAAGTTAGAATTCTTTGAGTGAAATACTTTAATGAAATAACAAAATTCCCAGAATTAATATTAAATCTTATGATATAATAGATTTGCAGCGAGTTCACAATTAATGATCTGGTTGACGCCCGATTGAAATTGCATTGTGCAAAAAATGTGATATCCTGATATGCTCTGAAGTCGGAAATTGGAAATATATTAATAAGATTTTTCACAAACGCTGTAACCGAGTTCTCATATTTTTTAAATAAATTTTAATAATAAAACCCGTGACCCGTCCCATCTCTAGCAAAAAATGTAAATCATTTTAATATAGGCAACAAATTCGTAAGCATCATAAAATCCACATGTTCAAATCCCACCATAGTGTTAATACGCATGAAAAGTATACACCAAATTTTTGTCTCTTTGAACATAATCTACTGAATAAATTTACAGCCAATACCAACATATTGCGATTTAACATTATAACGAGCATAAGCAATGTGCCGAATAATACCACTCTACTCAGTTGAGAACATTTATTTTTATGTTATGCTTTTAAGAGATTGCAAGAGAATTTGATAAAGAATAAAAGAAGTATGCGACGATGTTTAAAATGATAAACAGTAGATAAAAGTTATTAAACTAGATTTAAGTTTTCCTTTCAATACAGTCACCTCTCGCAGAAACACAATTTTTAGAGGCTGCTTCGAATCAGCACTGCAGGGTTGAATCGAATAAATATGCTTTAGTTGAAAAATCATTTTCGAAAGAGATGGATTGGAAACGATGGCTTCAATCTAAATTTCGAAATTTTGGCTCACATCCTGCCATAAGAAGGAGTATTCTGGATATACGCTCTAATAGCAACATCACACTGACATTGATATTTTTTGGCTTGATTCACTAATTAGTGTAGAGTAGTTGATGGAAAATAGTAGAAGCTAATCCACTACAATGTATTTAATTGGGCCAAATCGAAGGACAACTATACATAGTTGTCCTTGGCCAAATCTAAGCAGATGCGAACTTTATTGAAAATAATATTTTCCCAAATTTATCAAAACTGCTTACTTTGAGTGGGAAGATGGCTATACACAGGTCTTGAAGCAAATTCAAACTTATAACATGCAAAAAACTGCTTCTAAGCTGGTGCTTATCAAATGTGGCTTTTCGCGCATTTTTAACTATAAAGAAGACAATACTTCGAATTCAAAAAATTAACGAGATTTTGATTGAATTTAAATTTAAATACAACAAAATGTCAAATTACTTATTTTTAATAATTCTCTGGCGTTGAAGTGACATATTAAATTTTAATAAAAAACTGCTCTTTTCACTAGTTGCAATTTTTTTTTACGCCGGCCAGTGACTTTCACAAAATCGCAGGCGTTTAACAATATGTACTTGATAAACCTTACATTGATTGTTAATGGTTTTCAACAAGCGAACGCGTGAATGGTTAGAAGTCAATGGGCTTGTTTAAAGCAGTGGTACCAACTCGCGACGTACGGCAAACACGAGATTTGAAATTTAGGGAGTAACTGATCATTGATCTCGGCTGTCGAGGTCCTAGTCCAACAAAGTTTAAGTATAGGCATTCACAACTTAAAATTTTAAATCCTTACGTACAGAATGGTAATGACATATTTCTATTTTAAAAAGAATAAAATCGATAAATTTGTTCACGGGTAAAACTTAGTTTTTTTAGAAAGCAAGATGTTTGTATCACAAGTGGGATACCATAAATGTTCTAAAGTTGATTAGGTAAGTCATGGGTGAAAAAGGTTGAGAACTACTTGTTTAAAAAATAAATCTTTCAATGATATTTTTAATCATTGAAATTTATTGCTTTTGTTGGTAAATGCTAAATGTAGTCTACTTGTGTTTTGATTTTAAAAGGACCGCCGCAGAAGATGCTCTCACCTATACTAAACTTATCAAAGAATTAAGAGAAAAAATTTTGTTCGATAAATCGTTGATCAATCTTCTTGAAATAATTTTAATGCAAAAATAAACTATTTGTTGACATATTTATTAATAAAATTTAAGAAAACTGTGTTCTTTGGCCGCAATGCTTTTTAGATATCTCCTTAAAAATTATTGAGATTCGGGTCACTTACGTGTGGTATACAATTGTGGTTTATTCGGATGTGTGAGTGATGTGTGTAGCGATTGTACACTTCAACAAGTAAAAGCAAAAATTTATTCACAACAGACGTTGACATTGCAGAGGTCAGAGTCATTTACAATAATGTATTGTATTTACAAGCAGTAAACAAATTACTGCCCACTCAGTTCATTCGCTGACTTCAAACTTTTAAACTTGATTTCTAGCACTATAATGAACTATGAACAGCTATAACCGTTGCCATCACCGCATTCACAAATCAACATGAGCGTGTTACAACACGCTATAACTTTCTAATGTATCAATATAAAATAGACTACGCCCTTGTGAATTCTTGGACCAACTAGCATTAATTGCTAAATTGCGTACTGGTCTTCTATTACTGAAATTTTGAAATTTGGTTACATTATTAAGAGTGAAGGTGTTTATTTACGAATAAGGTCACTGACTTGTACATTTATCTATGAACTGTGGTTGTCATTTGAGATGAGTACTTGAACAAAAATCAATATGATAAGCGATCGGGGAATAGTCGACAAGTTTATCTTGAAGAAGTAAAGCATAAATCAAACCCAACAATAATTGAATTATGAGTAATTTCATTACCAGCATATGCTTGGATATACTAAAGTTACTTATCTTCTAAAATACATTGTTTTCAAATTGAACGATAATTGCGTTCACACAGAATTACATCAACGAAAGGAGTCTGAATATCTGAAGCAGAACATATCAGGACGATTGATTAAAACGGTTTTTTCGAATTAAACAAAAAAAATTTTGTCGACAAAATGGAGCCAATTTCTTTTTTATAGTTTTTCTCCTAAATGCTCCTAAAAACAGAAAGTTATAGAATTTGACACATCCAGATAGAAAGGTAAGTTAAAAATGATGGAATATATATATATATATATATATATATATATATATATATGTGTGTTTTTTAGAGAAAAATTTATATTTAAAGGAAAAGACAAAAATTTAAAGAATCCGTTTAAAGGATTACACTATTTAGAAAAATTAAAAGCTATATACTGTTAAAACATGCGAGTTACAATTTACAAATCCAATAGCTCAAATATTGCAATCAAAGATTGAGGTTTTCTTGTATAATCTATTACGCTGATTGTGTGTAAAGATTTTGCCCTAAAATACATCAAATTTATGGAATACACAAACTGAACAAAATGATGTGAGCCGTTGTCAAATGTGGTATGTCAAAAAAATTAACAAATACTGATAATGAAAAGGATCATTTGCTTGTAATAAATGATGGCAAAACTGTTAACACAAAAAGGCCATTTTTATGACTTCTGACATAGTGTTTGTGTGTGTGAAATTGCACTTATTTATGTAGTGAAACAAATTAATTTCGCTTAAATGTGTACGGAAAAGCAACAAATTGTAAACGGGGTAGGCATGGTAGGAGTTTAGATGGCTGAAGGCTAAACTAAATTTACCCTGACTAGGACTTGTATGAGTCAACTATTTCCTGTAAAAAATATACAACATTTACAGGATACGTTAAAGGATTAGCAATAAGAGCAAGGAAAATTTACAGGAACCCTTATATATTCTTTTAAAGTAAAATAAAAATGAACGTCACTGTATATATATATATATATA
>CABFPE010000292.1:761110-798260 GCA_900660155.1 Hofstenia miamia
TATATATATATACTCCACAAAATTCCTGAAATTTTGTTCAACAGGGTTCTTGCATCACTCCTCTTCATGCCCATTATTTCCACGATTTATTCAGTTTGTAAACCAAATAATCACAAAAACTCATTTTTAATATAGGCGGGGTTCCATTTATAAATCATGGTTATTTTTACTCAAATCCCTCTATGTAGTCCATTTTGCAAAAATCCGGAGAATAATGTATTAGTGTATATAGCCTTTTCAGTCATGAGTAATTCTCGTCGGTAGGTAAACGCCAGATTTGAACAATTTGAAATTTGCTTCTAATCTGAAATTACAATACATCGTCATGTACCGATCGACTAAAGTGACCACTTTGATGTATTAAATGTGGATAGTACTTCACAGACAGACACTGTTAATTAGTTAGGACGTTCTCATCTGACAAAATCTGCATTGCGTTACGCATAGAGGTATTGTCAAACACCTTATTTATCCAAGAACCACGATCGCGATATTTCCGAAAAAAATGTGTATAGTGAAATCTAAAACAATTACACTCTCACGAATTTATAGAAAACCGATTGTTCTATAATGGCCAAATTCAGTAGTATCTTGAATGACTTCTATTGAGCATAAAAATGGTACTTTACAGCTGTGCATGCGTTAGGATTCGGCATGACCAGAAACTCATTGATCCAAGGCCCATTGGGATCCATGGGACCGGTAAATGAGAGGAAACTGAATGGTCTCGCAGAATCCTAGCGCGAGTTAAATGTTATCAAAACCGCGAAGAAACTTTTGTACCCACAGCTGTACAAGAATTTTACTGCACACGCGTCGCAGTATTAGAATTCAACATAGATAATTTTGATAACGCATTTAGTAAACTTAGAATGTGTATTCTGATTAACTTGTGGATTACTATACTCGACATTAGAATTTTTATGTGAGCACAGTTTACAGAGTCATTTCTATATATGTCAATGAGTAATTTTGAGAGCATTTGTCATTGCGTGCGGGTTCGAACTGCGAAAACGTATATTAATTAGTGTATTTTCTAAAAAATACAACTAAAACATTGTCCATTGCTTCAAAATTAAAAAACTAATCGTTTTTGAATGAAATTTGTTTGGATCAAAAAGCAGAAGTGAAAAAGGCTATTAATCTTAAAAATTCGATTAATCGGAAAATTAATCCATTATTGAGATTTCAAGTTTGTTCATATTTAAATTGTAGAAATACTTCATCATAAATGGATGTTAAAAATATTAGCTTACCATGTCTATTCCCATAATTCCATCAATCGAAGAATAGGATATCGTTTTAACTACGCTACAGAATGGAAAACTCATGTCTGTATTTAGAAGTATATTAGTCAAGTGAGTGCTAAGCAAGATCTTTTCATCAAAACAATATTCACTTTCTGCCTCTAACCTCAGCTTCTCTTGTCAGCATCGTTTTACGCTTGTTTTTCCCACATATTTTTCATAAAGTAACTTCAATGGGTCTCAATGTTCTCAAGAGTAGAAAATTGCAGAAATCTGATTTCAGTTCAATAGGCGGTTCACTCAGTGTGGCTATTCAAATCAGATAGCTTATCTGTTTGAGTTAATTGCAAGGAATTGAACAGTGAGCAGAACTGATTGTTGAGTTGGCATTGCTTCAACAGACTACTAATCCCTTCAGCAGCATTAAGAGAACTCAGAACATGCCTAGTGGGGAAAGCACCTACTCCCGGTGTTACTACTTACTCACATATTTCAGACTCTACAAGAAGAGTTTTTAGAAGTGCATATCTTCAATAAAGAGCTTCTGGTATTCTATATTGCATGTTTTTGGATCTGACACATTTAAGGATCATTACCAATTATAGAGCTCTTTTCTTTGTTCAATTTTCTAATGATTATAAATATCCTTCTCGAGAGAACTGTTTTCAGTCCTTATACTTTGTAAACAAAATTTGTCCACACGCTTGATTCTCCTATAAACGAGCACCAAAATATTCATAATGTATTTGTGCACATATATTTGTGGGTGGGGAGGGCGCGGCCCACAGTGACAGAGAATACATCGAGATGTTCGGACAAGACTTGATAGAAAAGCAAGAATTTACACAGAAGTGAAAGACTCACATTGGCATTGGTTCGTTAGTAGTCCATACCAAATTCCAAATAGTTCCCCCAAATCATGTGTAATGCTTAGAAGCAAGCAAGTGCTGAGTTCTGTTAATTTCTCTTTCACCGGTATGATATCGCCAAATATTAGCAATGCAGTGAGGTAATTATAAGTGATGAGTGCTCTTCTAATCATTTTAATGTTAATACGAAGCGTAGCAGTACATAGTGGGTTTCAAACAGAGAAGATCAACCAATTTAGGTGAGGAGACCCCACTGACAACGCAAAAAACTGTTTACTGTTTTCTTCGACAGCCAGGGTATCTTCGCAAATATCAAGCTCAGAGAGAAGAAACAGTCACTGAAAGATATTATGCTGAAATGTATTTGGCTGAGGTAATCGAGAGGCCTCAAATTGCGACATGACAATGTGTTAGCCCCCACCGAAATCCTCATTTATGAATTATTGTATGATTCAACAGCATCAATTCATTGACATTTGTCCCGATTACCTTATATTTCAGCTAAATATGGAATGGATATAAGTTTTAGTACCAAATTACAGACAACTTTCGATATTGATGGATGTTGCAATAATAAAGGAAATCTCAGGACGCTATTCTTTAACTAAGCGAATTCCTTCGATCATTATTATGGCCAACATGTGAAAAGATAACTTCCAGCGAAACCGTTGAAAAAAGTGTGTTTTGTAAATAGTATATACCGGCTTTTGAGGAATATGGTAATGCAAATTCATAAAATGTTTAAGCTTTAAAAGTGATTTTCTACAATTAAAATTTGAAATTAGTTTTTTACAAAAATTATTTTTATTTTTGAAATCATTTAATGAAAAGCTTAATTGAACTTTTGAAATTAAGTTGTTGAATGTCATTGTAGCTCTGAAAACATAGTTCGATTCAAATTGCATTTGATTAACTTTTCTAGTGATGGAGTAGTCTCTAGTTTGAATCCATGCATGTCTTAAATATGAAAAGTAAAAAACGTCATTAACGTTATAAACGTTAATTAACATGCTAAAAACAAAGAAACATTTATTGAAAATATTTTTACTAGATCTCAGTGCGTGAAGAAAGAAAATCAATTTAGCTGTTTTCTGAGCCAAGTTGATTTCGATCATATACATATCCAACAGAAAAGAAACTCGCTTAATTTCTGCGGAAAATAGAATTAATACCCGTATTTTAAGAGCGAATAATTCCACTTCATAATTCAGGTTGTCTAGTTAAATATCTGTCATTATTATTTGGAAATTGTTGATGTGAAACGGTTTACTCAGATCCTTATAGCAAGCCACTGTTCTGTTAAAAACACTTTTTAAAAAATTAAAAAAATACGGTGAAATACCAGCTACACCCTGTTCCATGACTTTTTCCTCAATAAACAAGAGCAGCAATGGCGAAGATTTTAGAATTTCTGTACAGAATTAATACATGAATTGATTCATTAATGTTTAGAATTCCTACCAATGCCTATGTTTAAATATGAATTTGATTCGAGCATTTTATTAAGATCATAGATTTAGATGTAGACATTCATGCAAAAATGTCTAAGGTTAGATTGAGAATTTTAGTTAAAAGTAAATGCTGTATTTTCACTTAATTTTTTACACATCCCAGAGAAAAACGTAATACATTCGACCTCGTCAAACTCAGAAACGCGACAAATTATTTTCTAACGGCATTTCAAAAAATATTTTATATTTTTGAAAAATATTTCACACCCTTGAACCAAGTATTGAAAAACTTTTGCTGAATAAAGAAAAATAAACTTTCAATTGAAAACTAATTGCAATGGGGATTGATAAGAATGGGAGAAAAAGTGGCTATTTGAAATAAAAAAGAAAAATTAATTGATGGAATAAGAGCTAATTTTTATTGTTTATCGAAGTGAATCTAGGTTTTCTATTTTTTCGCTTCCAAAAAATCACATGAATAGCGAAGTGCGAAAAGATGCTTTTAATTCCGTTATTAGAGTTAATGGTTGGTACATTGTTGAAATAAAGTGCTTTCGCTTGAGAGATGGTCTTGTTTTGGACACTTGGTTATCCTTCATTAGAAACAATAATCAAATTTCGACGCATCGATCAGCAAAAACAAACACCTGTTGTTTCCTGTGAATTAGCGATAACACAATAACAACACTTAGGTGTTAACTAGTCAAAGTACAAAATGAAATCAAAACGAATCAATTATCTCAATAAAAAAACAATGTATTTGGAAAAATAACCCGCCTAGATATTCAGTTGGCTAAAAAATATCACCTGTTTAAAACACATGTAAACCCCTTCATTATTCATATTTTTAAACGATTTTTCATAATCACTTTCACGTGAACTGAATACCATCATAACTGACTCCCTTTTTCATTTTTTGTATGTGTCACTTATAATACAACAGTTATTTGTCTTTTAAACGATGACATTCTATTACAAATTTTGTCCTCAATTAGTGATCAGAATTTACTTTTATAAAAGATTGAATATAAATCTAAAATAAATTAAAAGAAAAACACGCAGCAACCTAAAAAACGTTTTTGTAAAAATTGTTAAATAAAATTTATCAGTAATAAACACGCGAAATGCGATTTGAAATGTTATAATATTAAGAGTGGATATTTGCCTTGAACATGTCAAACAGGCAATAGCATAACACATGAATATATAAATTCTAGTGAGAACACAAATGAGAACCATTCACAAATGTTGATGACAAATTATTTTAGAAAACTAAACCCGGCGATTTCGATATTTTTGATGTCGGTTCGGTTTTAATTTGGCAGACGAGACTAATAACCATCATCGCAAATATTCTCAACTTATTTCCGTAGTTTTAGGAATATTATTTCACATACGGTAGGAGTGCATAGTTTATACGATAGCAAACTATTTCTAGTTTTATTTTGAGTCTTTCGGAGAGGTATATGGGCCAAAGTTGAAGGCGGAACGGGCTTAGGGCCTAAGTTTCGGTCATTGCGTCCGCAAAATTTTCGCCTGTGCCGCTAGTCCTTCCAAATTCGCATCTGCGGCCGCAATTCAGTCGTTTTTGTTTAAATTTAACAAAGAGTGGACTATTATACAAACATTACATAAATTTTGATTCGGGCCAGGCCGTAACGAGGCCCTAGAAGTTTAGGACTTTAAAAATAAATTACATTTAGTGTTAGCAGTGAACATAGTCTATATAGCTATTACAATGATAAATACATTGTATAACATGTGATAATTTGATTGGCTAATGAGAAAACGATTAGAAGATGAAGATTATGAAAGTGACAAATATATACAGGCACGAGATCTAAGATACTTGTGCTTAATTACTTACTACCTTGACCTTCAAAACTCTCAAAACCGAAACCGTCCAAGTTACGGCTCAACTTTTTAAAAAACCGTGGTTTCGGTATACCACCGGGCCCTATAGAAAACCCCACTACATGTATACAGTAGCAACGAAATCACCATTAAAGCGAACTACTATACTACAATTCAAACTTTCTGTGAAGTTTTCAATGATACACTTGGCGATAATGCCATAGATCTGTTAATGAGCTCATACACAAGAAAATTCCCTCAAAAAATTTTGAAAACTCACACTTAAATTTATTGATTCTTACAAATTGTTTTTAAGAAAAGTTTTTCAATGTCAAGTAAAAACAATTAAAGTTAAGAAATGAACACTTTTATTCGCCTAAGCTTCGCTACAAGACTAAAATTTTCACACATGCATGTACTAAAAAAAAGGAAAACAGCAACTATTTCTTTGATTATATGTATTATTCTCGAAATTTAAAGCTTCCTACACTTTTACGATTTTGTTTAAAACAAAGTAAAATTTGGTTGTAAGGCGTATGCCATAACCTACTACCTATACGCTCTAACAACTTTTATTTAAAAAAATTAATGCGTGAATTGTAATAAATAGAGAAAACATGCTCATTTAAGTATAAAAATGCGGGGACATACATTTCTATATATTGTTATTGAGATAGGTAAAATATAATTTTAGAGCTTCAACCCTTGAGATTGTCCTAGTACTCCTTAATTTGTTTCCCATAAAATCTTGGGGAATTTTCTTTGTAGTATTTAACAAAATTAACATGTGTAAATACTGAGAAATATAGGGTGGTCTACATGTTGGAATTGAAGACCTTGTGTGAAAACTTACAACTTTTATTATATGATCCTAAATCAAATTTGAAAAGTTATTAATAAAGGTTAAAACTTTGTTTGCCTTCTTATTAAAAAAAAGTTACTTACATATTTTGATTAACAGAGCCATCAAGGAAGATTAAGCAATTAACATTTTTTAATAATTGAATCTTCGAAAAGGAGTTAGCTTTACAAAGTGTTCTCTCCAAACTTCAATATTTATGAAGGAAATAAACTAAAACGCTAGTTAAATTACACACGGCAATAGACAAGCTCGTAATCTCAATAAAGTAGCGGTAATATTCTCAAAACCAATATGAAGTAGTAATCAATGCCAATAAAGTTCGCATTTTCAAACGACATAACAAACCGATCACCTTGAAATAGAAAGCACCACTATTATCTTTGATATACGTTACAATAAAAGATGATTTGACATGGAATACCTACTTAAAATATAAAAATACAGAGGACTTCTTGAAAAAAGCTCAATATAATACGTATGTACACTATAATTTTTAAAATTCGTGTTGGGAAATATCTCAAATTATGACCATTTAGCAACTCACTAATTGTTATTTCCCAATCAGGCAATAGAATTAGGTCACACACTAGGTTGAACCTAGGTCACAACAGATTTTGAGCTTCCATAAAGTTTAACCAAAAGACATCCTTTAAATTTCAAAAACATTTTCAATACACATCTTTTAAATGATATTCAAAAGCCAAAATTATTACTACCACAGCAAAAATCACATAGTCTGTGTTTCATTAGAATGCAGCAATTGCTTACCCATGTTTCGTAGATTGTCATAATCGACCATGAACCGATGAAGAGTTAACTGCTGAAGAGAAAGTCCCGTAAGAAGAAAACATCGGAAGAAGCTTAATATAGAAAATCACTTCTTAATTATCAGTATTTCGCACTAAGTAAACTAAGTGTGATTAACTAAGCTACATTACTAGTTGTTGTTGATTTTGTCAACAGTTATTGTCATCTGTATAAGATGCCGAAAAATCTTTAGATAAATAGTTAGTAAAATCACATATATTGTAAATATTTAAACAGTACATATCAGAAGAAGCACGTGTCAAATTTAAATCATACAATTTATATTGCAATAAAATTTAATTCTTTACTGCATAAACCACTATATTCCGCAATGCGGTGTAGTTATATGCAGTTATGCGCGTCGCATCCTGTGCAATGTGAGTTCACGAACACCCAGTGGCATATCGAGTGGGAACATTGGAAACGCTCTCCCCTTCCAGTTTCCAATATTAATGTTTTCGGTTAAAAAATAATTTTAAAGGTGATTTTTGCAACATTTTAACATTTTTTGGAAAGCTTTACCACGGTATTGATTAGTTTGCTTGTTCACCAATGTCATGTCCACCCCCATTAGAAATTCCTGCCTACGCGTTTCTGGCTATAATGCATGTAGGATTTGATTTGTTAATATCTACGCCTCTGGTCTAAACATCAATATTGAAAATAAATGAAATTTAGTGTATCGCTTCACATCATAAATATCTCCAAACCAATAACAGCACTTTTACAATTTTATTTTAATATTAGTGTAAAAAACTCAAATTTCATAAAGTAGCTTAAATGTCTGAAAAGTTGCAATAATCTATTTTAAAAGGCTAAACGTCAAACTGCAGACAGTGATCAACAATAATCAATGAAGACGAAGAGAGATGGAATTTCAAATACATTATAAACATCCTTAAAAAAACAAAATCAACAATTGTTATTATTTATGAAGAGAGAATTGTAATTCACTTAAAAATAAAAATCCTTAAAAATCAATTTAACTGATAAAAAATTGACCTAGAGATCAAGTAGTGCATTATTTCCATTTAAAAATCTATGAAGTTACATATTTTTACATAAAATTGAAATGAAAATAAAGGAATATTAATAATTTTAAGACAAATTGTTATATTTCATAGAGGCCAATGCAAGGGATTAATCTTAAGGAAATGCAAACTATTCTAGCATATATTCTGCTATTATATTATATTTGATATTCATATGAAAGAAAAGTATCTTGATTAATGAGAAAGTATACATCCTAGAGTCTATTTGTAGATAAACCAAATCTTTAAATATATATTTCAAGAAAAAATTTAGAAAAATGCAAACGTAAAGCCATTATTTTTTCTATTTAAATTTCTCACGTATACTATTGCAAAAAGCTTGAAAAATTGTTTTTATTCACTCAGACATCAAATAATTTAATTCTTGACAATATATATTGCTACATATGTAGGCATAAATAAAAATATCGACAGAATACCACAATCCAAAACTTGATTGGTTTAAATCCAGCCAATCAAATTGCGCAACGACTAAAAGCTTAAAGAGGCAAAACGATGATGCAATTATCCCAACTATACAATACATTCATTAAAATAATAGTGTTAAAATGGTGAAAGTGAATTCATGCATGTTGAAAAGTAATGAGTTGCTTCACACAAATAACAATGTGGTATATATGCTGTTCCACACAAGCATTAAAAAAATTTTTACATTTAAAAAATAATTACTTCAAAGAGAAATTTTAAGCCAATGGAAGTAAAGGGTGATGTATAGTGAAGTGAGAATAATATTTTAATTTATTTAGCAACTGTCGCCGGCCAGTTTTTCACATTTAATGCGTTGAAAAATAAAAAATATAGACTCTAATTGTACCATATTAAATAACAACACTTAAAGATGGCGACACAACAGAATGGCGCATGACCAATATTTACAAACGCTGCACATAAGAAAACTTTAGCACGTCACAATAGGACATAGAACCAGTGTTGGTCGGTTATATCATTGATTTAAATCGGATTTAAATCCTGATTTAAATCACAGCATATTATTAGTTCAATTATTGATTTAAATCAAGTACACTAAAAGAGATAAAAGTAGTGCATTCTATCTGTTTTAAAATCATTGCCCTGATATTGGAGTGAATTGGCAAGGTCTGCATTTATTGTTTTGCATATTTTTATCTTCAATTTATTAAAAATTGGTTAAATTATTGTATTTCAAAAGTAGTAATATCGAAAGGATTTCTAATATTTACTACCGTGGAAGATTCGGTAAAATTGAAATTTAGATTAAAATATCCGATTTTTTTGATATTTTCAATTTAAATCGGATGTTTTCCCAACACGAAATAGAACAATGCGCAGGGTTTTCATGATTATCTATTAGGATTTTGATAGATAATTATCGCTCTGTGGCATCCTTGTAAAAATGATAAAAAATCATGTAAATTAGGTTCACCTGAAAAGAAATTTGAAGGGAGACCATTAAGGAAAAATCAAAGATTTATCGACCATTAATTTTTAAATTGCCATGGCGTTAAATATATGAAATGAATAATTTTGATATCAAAATATATAATCTACTTGCATGCATTTGACATTAAAAGTAGTTTCCAATATTGATCACTATAATTTTTGATTTAGATGTAAATCTAAATTATTGATTGCTAAAGTAAGATGTCATGCTATGTTGTGTGTAACATTGGTTTTATAGGAACACAAAATAACCTTGGGTGTCCAGATAGCAGACTTTTAAGGCGGGGTCCCTCGAATTCCCTGAAATTCAGAACGCACATGAAAGAAGGCTTAATCAAATAATATTAGTGAAATATACTTATTATACCGACTACCACACAAAAACACTAATTGGTTTTTTCTAATTGCACAGTTGTAGGCAACATAACTAAATATATTGCGTTTCATATTTAGAATATTCAATTTTTTGGCCTCAAACAAACAGTTAAACCAACCTATGCGTAATATGGGCATTGGAAAGGACAATGCAATCCCATTGTGAACAACATAATCAAAGATAAGGCCCAAAAATGACTGATAATGACAAAAAGTAGGATACATGATTTTTACAGAACATTAAGCCCAAGCCAGTTAAGAGGTACTTTAGATTTAACTGTAAGACACAATTTATAAAGACTTGTAAGGATTGCGCAGCAGTAGAGGAGATATCAAAATTTAAGCATACATGGAAGCAGCCATGCACAACCAAAGCAGAAGTATTAAGCCAACTCCAGGATAAGAAAAATTAACTAAAACGGTTAAAGATTTTGAAAATTTCAAAATTGACAATAATACAAATTGGAGTCGGACTTGTGAACGAGTTGAGTTGAGCAGAGCTTGAACACTAACTCAAAAATATATACAAGGCAAACATGTATGTCTACACATGTGTTAATGAAATAGCCAGAATATACTTAATAACATCATGCTTAACTAGTGACATAAAGATGTATCACAGGAAAAGACAAATAAAATTGTTAACAGGGGAGCACAGCTAAATATTTTTGATTGCCTAATTTTAGTGAAACGCATTAACAAAATTGTGGGGAATAATAATTAGTACGGATGTAAATACAATTTGATAAACATCAAATACACTCAAATAAACATCCTGATACATCATGTTTACAACATCATTAATTTTAAATAAAAAATATACAAACACTCCTTGTGTCTTGAAATGATAAAAATGAGCAGGTTTTGCAAACAATATTGCTCCTAAAAACTTTTTTATAAGAATTTCGACGATGTACATCTTCCCGCAATATTTTGTATACATGTTGCCAATTATTAAAGCTGAAGAAAAGTGTCGAAATAGTTGTTATTAAAGAGAACAAATTGATCCTGAAAACCAGATATTTTTAGCTTTAGTCAAAAAACATTTTTTCCGGTTCCCATTCATAATAATAACAGTTTTGTCAGTAACAATGTCAACATTATGTGATTCTCTGTGATGTAAAATAGCTCATTATTTCAGTAAACTATCCACTTACTATTTTATAAATCCATTATCCTGTAGCATCAGAATGGGCATATTTAAAACATAGGACGTTTTAAATATATGTTCTTTTGTAATGTTTTCAGAAACATTTTTTTCCAATCCGCAGAGAATTTTAAGGCAAATGTTTACAGTAATTTTTGAGATTTTTTTATTCGTAATTTCCTAACCGACTTTTACTGAAAAAATTGGCGTTTTGTTATACATGTATGAAAAAAAGGAATGTTGATAAGTTTATCATAATTTAATGTTTGTTATCATTATTATATATGTTTTTTGTAACATGGATTCTGTCTAAGGGAAAAAAACAAAAATGGAATGTAATAAATTAATACAAAATATGCTTCGCAAAGTAGATTTTGAATGAAATTTAGGGAAGAGATGATATAGTATACATTTTAAAGTTAATGAAAAAGCTAAATCTCGAGTTTAAACAAGTGAGCTTCTGTCGGAAATTCATACATTATGTTCATTACAGTGTAGGGAAGAAAAACCTTTTAAGAATTTTTTGCAATATAATAACCGTGAGCGGTTTGAATAAAAGCACCTGCGCACAGGTCTTTGTTCATCTAATTGCTAAATAAATAGTTTAGAAACTGCGTTGCGGGCAGGTATTGTTGGATGGTAAAGCAGCGGAACGATTTCCTGAAATCTACGTCACATCAATCACAAGGTCATTCAATTAGTATGGATTTTAGGATGAAATCCAAACTAGTTCAAGTAGTGTAAATTTCAGTTGCCCCGAAACAAAAGTCATGTTCAAATTTAAGTGGTTCAATGAATTAATTGGGTCATCAATTGCTTCAGAGTGACAATTGCGACAAAGGTCGATCTAACTAATTAAATAGTTAAAATCTATTTTTTAAACCAAATTAATATTAAAGATACAGCATAGTCTATTGATAAAAGCAGGATATTTTTATGAAAAAGTGCAATTTTAAAATTGTAAATTTATACATAAATGAATGCTATGCTAAAAATTTTTAAAACTACTCAATTAAAAACAGAGGTAGTTTCCTGAAATAATGTCTTTGACATTGTTAAAAGTGTAATTGCAGGAATTAAAATTCTGCAAATAGACCAGAACGCTTAAAATTAAAAGTAAAAACAATTTCTCACAGTGTAATAAAAATATCCAGCTAGAGATGACAATGAAGGTATTTTAAATTAAAAAGTTGTAATAGACTACAATTGGCTTAAAACGATTTCGTCATTTCACATAAAAACACTCATCTGGACAATAGCGCTACCCACTTTAGAATTCTGGAATTCTATATAAATGTACTTTAGCTCAACTTCAGACAAAGTTGAATTCGAGAAAAAAAGAAATCGAAGAGGTCGTTCATAACTAGCGAATTGGACACGTCCTTGAAAGTGAAAACTGTCTCTCATATTTGACAAAAAGTATCAATGGTTTTTCAGCGGTCATTTAAAAAAATATTTCAAACTATTTGTATACTAGAAAATTGTGATTTGCTAAATGACTTTAATCTATGGTTTCAGATAAAATATGATTTCGCAGAACAGTGTATCTCATTTATATAGTTTAAATGTTAAATTCTTAAAAAAGTATCAATGGTTTTTCAGCGGTCATTTAAAAAAATATTTCAAACTATTTGTATACTAGAAAATTGTGATTTGCTAAATGACTTTAATCTATGGTTTCAGATAAAATATGATTTCGCAGAACAGTGTATCTCATTTATATAGTTTAAATGTTAAATTCTTAAAAAAGTATCAATGGTTTTTCAGCGGTCATTTAAAAAAATATTTCAAACTATTTGTATACTAGAAAATTGTGATTTGCTAAATGACTTTAATCTATGGTTTCAGATAAAATATGATTTCGCAGAACAGTGTATCTCATTTATATAGTTTAAATGTTAAATTCTTAAAAAAGTATCAATGGTTTTTCAGCGGTCATTTAAAAAAATATTTCAAACTATTTGTATACTAGAAAATTGTGATTTGCTAAATGACTTTAATCTATGGTTTCAGATAAAATATGATTTCGCAGAACAGTGTATCTCATTTATATAGTTTAAATGTTAAATTCTTAAAAAAGTATCAATGGTTTTTCAGCGGTCATTTAAAAAAATATTTCAAACTATTTGTATACTAGAAAATTGTGATTTGCTAAATGACTTTAATCTATGGTTTCAGATAAAATATGATTTCGCAGAACAGTGTATCTCATTTATATAGTTTAAATGTTAAATTCTTAAAAAAGTATCAATGGTTTTTCAGCGGTCATTTAAAAAAATATTTCAAACTATTTGTATACTAGAAAATTGTGATTTGCTAAATGACTTTAATCTATGGTTTCAGATAAAATATGATTTCGCAGAACAGTGTATCTCATTTATATAGTTTAAATGTTAAATTCTTAAAAAAGTATCAATGGTTTTTCAGCGGTCATTTAAAAAAATATTTCAAACTATTTGTATACTAGAAAATTGTGATTTGCTAAATGACTTTAATCTATGGTTTCAGATAAAATATGATTTCGCAGAACAGTGTATCTCATTTATATAGTTTAAATGTTAAATTCTTAAAAAAGTATCAATGGTTTTTCAGCGGTCATTTAAAAAAATATTTCAAACTATTTGTATACTAGAAAATTGTGATTTGCTAAATGACTTTAATCTATGGTTTCAGATAAAATATGATTTCGCAGAACAGTGTATCTCATTTATATAGTTTAAATGTTAAATTCTTAAAAAAGAATCAATGTTTATTTAATGTTTTGAGCAAATATTTTCTTTGTTGGAGAGAAATTCACCCTTGGAGAAGTCTTCTTTTGCATAAAAATTTGTTGGGAACACCTGACAACTTGGGAAACCTTTTTTATTGTTGCGAAAATACTCAAAAGTTGTATAGATCATTAACAACTTTTCAAATATTCCAGACCCCTTTCTCGTCATTATTGTTCTTTTGCATTTTCAGGATTCAAAAACGTGGCTGCACATAAAAACAAAGGGAACAACATAAATCTTATAACCTGATCAGTATAGGGTAGAACTTGGAAATGAAAACCTTCACTTGATATCTAAGATCAGATTACGAAATAGTTAATATTTTTTCACTGCTGAAATTGCACATTCGAAAAATTTACAAAGTTTATAAATGGTAACTAGAATTTAAATGCCATATCGTTTAAATTTACACAAAAATTTTAAATGCTAAAACACCTTAAATTTATTTGGAATTTAAATTCAATTTTTATTTCGAATAAAAATTGGATTCACTATCGCAGAGGTCTAATTGTCTAATTGCGAAGGGTAGGAAACAGATGTACGCGTAGAGTTTAGTTTTGTATTTTTATATCTTTATTGTGTAAATTAGGATAAAGGGGGACAGGGGCAAAATGGAACAGGGCTATTTCTTCAGGTTAAGAGAAAGAGCTATTTTATGTTGATATTAGCAAATGATTAAATAGTAGTTACTCCTTACAACCATTAGAAATTTTTTATTTCAATTTAATGTGATATACAAGCACTTTAATGTTTTTCAACTTTTCACTGCAGTTTTTGCAAAAATATGATGAAGCAAAAATAGTTGCATTAGTTAATGAAATGTTCGTATTCGCAATTTGTAATATTTCATACATTATTTGTTGCATCTTCATTTTTTTCTGTTCTCTAGAGTAAGAATATTGTACCAGAAACAGGACGAATAATCAACTTAAACTTGCCGTCTTAGAATACTAAAAAGGTAAACTACTCGAAGGTCTTGGACCACCAAAGCAATTCTTAATGTTAAACAAAATATACTTTTTTAAGATAGCCTTATCCCACCACCGAAAGAGAAATAAAATATTTAAAGTGAGATCATTTGAAGCTACCCCAACAATCTGTATTGAACAATAACAAGCAGAAAATGCTGTGAAAATGCAGCGCATTTCTATGGATTGAACTCTCACACAAAAAAGCATCTGGCATCTAATGCTGCCATACAATTAAAAATCCGCAATACATTCGATTATGAACTGAACATGTGGTAAAGAGACGTTGACTGGGTTTTTGCAAAGAATACACAGTTCAATTCTCGCAATACACAGTGGTCTACTTTTCAAAGAGTCTCAATATTTAAATAGCTGGAAGTAATTGAATTTTTGAAATTTTCAAAGCACCACTACAAGAATATCAATTTGAATCTTTCTAGATATACAATGCAGTCTCGTAAAAATCTGCCTTTTTTCCCGATGCTGATTTTTGACTCCTAAAAAATTTGATATCCTAAACGAAACTAATTTTTAATGATATTATTATTCCCTGTTTACGTAGACATGGGAAAAAGAGGGACATCAGTTTACTTCAGAAATCCGATTTTCGCAAACCCCAGCAGTTACGAATGCAAATTCAACTGCAAATTGGAAGTAGTTGTAAATACGCAAAACGCTGCTCCTATAATCCACCGTCAAAGCTAGTGGTTCCTTTTATCCCACTTTAGTCTATTCTAATGTAAATACTAGTAATCGACGACCAAAATAATATTTTTACGCAGACCTTGAATAATAGCTACTCAAATATGGATTAAATTATAAGAAACTGATCCGAAACCCTGGCGCGCAGGCAGAATTGTATGTTGGTGAGGGCATAAAACAGAAAACACAGTTTGATTTTTCCTGTTTACCAATCTCTAGCCTGCCAAGCAAGAATCTGTGCTGCAAACTACTTTCGTATAATTTTTTAAACACAAAATACCACTCCGCATATGGAACAATAAAGATATGGATTACCATTATGGAGATATTTTTAAGTTTGGCATCCATAATAACCATATCAATTTTTTCTTCGATACTATTATGGTAAACATAACCTGATAGATAATGGTATGGCAGCATACCATGATCCGCAACTCTGATTGAAATTACTATAATTAGATATTCAATATTTAAATATGTAAAACAATGTTTAATTGAAGATCAAACATAGTGGATTTCAATAGCTATAGTATACAATACAAGTAGTTCATTGTAACTAGAAGCTTGACAAACTTTAGACATACATTGCTTATGGTTTCTGGTAAATGTAGCATAGAGTAGGATGGCATGAACTGTTCCCTTGTTATTAATACATGTAAGAAAAAAGTTATTGATTTTTGTAGAACTCTCTCCTTGGTTGTGCCTATACAGAAACTCGAGAAATTGTGAGAGAAAATAGAGAAAACTTATTTTCTTAGAATAGATAACAGTTAAATGTTATCCACAAAAAATTCCATTCGTTTGTTAAGCGTTTGATCTTATTATGCCAGATCCCGAGAGTGTTTGGTTTGAATTTAGTTTATGTAATCATGATCAATTTTGGACTTTTTAGATTTATGTCTGTGTAGGTTATAGTGATATGCAGATAAGGGCGGGTGAGCATAATTATTATAGCGTATGGGCGAGTAGGGTGAAGTTTCCACTCTACATTATATGTACGTAAATAAGATTTTTGCAAAAACAAATTATATAAACAAAATATATAATAAATGTGAATTTTGTTCGAAATTTAATTGAAAACTTCACTAATAGGTTGGAAGTTCCAAATTCATCTATTGTGGGCGACGAGCATGCTGGATATCACTGGAAGTTAGTGTACTAGTTCGAGCAACAGTAAATAAAATATACAGTAAACAGTATGATTTATGTGAAATAATTTACATTTGAGAAAGCTAAGAATAAATGTAAAACAACAAAGGCAATGTCATAAAACCACATTTGGCAGCAAACTTTATATCACAGAAATGTACTTGGATGTCTCAATAACGTGAACAACACGAAATTGTGATCTACAAATGAAGAGTTCGATTTCAAAACTTGATATACACGTTTTTTTAAAATTGAGCCGAGATCAGCTTTTATATGAACTGAGTGTTTTCTATCTTCTGTTAAAAGCTTGATATCTATATTGATTTCAACTTTTTAGAATTACTCCTCAAAAATCGTGATTTTGCACAAAACGCGGTATATACAATTTCCTTCCTTTTCAAATTGCGATATATCTATCTCGTCGCATTTCTGAGTTATCAATTGTGCAAACTATTATTATAAATACATTGTCATAACACAAAACATTCACGACTGACCCATGTACATTGACGTTGGTGAGGCACATTTATTTATATAATCTAAATATCTCGATGGACTGGCAAAAAATTTCCCGGTTTACCTTGAAAAAAATGGAAAAAACTAAAATATTGCACTTTTTTAAACCAAATGGTAGGTAAATACAACTAGATCACAAATTGTCAACATTAAGCTTATCATGATAATACCCTGTATTCTATATAGCACTAGCATATTAGATATATGGCTATTGGCTATAATGTCATTTCAAAACACACAGAAAAAATTCACGATTTTTGAAAAATACTAAAAAAGGATATATCGCGTTTTGCAATCTAACTATTCAGATACAAAAATATTTAGTGCCCTAAAAATATAAACAAAGTATGTTTGAATACATTATCTTTGAGATAAAGATGCGGCTTATCAATTTCATTCTCTTAATAAAAAAATTCACTGTTGAATAAACATAATTTAACTTGAATTCTGAAAATACTGCGTGTCAAGCTGATACAAGGCTGCTAATTAATGTTTATTAATTTAATATTTACTTTTTTTCAATAAAAGAAATATAAAATAATTAAAGTTGCTATGAATCCAAAATAAAAATTATGGTACTTAACTAGAACGAAAATCTCAGCTGTAAGGTATGGTTCTCCTTAAATACAGAACTACACAAAGTTAAAGGCTGATCAAGAAGAGTCAGGTATATTGGAAGTAGCATAGTACAAAATGAGCATACCTACAAACAGGGTTGGAAAAAAGTGTTTTTTTACAAAAAACGTTTTAAACGTTTAAAAAATGTTTTTTGCTGTTAGACAGGCCCACCTCAAGGTACAAAATGTTTTCTGAAAATACATATAGTAGCAAATATTGAATTATGATAAACTTATGAACATCAATTTTTCGTTGCACATGCGTAAACAAAACGCAAGTTTTACGGTTTTTGCGGCAGAAAATCTGTTATGAAAATTCGAAACCCAAAAATTCTTTTCCAAACTTTTCATAATATATAAATTTGAAAAAAAATTTAGAAAAAACATTGCAAAAAACAGTTTTAAACAGTGTTTAAAGTATGCCAACACTGCCTACAAGCCATTAAAAAATATGTTATCGTCATCTGAAAATGATCGAGTCAGAACGAAGTAATATGAAGTTCGATTTCGAGAATTAGAAATGTAGTAGATAGGATCAGGGAAACGTAAAACATTTTCGTAGATTAAGCGGAACCGAAAAAGACTAAATACGTTTTTGAGATTTTCATTTAAATGTACGATTTGCAATTTTATACAAATGCAATTTAAAAAAATCGATTGGGTTAAAATACTAGTTGACTACATTTGAGATTATTGCAGAAATATTTTGTGATAAGTACTGTAATCTTTACATCATCAGGTATTCGCTGAAGTCTAGAGCTTCCAACCACATTTGATCGGCAAGATTTCAAAAATAAAATTCATTATAAATGAGATTTCATCAAATAAAATTAATTATCTTTATTAAAATTGGATTTGCAATTAATGTTTTGTTTAAGTTGATTTAATCAACTAAAACTATTATGTAAAATCACCTCAGTGTTTAATTGGCCATGGATGAGAGGCAACGAGAAAATGTAATTGAGAAAAAAGCTTCTGAATTGAAGGGGAATGGGGATTTATTTGGTTTCGGAATAATAAAATTATGTATTTTGTTTTGTTTTGGAGCAGAGTACCTGCAAACTTTGTAAACAAATTACCAAATGACTTAGCTCATTTAGAAAAATACATAGGGTTTGATATTTGCAAATTATATTGATTGGTCGAGGTTTGGATATAAGAATATTTGGATTTGCCTAGAATTGGATGACAAATTAAAATAATGGGAAGTCCGCAGATAGTAGTTTTTTACAGAGCTGAACAGTGAAAAATAAACCTGGTACCGTCAAAAGCTTCTTATAAAAAAAATCCACAATAAAGTCATCAGTGGAGGTGAATATAATTGGTGTGTCTATTCACTCTTGTAAAATAGGATTTCAATGTAGAGGCTGTGGTAAATAGATACACAAAAACTGTGGTTTATTGGATACAGCTACGTTTTTGCAATAATTGCAATTAAATGAATTTTGTTGCAATTGATTTTCAAACTGAGTACATATTTTAGTATTGGATTAGCTAAATATTGTACAATATATTGGGTAGGCTCAGTAACATGCTTAGTAATTTGAAAAGAGTATATAGTAAAATAAGAGAAATGCAATTAATAATAACAATGATATTTTGGAATCAATCAATTTTGATTATTTTTTAATAAACAACTTTTCTCAAAAACTTTCAAAAATTTTGTTATCAGTTGCAGATTCCCTAAATAATGCAGAGAAAATACTCAACTACTAATTTTTTTCTAATTACTAAATAAAACAGTTTGGGGATTGCTTCAGAGTTGCAAATGGGCTTGGCATGGAAAATGCCGAAAAACTAAAAATGAAGCGAGCACGGACAGGGCCTGGGCAAAAAATTTCTACACAACGGGTCTAGAATTGCTCAAAATTTTAATAATAAATACACATTCTTTTACACTGCAATATTATATACACTATATATTCAATTGACAAATTACACATCAAAAAGTAAATCTGCGGTTTCAAGAATTGCAATTATCTCAGAAATTGCCTTATTAATAACAAGTGCTAATCAATTTCGTCTACTTTCAAAAAATCTAATAATGGTTTAGGAGATGACGGGCAAAGGCCGGACTTGAATTTTCCCAATTTCAACGAGCCGGGCATGGCCTTGAAATTACGGCTCGGTTACAACTTTGAATTGGTTACTCAGACCTCCACCATCTCTTAATTTTCAACAGAAAATGAAATGAGATAAAGAGCTGCCATTTTTCCCTGATATTTGCAGACAGCTCGTATTGTAACAACTGTCAACATCAGAAAACAAACTAAGTGGAGCTTCTAAAAGTGATAAAGTAGTAAATATCTGACGTNAATTGGTTACTCAGACCTCCACCATCTCTTAATTTTCAACAGAAAATGAAATGAGATAAAGAGCTGCCATTTTTCCCTGATATTTGCACAGTATTTGTTTACAGACAGCTCGTATTGTAACAACTGTCAACATCAGAAAACAAACTAAGTGGAGCTTCTAAAAGTGATAAAGTAGTAAATATCTGACGTTATTAAACAAGGTAGCCACACATCATGGACACAGTAAACAACTATAACACATTAACTCACACTTTTTTTTACCAAAGCATTAAAAAGGAATATCTACTATATATCTAAAAACGAATGTTACGGTTTGACTAAAACAGAATTTATGGACGCAGTGGCAGAATTGCTATTTACAATTTAAAAAAACGAAAAGGGTAAAATTTACTGATAAAATACTAAATGCGACGGCAAAAATATGAAGAATCGTGAATCATTTTGAATGTAAACCAGTAATAAAAAAGTGAACGATATGTTCAAATAAATGCTGTGGGGGCATTTTAAAATGATTGCTGTTTAGCAAGGCTTATTCCAAAATATAGAGTCATAGAAGGTTTAACATATTGATATGTCCTAGTGTAAAACGTGTTTGAAATAGGGACACATAATTTTCTATTGGAAAATCAACGTTGGGATTCAATTGAGAACAGTAAAATGTCCAACAAAAACCTTTGACAGCAATTGATCATAGATGATTTTTAGATGATATTGAAACGCCAAAATTTAACATTTGATTTTCTCACTAATGTATTAACAGCGCAAGAAATTGAAGATAAAATGTTCCGCCGGGTTATTAAGTGAGCCTAATTTTGCCTATGGTATGGCAATGCTTATATTGCAATAATCAATTTCCTTAAAATCATCATTAATCTGGAGAAAAAGAACTTGTTCCTGTAAATACTCCGAGTTAGAGAGGCATTGTACATTTAATTTTATAATACAAACTGATGTCTGATTGCCGAAGCGAAGCTTATACATATTAACAATGTTGCTTGTAAAGTAGAGATGTTTCAGCATGCAGAAAATTTGTCAAATGTTTTCTTATGTCTTTCTCAATGTGAAATTAGAATTCGTCAGATGACTTGCGTTAATTCCATTGTAGCACCCCCATTTTCAATAATGAAATTTTGACCACTGTTCATTTCTAAAAATCGATAAATATGTATAGAAACTTTTTGGCCTTGGAAGTTACTTTTTACCATAAAGCTACACCCACTTGGACTTAGCGAAATTTAAGAATTTTTAATGATAGTGCCAGAATTTTACAGAATTAATTAAAAGATGCGTTTAAAGAAATATTACAAATTATTTCTAATAAGGGTGCCTTAGATGTTAATATAGTTTACTTATTCAATGCAAATCCGCATCTAATATATGAATTTTACACGTAATTCACATGTAATTCAAGTTAGATGATTTAATTCCAACTCTGATAGCCGTAGAGTTATTGTACGCCGAGGATGGACTGTATTGTTCCATATTGCTTTGTTGATGCAATTTGGAATTAGATTGTTTACATGTAATGAAGGATAATTGCGTTGGCAAAAAAGTTCATTATTTATTAGAAAACGTGTTAAACCTTTAAAACAATGTTCTTTTGGCTCTTTGAAAGAACCATTTCAAGATACAAACTTTTTTACTGAAAACACATAATAACATTCATGCATGTATAACAAATCACATGTTTTACTACTTTTAGAAAAACATGTTTAAAACATTGTTTTAAACAGTGTTAAAAAACACCCTATGTCTTAAACATTAATAGCTTTATGCTTGTCATAAATAGAGACATTTTCAACTTTAAAGTTTATTATTAATTTTTTATCTCTGATATGATCCTCACATTTTTTCTTTTGTTTCGAAAACAACGCCTAACAGATGAATTTCTTGATGGTTAGTCGCACATGTATTGCGCCGATTTTACCATTGTTTATTGTAGTGTAAATAGACTTTTACTCACTTATATTCAGACCATTCATTTGACCTAATTTTGAAAGATTATATTTGCCAGCCTTCTTTCCATAGATACAATGATGCTTAAGTCATTGGCAAAAGCACGATATCGGAATTCTATATTCGAATCCATAAAACCTTCTATACTGTATGATATACTAATTAATCTAAGCAAACGCTTAAGAGCAAAACAAACAAAATGCAAGAGAATGGCATTGATATTGTTGGTGATGAAATCTATTATTCTATAGATAAGATTAATTTTCATGATAGTGCTTTATCAATTATTTAAGGGAAAGCAGAAATTTTTGGAAAAAGATTTTTAGCTCACAAAAAAGGCCAAAATGGACTTTATCACAATAAAAAAATCCGCAATTTCACATATTAAAATTGTTTTCGAAAGGACAGCATTCGTCCCTGTATCATAAATTACTAAACGTAAGCATCTTCCTAGATATTAATAAACGGCAGTCCTCGTCTCTTAAAGATATAATGGAAGTGCAGTACATTGTACGATACTTTTTGTACAAATTACGATTTAAACAATGTAAAAGAGAGTACAAGATACAATACTAACATTGTAAACTAGCAAGCACTTATGGTTTAGGAAGGAACGATGAAGATCCGGTTATATATTTAACATATTAACTCTTAAACATTACAACTTATAAGTTAATATGAAATAGAAGAATATTCAAATTGTATAAGTATTAACATATATACTATAGAAAATGAAATTAAAAAATCCCATGTCTTAACTACATATTGATGGTCGATAGAGGTACATGCATGTAGAAAACCATGTGCAAGAAAATTTTTTGATTAATTCGAAAACAGTATTTGATATTTAATGAATTAATGACAATGTGGAAAAATTCAATTAGATATAAACATGTAGCGGTCAGAAAGTTTGAAGAGAATGGAAGGCTGGCCAATGAATTGGGGGTTCGAACGATTAGCAAAAGAATTAAACGGAGAAAGGTGTACAAGGCCATTGGAGGAAAGAGCGGCTAATTGTCGTAGATAGGGATAAAACGGAGTGCGACCTAAAAAGCAAGTTGGTAAAAACAAGGCTGGCCCAATAGCACACTTTGTCAACAAGAACGAGTTGTCATGACTTATTGGTTTAACTACCGTAGGATATCCTCTAATTGGCATGGTGAAAAGCCCGGAAATTCCCTCCATCGCAATGCAGAGCGGAGCGCGATAATGAAATAATTAAGCGGGACAGTGTACGCAATTGAAGGAAGAATAAAGAAATTAACGTCCTCTTAAGAAACAACAATTGTTTTGATTGTAGCTCTTTGTAATGAAATCACAATGTATGGAAAGTGGCAGAAGATACAATCTGTCACAAGACAAATTATAAACTGTCAAAAAAACTACCAGACTACTTCTACGCCTACTTAAATCCAATTTACACGACTGTACTTAACCTTAAAGTATCCAATACATACAAAACGTCTCATTATCCTAAAGAAATTCACTTCATAAGAATGGTCCAACTGTCACTGCTAAACACAGAAATATAAAAGTAAATTAAGCCAAACTTACAAATCTAATGACCCAAAAATTAATTACTTTCGAAACAAAGGTTTAGCTATATTTAAAAACTCATAAACGGAAAAAATATTTTAACAATCACGTATTTAATTTTCACTTACAGTATATAGGTTGGGTGAATTCGAGTCGAGCTTTTAAACTGCTTTTACAGATTTTAATTAAGCAATATTTGCAAAACCAGCATGGGATGGTAGCAAAAATTCTACTATTTGCCTACTTTAAACACAAAAACTATTTATAGTTAGAATCTAGCACAAGGTAAGTCTTCAATGTTCTGATAATAAACTGGATTTGAGAAAAGCCAAGCACTGCGAAATCTACAATTGTACTAAATGCATTATAATCACAACAAACCGGTTTTCAAAATTTCATTTTAAAATGTAATAGCAGATTGGGATTTAAATGTAAAATTTAGTCGCTTAAAATGTTTACTGCGATAACCAAACGGTGACAGAGAGGAAACTAAGAGTTAAGAAAAATGGTAATATTATATCTACATGTTTATTCACAAGAGGAATTTAAAACAAAAACACACACACACGCGCGCATAATACAGAGTAAAATGGTCTCGTGATTTTCTTCCTATGGAAAGCAGTGATTGGAATAAATTCGTTTATACAAATGAGCAGGGTTGACAAAAAAGTGTATTTTTTTACAAAAAACCTTTAAAACAATGTTTTTTACTCTAAAACAAGTCAACCTTAAGGTACTAAAATTTTTACTGAAAATGTATAGTAGCAAACATTGAATTATGATAAACATACCAACATTTATTTTTCGCTGCATGCACGTAAACAAACGCAAGTTTAAGGGTTTTTGCGATACAAAATCGGTTATGAAAGCAAGACTGGACGAAACCCAAAAATTATTTTCCAAACTTTCCATAAAGTTCTATATAAATTTGAAAAAAAAAACATTCAAAAAAACATGGCAAAAACAGTTGTCTTAAATAGTGTTTAAAACATATTTTAAGCAGGTCGTGTTTAAAACATGTCAATCCTGCAAATGAGTTTCAAATTGAACAATATGGGTAAATAAGAACTCATGTACAACGTAATGCTACAAGACAACACCCCAAATAGACTCTGAAAAAAGAGAAGTTCGGTGGTGATAGTGTCATGACATGGCGGTATATCAAATGCTCTAGAAAACGAAAAGTAGTCAAAGTTGTTGGCAACATGGATAGTCGCACATACATTCAAATATTGAAGAAGAATATACTACCATGCCATGAAGACACAGAAATTATGCAAAAAGATGGGCACAATGTTTCAAATCTCGACATACTCAACAATTTTTAGAGGAAAATGGAGTCTCAATCTTGGTTATTTGGCCTGCTTAATCACCTGATGTAAATATAATTGAAATTTTTCTGGGCCGAACTAGAGAAAATATGTCAAAAAGAAATCCAACTAACAGTTCTAAATTATGAGAAGTAATTCAAGAATTTTATAACATCCCGAACTCATTCATTGATACTCTTTACAAATCTTGTTCTACGCCACATCAAGGCCGTTATGGACGCTCATGGACACTCTAAATGTACTAATTGCAAATTTTGTTGCATTTTTAAACCTATTAATTTATTCCTAGAAACAAAATGTTTGTATATAACTCGTTTGATTGTTCGACACATGGGGGTGTGCGAACATTTTTGACCAGCCTAAATATTTTTGAAATCATAACTAATCAGCCAATTGCTGTAAGAAAAACATGATTATTATTTTAAAGATCTGTATTATTGATAAAAAATATATAATAGTTTAAATTATTACAAAAAATAATGAAATTACAATTTTTTGAGAGTACGAACATTTATGGGCATCACTGGATAATCTTAGTGGACAATGCAAACTAAACGCAAGGCAGTATTATTTTATGCAACTCTCAAATTTCGTAGCTAATGATGAAGAAATTTAGAATCAATCACAACTTATTAGTTTTTAAAATTGTAAAATAAATTAGACGGACAAAACGACGATTCAGTGCAAACAACTTAACCAAAAAGAACAAAATGGGTTAAATGTAACACCGATTTGAATGTATTAAAATAAAACTATTTTAGATAGAAAGAATCCACCCCAACCAAAATATTACAATAGAAAATTTCATCCTAAACTTGCAGCGTTCTTCGCCCAATTGTATAGTGCATAAGAGAAGTGCAACCTAAAAGAAATTAAAACTCTATAAAATAAGATGATTCTAAAACAAATTTAAATTACGTTACGTATATCATTTTAATTAACTTCAGTATGTGATCTCATTAATTGCTAAAAATGTAAATGAATTGGGTACTAGTAAAACATATTCATCATTAGGAATGCAATAAATTGTCATTCTTTCATTTTAACAGATAATGTATTTCACACAACCGGAGGAAAATTTTTTCGTTAGCTTGTCCAGACACTTAAATAAATATGTACATTTCGAAATAGACATCAGATTTAATCTATTGCATAAATTAATTAAATTAATTACAATGACGTAAGTAAACAAATTGCAATCATTTACCTGTACTATTAACAAAAACATAATGAAATAAACATTACTAAAGCGAACTTTGAGTCAATAAACTTTAGCGTTACATAAATAGAACGTTAACATGTTTGGGATAGTGTCCAGAGTAAACACTAATGGAATTAACATGTTTATATATGCGGCCAGTGAATAACGGTCAGAATTTGACTTCAGATTATGCAAAGCTGTTGCAGAAATTAACTATTTAATTATCAAAATCGGTTGATGATACAAACAGAACCCTTACCTTCATTATCGCATGTCTTTATGCATAGATTTTCTGGTTCACAGTCTCCAATTGTATCAGCTGAACATTGATCTCCAGCTCCTGATTCATTTTCATCTTCTGCTGCTATTTCTGTTTTATTGACAGCCATTTATAGCATTTCATTAACATAACACTAAATGCATATATATGTTGAATTCCTGTTATGCCACATAGAGATACATGCACACATGCGCACATACACAAATCATATATTAAGAAAAAGTCTATATTAAGAACAAAAAACATTCCAATAAAAATGTGGCCAAACAACATATATTCTAACTAACGTATTAAAATTTCATATAATGCTATCCCAAAGATATTGCATACACTTAAAATAAGTTCAATGATATCATGCTTAGTTATTTAATAATTTATGTGCATTAGCAATAGTAATGTTCGAAGAATTTAGCATTGTGGTACACCCTATGCAGTCTTTTTTAGCTGTGAACAGTAGAATCAATGGAAACACACACATATCGGTTGCTTAGATAATTTTCAAATAAATTATAAGAAACTAATGATATAATTAGGTCTTATTAGTAATATACTTGCCTATAACGTAGGGTTAGGGCATAGTTAATGTAAAATATGTTATTTGTGTAATGAAAAGTGTTTTCGGTAGTTTGAATCTAAAACAATTATGTTTATACATTCATGGATTAAATTTCCTGTGGGCCCGCAGCAGGGATGCCTAAAAATGAATTTAAATAATTTCTCAAATTTCGAATCGTAAAAATCAATTAATTTCAATTAGTACTTTGAAAAATTGAATAATTTTAATAGCTATAAAGTAAATCAATTAATTGCAATTAATTTAAATTAATTGACACATTGAGAAATTCTCAATACAGTCAGAAGTTTCTCATTCCAAAGACGGTTGTTAACCTTTAAAAACGTTTGCACTTGTAGGCCGATGGGAGCATGAAGTGCGTAGCTTGAAACAATGAGAAAATGTGGTGCTGAAAAAAAGGTTCCAACACGCTTGATATTGATCGAATAAATCTACAATTCCTTCAAGTTTCCTACTTTTCTGCAAATCGCTTGCATAATTCATGGTAGTAGCAATTTTTCAAATGTGCAATATTATTAATATTCGTAAGATATTGTGTGTGCTTTCAGTGAATTAGAAAGAGAAAACCATTATTAGAAAGATGCAGAGATTATGGAAATGGTAATTAAACACAACGCAAATCGTAGACTGGCTTTTTCGCTGTTGTACATAACGAAGTGTTTCCCTAATAAAATTGCTATATGAAAACAATGCACGATAAAAGTGCTGGCAGCCAGCAACAATTGGTTAACCTTTGCTTAAAATGTATTCATTTCATATCATAGAATTCTAAAATAATTAATTTAAATAAATTGATTAGTGAAAATCAATTAATTCATATTTTGGATAACCAAAATATAATTAATTTTCTGAATTTTCGAAATTTATTAATTTTAATCAATAAATTTTTAGGCATTGAAATATAAAATGAAATGTCAAAATAATTCAAGTCATCAGCTTTGCTAAATTATTAAGCGAAATGTTCATGATATGGTCAATAATGTTATATTACCGATCACTGAAAAGAAAAGTAACTGATATATGAACGTCTGAAACTAATAGATTAATGATGTGCACTACGAAACTACTACTACTAAAAGACAAAATTACTAATGTAATTACAGGACTGAGAATAAAATAAAATCATGTCCGACAGTTTGTACATCTACATTTCAGATAGAAGGTGCACGAGTTTTCAAGATTGAGATGGGTGGTTTTCTCGAATAGAAGGCTTTCCAAGAAGTTTTTGATGAAGGAGATTGAGTTATTTTTAAAATTAATGTTTTACCGGGTGGATAAAAAGTTTGCGATATGGCAGACACGAACATAATAACTACCCCAAGTTCTATTCTTCCTCACACGATCGACCCTAAACACGCCCTTGCCAGTAGATCTGGTCCCCAATTGGCGCTCCGAAAAACTGATAAATTGATTGCAATAGAGTACAATCTAGCTGAATAAAAAGAGCAAAATAATTAAAGCTTAACTATAATGTAAGTATCATGAACCAGAATATTGAATTATCGCGATTATGTTCAAAGGTAGAGTAAATAATATTACATTAATTTGCAATTAGAAAAACCTTGAAATGTAAAATGAGTAGCAATATAATCAAAAGTCAAGAACTGATCCAATCGGATTCACTTTCAAAACTTTACTAAAGCATTTAGAAATAGCAACTTACTTTTAAAGGTTAAATTACCACTAAGTTAATATTACATAACCAATTTTACGAAGCAATTTTCCAGATCAAGAACTCAATAAAAATCTATTTAGGAAATCACTCTCTGTACACTAAGTTAAAAAGACTCGAAATTTATACGTTGGTAATATCTAACACAAAATATCTATTTTAAGCTAAAACAATTCTATAGCAAAAATAGCAAAGAAATGCGTCAAATAAGTTGAAATAAAACTTAAATCTGTACAAAATAAGCTTAATTTCTACGATTTTCAGTACTTAAAACTCATTAACCAGATTAAAATAATATAGAGATGAATGCTGCTTGGCTAATTTCTAGCAAAACTAAGTTGAAATTACGTCACACATATTAGCCGTAGCATTCATTTGATATTTTTTCATTATCGCAAATCCTTAAATTCTTGTTGGTATTTTTTAGCAACATACGAAATCTGGAAACCGACATAGAGAACCTTGAGATCGGCATAGCAAATCTCTATGACAATATGAAAAAAATTTAGTATGAATGAGGTATACGTATCAATGATATCAAAAGGGACGTCAAAATGTAGTCTTTAGCAGTTGTTTATTGAGTTGTAATGTAGACTAAATGATAAAATATAATTTTTGATTTCATAGAAAAAACTCAGATAAATATTTTAATGTACATATGAAAAAATTTTGACTGATCCATCTAATGTTATTGATCTTCATACCGCAGTCATAATACATTTTTGTTCATATTATCATAAAGATTTGTTATGTTGATCTCAATGTTCCTTATGTTGGTTTCAAGATTTTGTATGTTGATAAAAAGTCACCAACCCTAAATTCTCATTTTTTCCTAAAACTAATTCATGTGCTTAGAAATAAAACGTATTTGTTTAATTTTAAAAGAAGAACTATCAACCATATTTTGTAGAATATTTTAAAATGGCCATCAATTAATAGCTTGTGAAATTTTGATTTATTTCAATAACCTTCTTTGATTGTAATCTAAGGCTTGAATATATTTTTCAATGAAAATGCTGTCTCATGCAGTCAGTGGTATACCCACAGAGATGTAAGCCATAACCAAGAATATTTCTGAAATCAAGGAGCTGAAAATTTTCAAAGCTATTCAAAGTACTTTCAAAGTAATGTTTTTGAATAGGATTGATTGATTACTTAAATATATAATGTTGTTTCAATATATCCTGTTTTTACCTTTCTATTAGTTTTCTACTTTTTGAAATTGTTGAAGTTTTTCTTGAAACTTTGATATACATTTTGCCATTTCTCACTATGAAAATGTAATGCAAGTGCATATTTTTTTATTTATGACAAAAAACATAGCATTGGTTAACAATAATCAATGATGTTTTAAATTTTTCATTGCACTTTATAATGCAAGAAATGCTTAATGCGCGAATTGAAATGAAATACTTGTTGGTTTTTATTAATCAAGTACATGCAAAATACAATGGGATTCTCACTTAGAGAAATTGCAAACTTAAATGCATCTCTAACAAAAGCATATACATTTACATGTATATAGTGCAATGTCATCCTCAAAACTTTTTCTGTTATTTCTATTAATTCAAAGTGTAGTAATATCTAATTCAAACTATTTGTAATTGTGAAACTAATCTGAACATATACTTGATGAGATGTCCTGTGATGAATAGTTATTAGTTTGTGTCCAAGTAGAATTACAGAAGCAGACTTAACTGTGAAAATGTAAGCAAGCCAAATTAGAAGAGAATAATTAATGAAATTTGAATTCAAATAATACAATTTTGCACAGCAAACTAAGTCAAGAGCTTTTGACTAACATTAAAAACCAATGCTCAGGATACAAAAAAAGTGAATGTTTCACAAATTAAAAATAGCCTTATTTATGCTTTGAGGTAGAGAAGTAAGTGTTAAATAATAATGTCATTGCAATAAAATGTAATAATGAAGGCACTAAAAATGTTTCTCATATTCATAAAATAAATAAAACAATAACAAGGTAAAAAAGTACAATAAATAAAACAATAACAAGGTAAAAAAGTACAGTTTAAAACACAAGGGAGGTGGAGAAAGAAATGTAGTTCTTGACAACAGTTCATATTAGAAGATACCCAGTATACCACCATATTCTTATAGAAGACTAGATGGGTAGCTAAGGTATTTTCATGAAGTGATCTACCTTAAAGTATGGCAGAATGTAGAGCACATGCTAAAGGAAAGGAATCAATTATTAAGATATTACCCAGTTTGTGTCCACTTGAGTGCTATCAAGGCTGAGTAGAGTTACTTCCTGACAACATGGATGTTTTTATTTGAATTAAATGAAAATGAAGATTCATTTGACACTATGATTCCTAATGATCATCATGATACATCAGAGTATGAAGTTTTTACAGTAGGTATGAGCTTGGCTGGGGTCCAAACTATTTGATAATTTGAAGTCCATATAAGGACGAAGTGAGTATTTTTGCTACTGACAAGAAATGATTATCTACTCAGTATAGCTGATGTAGTACATTAAAGGGTGTGATGAAAGGCCATGAGAATGAAGGATGGCCAAATACAGTGTGGTGCTGATGTAGCTGGGAAATGTCCACTTTTTTAAGAATCTTTAGTAGGCAAAGATGTTGCAGAGATTATTGCTGTTCTAACATTGAAATTATAATCCCAATAGGCCATTAGATGTAATACATTAGAAGAAGAGACTTGTACAACTGCTATGTTGAGTTCATGCAAGTTGTTGTGAAATTGACAAATATAAGGAAAGAAGGATCAAATGCAAAAATGTTATTGATATTCACTCAAGACATAAAGTTCTTTCTGTGAAATGGTGTGAGCAACATGTTAGATCAAATTTGACAATTTCCATTGTTTATCAAGCAAGGGAAGGTTGTAAAAGGCAGATTGTAAATCAAATTGAAGGAGAGCATAGTCTAGGGGTGGAGTATAATGCATAAGTACTTTAATAATCAAAGGAAGATACAACTTAATTGATTCTTAGGAAATTAGTACTCCACCACGAGCTGCCAGAAATCAATGTAGATAAGAAGGGACAAACGGTGTTACCTATCATAATAAAAGAGGAAATCTCCGAAAAGGAGATCATAGAAAAACAACAGGACGATGTGATTCTTAACGAGATATTAAGGAAGTTGAGAGAACCCCAAACGACACTGTCAAAGCTAACAGTGAGTTACTTTGAGCGCTACAAAAGGAAAACAAATCGAAATGGGTTACTGTACGTTGAGGGACAAAAGGATTTATTGTTCTGCAAATCATCATGTTGTTGGTTAGAAGAAAATGACATAGCATTCATCTGCATGGAAGATAATGTTACTACAGATAGAATTTCTATCAAGTCTAACTGTTGCTTTATTGGTAGCAAGATTCTAGAGTTGGGTCTCTGATTACTTATATAAGTAAGAGTTCAGTATCTGCAATATTGGGGTGAGCAACCACTGAGTCAGGAAGATGAAAATCCATGCCAGCTTAAATTTGTGTTGATTAGTAGAGACTGAAGTTCATGAAGAAATTGAGGAGATAGAATAATGGTGAAGCCTGAAATCCATATTCTTAAATTCCTAGTAAGGAAATCATTTTTTTGGATTTTAAGAAGTCATTAAATTGTTTATCTATGGTTTGCAACCTATAACAAGATTATGTAATTTTGTTTGTACTAAACTTTATTTATTTCTATTTTTGGAATTTATATTTGTTTAGTTGTTATACCTGTATTTTCATTATTGATTGCTTAAAATCAAGTTATTTACATTATCTTAACTATTGTGTTGCATCAGCATGAAATCTGGTGTCTTCTGCAGCATGATTTGCCAAAGTCACAGTAATATAATCAACCTACTCCAGTGAACCAATCCCTAAGCATTAAATAAGTACAGGAGATCAAGTAAAGGAAGGGTGTGGCCACACTTGGCTGACCTGGTACAGAGAACCCCATAGACAGAGTTGCATCAGACAAGAGCCCTACATGAAGAGAGAGAGAGAGAGCCCTATGAGTTCTTGGGTGTATAGTGTATCCTATTTGCAAATTAAACCTAGACTTAGTGCAGCCTCAGCTCATGTAATTTAGGTGACAGCAAAATAGTTAAAATAACAAAACAAAGAGGATGTGTACATTCCCTAACTCTATACCTTTCAAAGTGCTGATAGAATGAACTTGCAAAGCTGTACCACCACAAGGTGCCCATGTCAGCACTCTGAGAAATTTAGAAATGCATTTTTAGTAAAATAATAAATGTCAGATAACAAAGGTTAACTAAACTTTATTGAGTGTTGTATAACAAAATCAAGATATTTAAAGTATAAAAGACAGGTGTTAACTAAACAAAAAATTAGAGAATTTGTACCATAATATTAAACAACAAGCAGGTTCCTCACATGACCTTTTGTACAGCAAACAAACTTGACTGGCTGAACTGCAAAAATTCAAATATTTAAAATGCAGAAATGTTTGATATTGTAGCATCAGCTGGTTGTTGTCATATTTGTAAATATCATCAATAGCATTGTATAAAAGGAATGATGCAATTGTAAAATAGAAGAAGTTTGAACTGTATTCTATTCTTTGTGTTTGCTAGAATCACCCCCTGTGATTGTTGTTTCTTTTGGTGTGTGAACATAATTCCAAACATCACAGATGCATACTGGTGTGTTCCTGTTAGTCTACACAGCAAATGTCTTGATGCTACAAGGGTGTTACCTCTTCCCCTGTCATTTGGTCTAAAAAGAAAAACCCTACATAGTAACACTGACATGATCCAGAACTGCTGCCACTGTTTCTTTATGTGGTAAACATTTTGATGCTACAAGGGTGTTTCCTCTTCCCCTGTCATTTGGTCTAAAAAGAAAAACCCTACATAGTAACACTGACNTTGATGCTACAAGGGTGTTACCTCTTCCCCTGTTGTTTGGTCTAAAACAAAAAAATCTACACAATGGAAAATCAAGGAGTCGGCCTGGGTTATCATGTAGAATCAGCTGGTAGTTGTTATTATTTATTGGCCAGATCTTGCACTTTTCATGATTGTGACAGGTTGTTGTCATATTTGTAAATATCATCAATAGCATTGTATAAAAGGAATGATGCAATTGTAAAATAGAAGAAGTTTGAACTGTATTCTATTCTTTGTGTTTGCTAGAATCACCCCCTGTGATTCTACAATATTGTGGAGGTAAACTGGCAATTGTTTTAAATATCAAATGTAAGCTAAAGCAATTCCAGTAACAGAGATTGGAATATAGCCTTATTCCCAATATAATTAGGTCAATCTTTTCAACTAGACTTATAGTGAACAAAACCATTCAACAGAATTTTACAGGTACAGTTTTTTTTAAAAATTAAACTTGCAGATCATTTGAAGTTTTAATATGCAGTCACTTGAACTTATATTTCACTCAAGTACAGTGGGGAGACTGACTGGGTTGTGGGGACTGTACCATAGTTTATAGGCACCAATGCTATGAAGCAACTACATGTATATGCAAAAAATTTTCTCTGTTTTGAAGTGGTTTTATTGAAAAATTAGATCTGCAAAAAAACAAATAAAATAAATATGAGAACATTATTAGGAGTACATTAGTAGCTCTTTATGTTCAACTGATCTTGATGCAAGTTTATCATGCACAGAAAGATTGTCAATAGAATTAAAAATATAACTTTCAACTAAACACAAAAGCAAACCTTCCAGTAAATTTTGTCAAATGTGTGATTGTAATTGAGACATTATGAGCCTCATCTTTGGAAACACATGTCCACAGAACACTACTGTACAGGGTAAACTAAGAGCAGTTTTTAAAGATCAGTTTAGTTTTTTATTGTTTCTACCCTGAAAATTGCATTGGGTGATTAGTATTAGAATACACCCAGGAAATTGGGGTGCTATTCTTTCAAAAATGCTGGCAATGTTGATCTTTATTAAAAGTCAATTTTGCTTTATATTTTACTTCAAATACTGCAGAAGTGATTATCCAAAATGCAATTTCAATGAGTGAAGCAAAATTTTGCATGGAAAATTACTCTGGGTCAGTTAATTTAGGATTGTTCTTCAGGTTCAAGTAGGATGGTGAAGTATATAATTGAAACTTTTCTCATGGAATCTTGTTGTGAGTTCATAAGTCAGGCATTCTATAATTAGAGAAAAAGCTTTCACTCAGTATTTTTCTCTATAATCACTTCTTGTTATTTGCCTGCTGTTTCAACAAAAATATGTTTCCTTCTTCTAGCAGGATTGTCTGACAGACTGTCCTACAATGAAAAATCAAACTCATTAGAATTCACACCAAACAGATCTTACAATTCACTGTGAAATTTTCTTTCTCCTCAATGGCACTTAACATACTCTCAATAATGCTTGAGAATAGTATTTTTCTCAATTTCAATAAGTTTGTTTGCTTGGCTTAAGTCTAAGCATATTATTGTATTTCCTCACCAGGTCAAATTTTCTTTAAACAATAGGAATCAAAAGGGATGAAACGTTCATATAGCTTGTGAGCACACTTCTTTGAGATCCATGGATGAGTGGATCAAGTGGAGAAAGTGCATAAAGAGCAAAAAGCCAAATTTTTCCTAAGATCCTATCTCAAGAACATCAAACAGCATTGTGACAATGAACAATGTTTCATTTAACATTTTTTGTTAAATATATTAATTAGTACAATGTTTCTAAGACATATTGATCATATTTCAAATTTCTTCAACTACATCATCACCAATAATTCTAAGGATGTTCAAGGATTTTGATGGATCTGACTAGCAGATTTCATTGAATTTATTTCATTTTTTGCTATGTACTACAAACCTTTGACTTACTGTGAAATGTGTAATAGGGTTATTAAACTCACACACTGGGTTCTGAGTCAATGCATTATTTTCAGACAATTTTAATTATTTTTAAAACAAGGCATATAATTTGAATGACAATATGTAGATTAAAACTAGAATTATGAGAGGGGGATCTTTGTAAGATATTCCCACTATTTCTTTGTTTTCTAGTATCACAATAATTGTTATCAATACATTTTGACAATGAAATTTTGAATTTTTTTTTATTTTAATCTTCTGCAGAATAACCTGCCTAGCCAGATTGGACCAGTTTTAATCTGACCTCAATGACCACATCATAATGTACTTCATTTTGATTGTTTGTGTCTAATCAGTGTGAAAAGCGATTGGCATTGCTCTAAAGTAATCAAAATCTGCTTTCATCATCACATTGTTGAAAAACTGAAGATTATTAATGCTTCTTAATTCAGTGAACATTATCCTATTCTTGTAAAACTTTTCATTCATAGATTTATTAATATTAACCTTAAACCCCTAGTAATTTTTAAAAAATTTTTATGAGTCCTTAGATAATTTTAAATACTTATAATTCAAAAATTAATGTAGATATCAAAAATCAAAAAGCACTATGGGATGGAGGATTGTCTCTTCTTTCATCATCATTTTTATAAACCACGACCCTGCGCAGCCCCAACAACATCCCTGAGAAAATAAAAAACATTCAACAATTACTTACAAAAGAAACTGTTTTTACAATTTCGTCAACACTTGACAGCCTTCAGCACCACCACCAATGACTTTGTTCATGGCAAACTGCAATTGACTTGGAAGGACAACCTACAGTGCATATAAAGAAACAGTTAAAGTCCATTGTTGATTCTATAAGCTTTAAATCTCAACAATAGGCTTGGACAAAATCTAAAACTTGTAAAATATCAAAATTTTCAAATAAAAATAGTTAATATTTGCAAGCACTTCAAGCACAGCAACACATGTTAGTACACATTTTTGACATTATATTCAAATACAGTAACCAATGGATGCATTCATAATCATGATTTTTATTTTCCTAAAGGGCTTTGAAGAACATTTTTTGAAAATTTCTAGATACATACCATGCATTTAAATAAATCTATTTCGTTTTGTCAAAAACTTGATTGAGATCCTAAATTGTGGCACACTTTTTTGTGAATTGGGAAAAAAATTAATCATCATGTTTTCAGAATTTCATCATAAATTTGTATAATGGTAAAAAACCGAAATATATTATAATGGACCATGGGGTTCCACAAGGCACAGTTCTCGGACCGATTCTATTTGCAATATATGTTAATGACATAACTCAACAGGTAAAAACAGTAAAATTGATCAATATGCAGATGATACATGTCTATAAGTACTGATATAAATGCCTTTAATNGCGAATCTATTAACTATTTAGGTGTTGAAATTGACAATGATTTAAATTTCGAGCAATTCTTCATGGTTAAAATTAAAAAAATGGCTTCTGGAGTTAGGTATCTTTATCATCTAAGAAATATTTCAAATAGGTACCACAAACAATTAATAAATGCACTCTGCCTTTCACACTTTCAATATTGCTCATTCCTCTTTACAAATATTAATTCAAAACATCGCATCCTCCTGTCTAAAACTTTTAATTGGTCCCTTAAAATACTCAATTTTGCACAAAAACAT
>CABFPE010000292.1:888205-901780 GCA_900660155.1 Hofstenia miamia
TATATATATATATATCTCCTGCTAATTTTTTTTAAAAACCTCATCATGACCACATTTGTAAAAATAAATCCTTGAAATTTTTTAACATTAGTGTCCTTTAGTATATGTCTATAATAATTGAATGAGCTTAAACTTATTTTACATATTGTTTTGAGCATAAAGACGAAATTTTGTTAAGATTAAAATACTTGCTAAGCATTAGTAAGTAGCTACAGTGGATTGCAAGCTAATACTGAAGATTAATATGTTTCCTATTTATTATATCTGCACAGAACAAACAAAGTGTGTTTAAATGGAAAGCAAACAAAAAAATAATTTATATATTTTATATTATCTTTCTTAATATTTCAAAATCACTTTGCAACCTAATTAATTGTTGTGATGTAAATTTGATATTTGAAGTTTGTAATTTTCTAAATATTAGAAACTTCTTTATTAAATTGCTATTATAATGTGTATAGTACTTATATTTCACTGTCATTATCTATTTTTAACATAATAGTACTTATGGCCACAATGTATGGACAAAATTTTAAATATTGCCATTATGGATAACTAAAAAATTTCGGTTTGCTATATATGGTAATGGCATATACAGCACCTTTCATCAAAACAAATCAAACTACATAATAATAAATTTATAACAAAACTGCAAATCTAGAAGCAACATTCTATGAAAACATAGTACATTATTTGCTGTTTTTAGCTATCTACAAAAGTTGTTGAAACTTACCAATTGCTTCTGAATTGCAAATTAGAAGTAAACAGTGATATTTTCAATTCATTTATTCATTAGTTAGATGGATGAATAATATCTAAATGATAATATCTTTGAACTATTATGCCTACTGTACTATAGAATATAACATTATTCATATACAATTTTTTAAATGAAAATTAATAATTGGTGTAAATTTCTACCTTATTTAATTTTATTTTTCTGTTTTTTTGGCAGACAAGAATGATTTCTTGTCTACATTCTGTCACAGAATGCAATTATTTGGAATTAAACTTTGGTTTAATTAAAACAGATAGTGGAGTTTTTTGTTACTCTCATTTTTATATATTCTTGTTTTGAATTTATATGCCAAATAATTTTACACAATTAGCCTTCCACTGACTAGTCCACTTTATATTAAGTTTTTGAAGTATGTCATGCTAGATGATAATATAGATTTTAGAAGGAAATATGAATAATATGAAGCAATATAAATAAACTGAATCGAATTAAATATAATAACATACCTCCAATACCTGTATTAGTCTAGATTTAGCTGGTTTCTTCTTGATAAATTCTTGAGATCAAGGTTAAGTGGAACTGCTTTCAATTGTAAAGTTTATTGGTCAGTTTTGCATGGTACTACAATGCTGTGGCATTTCTGGATAAGGTGGAAAATGACTTCCACACAGTAGCTGAAAATGCAAACATATATGTTGCTACAAATTAAATTTCTGAACATAGAATGCATTCATGTAATGTTACAGGATACATTCTTGCACAGTAAATAGTTTTTGAAGAAGCTAATGAAGCCAAGGCCCTGCAGTAAGGATATGGCATCCAAGGAAATAAGGTCTGTCAAAACTAATGAGCCCTATATCTTCATCAAATCACGGCTCCATTTCTGTTGAAATGTAGTCAACTCTGGTGAAATTTGCTGAGTTCAGAAAGTTGTTGTTGCCATCCAGAGCTGACCATAATACCATGGTTATGCACACGACCAGTTTCTCTCATAGTTTTGCAAAGTGTGCTGCTCTGACATATCACAAGTTCAGTACAAAATCTCCAGAGAAAGTCTAAATTCATTTTCTTCTGCCAAGCGTACTTTGTCCACATCAATAGCTAGACAATGACATGCTCAGTAGTTCCACATGAAATCATATGTTTTAGATTCAAGTAACAAATACCAAAATAGAGGGCGTATCTAAAGAAGCACACATTTGATAGTTTTAAAATCGTCGCTTAGCATCTTAGAACCATAAATTCCCAAATAATTCTCATATCTGTATAGAAAAAAGCAAAATTCCCTGATATTTCCTGGTTTTCAAGATTTATGTGCAGGACATTTTAAATGAATTTGTTCATTATTTTGAACATTGGCAGTTTGTGTATTATATTGAACAAAATTTCGAATGGATGACGGTCACGTTAAATGGATTGAAAATGATGAGGTTAACGTGGTTTCAACTGAGAATCTCATTCCCACAAAAAAATCGGAACTGTTGTTATTTGGCGCTATGACACAAGCTGGCATGGAAAAAAAAACAACTTGATGACTTAGACGCTGAAATTGAATGGATGAATATTACAAAGCTTGTTGATCTAACTCCACGTACAAGTATAGGTGATTATGTGAAGTGGAAATTTGACATTTCATGGACAGGCATTATTGTGAAGCCGCAAAGTATTTGTCAAAATGAGGCAATTGATTCAGAGAAGGATGTTGAAGATGGCAACTCAACTAATTGTCTTAGAGAAAGAAAACTTAATATTTTGCAAGAAAATGACCATAACACTGAATTTGAAGAGTGCCAGTCTGATTTGTCAGAATCGGACATCAGTATTAAAGAATCAAGTGAAGAGGATGATGATGATGTCCTGGCATCTCATAGTTGATGGTGAAAAAGAAATATAAATCTTGTTAAGTCTCCATTTGCTTATGAAAGGGAGAAATCTACGTTGTTAGGACCCCATTGCAGTACTACCAAGATTATTTCAGTGATGAATTCCTAGAACAAATATGTTATCTATCAAATATCTATGAAAGAGAAAAGAATGTCAACTCTACTTGTTTACTGACTGTTAAACTTCTGAAGGATGCCATTGATCAAGTTACCTGACACACGCCTGTACTGGGGAAACTTTACTAGAATTTTAAAAATTGCTGAACTTATCTCAAGAAATGATTGGGAGAAGGTAAAAAGCACTCTTCATTTTTGCTACAATTCAAGGCGCACAAGTAATTCTCCCAAAAGAAGTATATTCATTATTAAATTTTACTGAAATGTTAAGTGTGGATGAACAAGTTGTTCCATATAAAGGCAAGATGTCGGGGGTCTAAGGCAGTATAATCCCCAAAAGCACAAAAATGGGGTTTCAAAATTGTTTTTTTGTGTAGCCAGTCAGGACTGGTTCACAATTTAAAATTCTACAGTGGAAGGATTTAGGTAGAAAAATTGGTAAATTAGATGAAGTTGTGGTACATGCATTTCATGAGCAATAAAACATTTTAAATTACTGTGTCTATGATTTTTGTAGTAATACATATGAATTTGTTTGAATAAATTGCATTCATTGAGTTTGTGTATTATAATGAACAAACTTCTTTACTGCCCAATGTTCAATATAATGAACAAACCTAAAACGGACTCAAAATTAAAAAAAAATACGGGATTTCAAGATTAATTTGTTAAATCATCATATAGCACTAGCATATCTTAAATTTAACAATATTGCAAAATTTTAACAATGCTTGCGCAGGTTAAGGTTAATATGGTTTATTAGTTTTTGCTATATTTTGAAAATCATTCCTTGGAAACATTGAATAAAGCTTTTTGTGCTCTTGTCTTTTGAAAAAAATCAATACACTTATGTGCTGTTTTTCTCATTGGATATTTATGTTGGAACTAATGGAAAGCCCATATAACATAGGATCAGAATAAAATTAAAAGAATATTTTTTAAAAACATGTAGAATTATTAAATTTGCTTGCTCACTAGACTTCTCAGCATTCCATTACTCAGGGCAGAACGATTACATTCCTATGTCACATAATCATGATCATACCAGATATTATTTCAAGAGCATAATATATGTCTATTAATGTTTCCGCCCTGTTACTTTAGTACGCAAAGTCCACCCGCAGAGAATTGATGTAGGATCTCCTCTGATACTTTCTTGGCCTTGGATTGGATGTGGCGAATGACGTTTCTAAAGAAAATCTGAATTTTCAATAACCGTATTACGTTGATGTATTTCTACAAAGTAGCTTTGATATAACTGTAAGAAATACCTTGACAAGGGCGAAAATGGATCACTCTTAAGCGGGTTGGATCTGGTCTTGGGTTATTTATTATCGTTAGGTCAGAAGACCATTAGCAGATTTCAGAAAGGAACTAAAAAGTTAGACAGTCTTTGAAATTATTAAAGAATAATGTATTATAAATATACAGAAATGTTTTTATTGATACTAATAAAATAATATTCTAATTATTTGCATATATATTAGTGAAGCAAACATGCATTTTCCCCACTTCAATTGCCTAAATTTAGTGTTTTAAAGATGTACTTGTCAAATATCAAGAGTTTCATAAGCCCTTTAAAATCTCATATATCTTAGCTAAGCAGTTTCTATAAATGCATTTTGAATCAATTATTTAAATAGCAAAAACTCAGTCTATCTGCTAAGAAAGGAAATTCTTGAAGAAATTTCAAATCATTGGGTGCAAATTTACTCTCCAGAGTATTGCTTTAATTTTTAAAACTCTTTTCCTACAATTTGTATCAACTTTCTCAAGGCCTTTACAGGAGTTTGAAAATTTTGGGGTTTTGTTCAAATTATTCCAAAACCGAAATTTCAGCTAATTGTAAAGGTTAACCACATTAAAATGATAATTCCTTCTTAGATAAATGGCTTCTTTCTTGTTTAATGATGGATGTGGGAAAATGAAGATTGACTCAGAAAGCACTGTGAATTGGCAAAAGTTCTGAAATACAAAGTTCATCCTATAGTAATATAAGAAAAAATTAAATAAATTAGAAAAGAAATAACTTTTCTAATAAAAAAAGAAAAGAAAAATATAGATGAAAAATAGGGAAAAATTTTATTTACAAAATTCAAGATTTTAAAATTTTCGTATGCATTTAAAGCATACCTACATCCATCCAATCTAATTTTTTTTAATTTTGGAGAAATATTTGTTTAGATAAACTAGAAATACGAATTAGTAATAGCAAAAACCGCAACAAATGTTATTTTATAATTCCAAATTTAATTCAATATAAGTAGGTGGTGGTTCTCTCATATATAAGTTATATTATTTAATATAATAACAGCTCCTTAAAAAGGCTTTGATGCATTTTGTAACTGTTTAGCTTTTTTAAAATTTATGCAGCTTCGCTTAAATGAGAAAATAATTTATTTATAAATATTTTTAACTTCAGAATATTTAATTGTAATGAATTGAATTAATGTGTTGAAAGTATTCTTGGGTTTTTAAAGCATGGTATACCATTGAGAATAGTACTCTGCGAAGTGTAAATTTAACTCTGCCGTGCATCCACTTCTAAGCAGACTTGTCAACAGCCGAACTTCTAACGAGCCGAGCCGAGCCGAGCCGAGCCGAGCTTGAGCACAGTATTTGATATACAATGAGCCCAAAACGAGCCTATTTTAGGCAAAGCAAGTTTATAGTTCTGCTTGTAAATTTGATTATGGAGATTTTTCTTATTTTTTGCAGTCAGTATGCCTTTCCTATAATCTTATTTAAGAAATGTTTATTAAATAATACAAGAGGTATGTAAAAAATTCTTTGAGCACAATATTTTTAAAAAAATACCGCGCTAAAACAAGCCGAGCCGAACTTACACAAAATTTAAATGAGCGGAGCCGAGCCGAGATTGGAAATGTCGGCTCGTTGACAAGTCTGCTTCTAAGTCCTCCAATTTGCAGTGATCAACAAGACGAGTTGGCCGACTTCACAGGCCATCCGCTTTCCATCCAGAAAAAATATCACGATTAGAGAATAAACACCACATACATAGAATTCCTATGTGAATTTGTTTTTCCTAGAATCATTTGAAATTTCATATTTCGACAAGAGGTCAAACACAAAGTTTCGCTGAAGCACTCATTAATATTGCAATAAAGTATTAGAATATTGAATTATAAGTTACTTGCAAACACTTAGAGCTTTTAGAAGTTTTAAATTGAATTTTGTACCGATCTCTAAATCAAGCCAAACAACACATAATGATTTCATTAGAACAATTTACATGATGTATTACTTTTTTGGACAGTTAGGCTTTTGTAAGTATTGCATTCTTCAGTAAGTCATAATTTGTTAATACATTACAATTAAATATATACAATTTCAAAATTTTGTAGAGGATCCATATTTTATTTTTTCTACAAAAAATTTTAATTTTTAAAAAATCAGACTTATATCGCTTGCAATCCATAAAAGCCAAAGACACGTACATGCTAGGATGGTAATTTTTATGAATTTTCTATTCTAGAAGAAAATTCTAAGAATATTTTGAAGATTTGCATTAATTTCTTACTACAAAAAAATTTGGAGAAATACACTATTTCATGTCTTTGATAGTTTCATGGAGCTGACCCAGACATTTTAAATATTTTTAAAATTTTTAAATACACTGGACCTGAACTGCTTTCTCACACTACACTAATCACTAGTCCAAGAATGAAATCACAAATTAAGATTTATCTAATGAATTTTATTCTTTAATATTGAAGTATACAAAGAAATTTTCTCAATATTTTTCAATACACTTGATGCTATTTAACACAATTACTTGTTCTTCAATTTCCTTCAACAGGCTCTTAGAGAATGCTCACAATTTAACCGTGTTTGCTTCTCTTAGTAACAGTAGTTTGTCTTTCAAGTTGAAAGTATAATCATTTATAAATTTACTAGTTCTGAGCCAATGTGTATCATTATATTTTACTTTGCTAAGTCTAAGAGGAATATCTAAGTCAGTACTCTGAATCATACTAAGGTGCATTAGTCCAGCATGGACAGTAGTTTGTGACCTGATATTGCTTGAAATTGCTAGAGTGTAGTTATCATTGATTCCTTTGACCAACAAGGTTAGGTGGGACTTTTTTATGCTGCTATTTAGCATGCCCTCAACACCATGGCACTACTCATTTGGTTAAAGTAATTCAAATAAAACATCAATATGAATACTTAGATGCCATACATTTTTTGAAAATCTGTTATATGCAGTCAGTGGGTATTTTGGGGGCCTTTAGTAGGATAGAGTACAATTATTCTTTTATGTCAGGTTATAGATATCATATTACAAATTACAGATCATTTGAATAATATTTAGTATTTGAAAATACGGGAAATGAAAAGATGTGGTATCAGAAAACTAGAAATATTTGAGGTATCCACCTTATGCTGCATTGGTTTTAATTGATCTGAATTTGATGAAATTAGTTTTCTAGAAGAATAATTACAGTAATAAAATGAGAAATTTTGTGCATATATAAAATTTTGACAATATTTTGTTGCACTTTTGCAGCATTCATATGCTGTTGTAAATATGTTGTGCCAGAGCCTACAATATAAAATGGGCTGATTTTTGATATAGCAATTTGTTGTAGGGCCGGGCTTGTGCCTAATGTTTTAATTTGTATTCGAAATACAAGAAATAATCAACTTGAAAACTTGAAATATAAAAATGACAAAAAAATTCTCTTTAAGTTTAATTAGCCCTGTTGTTGATTGATGCAATACATCTAACATCTAAATTTTGTCTGTTACAAGCAGAGGCCATTTGTGAAAATTATCACTTTCTCTGTGCTGATCGATGCAAGTTGGCAGAGAATTTTAGTAATTGAATATTATATAAGAAATGCTATGTTCTCACAGTGATGAAAAGGACGATTGCAGTCCTGGTAATATTTAGTTGTTGTAACACATTACACTTAATTACTAAATTAGTGGTGCCGACAGAAAGAACATATGAATCGTGAGATATATCATAACTTAGCGGTAGGGGATAGTACTTAGCACCTTCTATATCTATACACTTATATTTTATTTTGTTCTGAAAGGATTACAGCAAAAACCTTCTGGTATTCAGGTCACTTGAGTATTAATAAACAGAAACACAAACATATTGTAATATCGCTGATATTACGCATTCCTATTCAACCCTGTAAAACTGCTATCTAAACTGTTCTCTATTTGCAACAACTAATTGGTATTATATACAAAGTCATTATCAACATATTTACAAAAACCTGAAAACACTAGACTGGTCGATACTGATGTTATAATATTATCTATATTTACTACATCTTATTCTAAGGGATATGTTGCTTGGATTTGCAGGAAAGTTTTATTTTTCTTAAAACATTACATACATTGTTGTAATAAAAGAAATTAACAACACTTTAAATGAAATCCATGTAAAAACCTGTCAAATTTTTTAGGACGTTTAAAAATACACGTACAAGTTAAAATAAACCCAAATTTCAATTCCATATAGAATTAATTTTTCGGAAATGTTTGGATAAAAGAGTAGCCAAATATAAATGTTTTCGTTGTAATTCCCTTTTCTTAAGGTTTATTTATATGATAATTGCGGTAATCCATTTAAGTGCAAAATTGTCAGTTAGGTTTTGCCATGCCCAGCTACTAAAAAGATTAAACATATTGATAAATCGTTGTTGTCAGTTATGCAAACAATCGCCATTATCTCACTGACTATCAATGGCAACATTTTTATATGTTTTCCATAAAAGTCTAAGCAAAATAAGCAGTTTCATTTATAAAAAGAGGAGAAACACCTCATTTACATTGTGCACTCTAATTTTTGAGGTTACATTATTTTGTAAGATGAAAGCGTTTAGCAATTTTAAGAAGAAACCAACAAAAGTTAACAAAATTTCTAAGCAATTTAAGGATAATCTATGCACAAATTTACAATCATTTAGGATATTTTTGTTTTCATTGGTGTAATTTGTGAAGATGCACATTCAATGCTATTTGGTAGTCAAATGCAATCATTTAATAAAGGGGCTCACACCTGCTCCAGGAAGGGTTGAACTCCCTAGCACCCAGGCCTATGGCTCTATATGACACGTTTGTTGACGCAAAAAGAGAGTGACAATATGGGATTAGCATGGAACCGAACCTACCAGATCGACCTGTCCTTAAAATTTACTACCAGATCCAACCCGACCCAACCCGAAACAGACTTTTATTTCTTACAATATAGACTTAGCTCTCCCTTCATTCAAATGGTGATTAACTTTAATCATTTTTTGATAACGTTATCCTAGTCATTGCACTGGTCGTACTTAGCGTCCTGGATTCTCCTCAAATTGAAAGTTGATTAACATTATTACATATGTATATCCGATTTCTCTAAAATTTCAACAAGTGACACCACACACATATACCCCTTCCTTTATGCAGCTTACTACATGATTTTTTTTTGCATTTGCATATGTTCCTATTATGTCTATATATATTTTACCCTGTAATCGACAAATACTTATCCGAAATAAGACCGTGTTAGTGACTTTAGGTGACAATCCCTATATACATATGAGCAGAAGTTAAATCAGTACCAAATTTATCACATGGCTTAATTCGACCAGTGATTTTCTTTGAATAGAAGAGGTATTACACAGAACATACAGCAAATTGCTTAGTCATGCTGACATTTGAACTGCTATATCACCATTATATAAAACTAAGTTACGAACTTTTATATCATTTCTTGGCACACCATATTTTATAGACCCCCATCTTTTCAATAAAAGAAGCTTCTCTTTAAATCTTTCCCTATAAATACTTTTGATTGATATGATTTAAGCCGAACTGCATTTGACAAAATCTTCCTTTGATCCCAATTGCTTCCAAAAGGAATTATCACTTTTCACGGAGGTGATATATTTTTATCAAATTTTTTCAAGCCGTCTAATGTTTACTATATTTGGATTATGTTAACCGATTTGTTTCAAGACCTCTCTTATCGATTTTTCCTCGTTATTAACTTAATTATCACCAGGTGCCTCTTTGATACCATTAATACACACATCGGGAGATTATATCAAAATTATCTGCTGTACTTTGAGCTTTGCTAATACCTGTTGACACTAATTTGGCCTTTTGAGTTATTTTGTCTTCCATTGTAGCTATCCGGTTCACCATGTTCTTCTCCATCCCCGGTGTGGGCTTTACAACACATTGCACATCTTGGGATAATGCAGCTGAGTCACAATTTCTACGAGAAACAGTCATCACAAAAAGCAAAGCATTATTTCAAATTTCCAGAAAGGATGCATATGGCAACTACATGAAAAGCATATAAATTTGTTTCTGTTAAAATCGATGTCAGACTTGCATGTATTATAGCAAACACTTGTATTTGAAATTTCATTTGAAACACCAGTCATGAGAGAGGGGGTTAACCAAAACCTATTGTCTTGCTTGCTTGTTATTGAAGAAATGACCAACCAATGCATATGTCAATAAAATTGCTACTTTACCCAATCTCACTAAACTTTCTTGGGAATTCATTTTGAAAATAGGTTGTCACCGATAGCAGGTATTAAGTTTTAAGTCTATATTGAAATGATATCGATTAATTCATAAAATTGAGCATTAAATGGGGCTTTAGTCTATTGAAATTGACTGAAACAGTAAAATTTCATATTTAATGCAAAATCCCCTGTAAATAAAAGTCGTAAAAATTATTCAATTTTATTATGCTATATATCAATCACTAGATCTTTTTAAGTTGCATCTTTGTAAGATAGGTGAATAATCGCGTCTTCAACACTGAATGGGCCACTTGCAAACTGGCATTTTTGGCTGAGTATCTTATTCAGTGTTGATTTGATTTCGAAAATTTCTATGAGCGTTCCACAGATCTCTCTGAAGTACGTATTGTTTTTTGCATTTTCTAAAAACAGTTTGACGTCTGTTAGTGAAACATGCATTTTGGTAAAATTTTTGGTTAAATATTCTGCTGAAAGATAAGCTCTATATTAAATAGTTTCTGATATGGGTGTCGAAATGCATATAAAGCTAGTATGTATTTTTCCCTTGTGTGTTATATAGTAGCCACAGGTTCTGCTATGCATAAAACGCACGCAGTTGAATCTCGGAAATTGAAAAATATTTCTACTTTACTGTTTCTGAAAAACTTGATGAATGACAAATGAAGAATTTAGAGCCTTTCTAGAACTAGAAGTATTGATTATTTATTTTGTTGTCTTCTTTTAAAACATCTAAAATAGCATTTTACTTTCTTAAATTTTATGAACAAACTACGAAAATCAGTTTTCACGACATACTGTAAAACAAATAATAGATGTTGCAACAATTACGAGAAGTTTTGCATCTTTTTCATTTTGCGCTTAAGGTTGATTTCTTTTTTCTCTTCCGTGATTGAAGGATTCAATCTAAATTTTATTAATCTATTGTTTTTCAGTAATTATTCAATATGTGATTTTGAAAGTCCTGGGATTATTGCAATACTGTACCAGGAAACTGCCCTTTTTGTCTATATTAACAAAACATGTATAACACATTTTACCTGTATAAATCTATTTTCGTATTAATTACAAACAAGACTATATAATATATATGCAAGTAAGATATAAAATAAAAAACTTGAAGCTTCCTTATTTTGAGATGAAAACTTTTGCCTTTAAATTGTTAGTAAAAAAATAATGTTCGCTTTCTATATTGTTTAATTAAATAAGTGAAAAGAATAGATGAGATGCTTTTCGTCTATTCTTTCCACTCGGTTGGCAGAATGCCAGTTAAATATAAAACGGATTATTTTGTAACATATACTTTATGTTATAATGTACTTATGACTGTATTGTACATTCTACATGTTATATTTGCTTTTCAAAAAGATGTTGGTCTAATTTTATTTGACTTTTAATTTCAATACTTTGCATAGTTTATGATGAGAATTGTTTCGTTAACTTTTTTTCTCATCATCTTGATTAGTGACATTATTAAATAAGTCAATACACTAAATATTACTCAAAATTATTAACTTATACATACACTCGGTAGTGCCCTGGACTAAATAGTCACTGGTGCCTTTTTCTTGAATTGCGAACCCCTAACCAAAAATGCTAAATGCGCCACTGCCGTATATTAATTGAATATTTCAAATGTTTTACATAATTCAATTACTATTTCAGTGAAAATATTAAGTTACAATTGCTGAGATGTTTTCAATAGAATCCTTTACGTATGACCAACTATTTTACATATCAAATTGCTGGTTTCCGTCCAGATAATAATCTAGGAATTCGCAGGAAGAATTTTATCGTCAAAACGGCCATTTTGACGGTTGAAAATTTGAAATACCATTTTCTCTTGAAATCTAATCATTCTCACAGATTTTTGTTAACATTTTTCATAGTTTTTTACGCATTTTAATACAAATTTTAATATTTTTTAGCATAGTGTCTAAATAACATATTATCTCTTTGCATCTAAGTTGTGAAGGAAAAGCCTAAGAAGAAACTTCCTTGGCCTTTGAAATTCTATTTAGATTTAATTATTGCCAAACTATACATATTGGATAAAATTCCACCGTTTTTGGTTGTTGAAGCAAATTAACAATTTTGCAATTATTGACTGAGGGACTACTATATAAATTTATTAATCTTTGACATAACAATTCCCACAATTCCTATATTTGATGCCCAGTGGCAGCGGGTTATTCTTTGAGGACAGAGATTCTCACAAAACAGAGTCCTAAGTAAAATTGCAATTATCCTATAGACCATTTATTATCAAAAAGGCAACCAATGAAGATTCTGAAATATAGGTTTATTAAAATTTTGCATCCGCATTTTATACCAATTATTGTCATTTATGCTTCTTGATTGGCAATAGCATTTGTTCACTAGTGGGTGCATCAAGATGGGCACTAACCCTAGTTAATGAAGCTTACAATAATTGGCAAAAGCTTGGAAATTTCTTTCATAAATAACAAAACTTGATAAGATATTGGATAACTTATATAAATTTCTAAGATTTTCTAAAAAAATTATCAAGTTCTTTTCAAGTATAATAAAAATTATTTACTAAGATCTTGATAATGTTTTTATAAAAAATTATCAAGCTCTGCAAGAATGCAGAAAGATTTTTCTAATAGAAGATCAAGATTAAAGTTTGAAGTGAATGTAGAATCATCACCCAGGCTGAGATGTGCACTTAAAAGCATCTATTTATTAATCCGGCCATGCAGTTTATCCATTGCGGGTAATGTCTATCTAAGTGAACTCTTGCCTCTAATGTCCTTTGCACTCGAACTAATCCATGTTAAGTTACACACAAGTATGACAATTAACCACTACTGTTTAGGTAGCTCCAAGAGACTCCAGTTCGTAGCAATCTAGGTTGGCAACTGCCCGAAGCAGTATCCAGTCGCTGAGAGTCCATCCGCTGCTCCGAGACTTCCATATTCCAAAAACTCAGCTCATGTTCAGCAGGACAATATTTATTATGTGTGCCCTAGCTATTTGTGCTAATAAATACCAGTCACAATTCGACTTATGGACTCACTCAACAATGTGTGGTGTTAATATAATCATGCAATATGCTAAGATGCATTGACACTAGCTGCAGAATAATTAGAAAACTACGTAATAGAGCAGCTTCCTAGCCTACATATAAGATAGTTAAACTAGCAACAAGACATGACACTAGCTGCGACAAGATAAAAAAATTTAAAGCTATATACAAACTAACTATAAACTAAAGCAGCTTCCTGCAGTTAAAATAGATACAAAGATAACAATATGATACAACACATTATCAGTCATTATAGGTCTC
>CABFPE010000292.1:920681-940105 GCA_900660155.1 Hofstenia miamia
ATATATATATATATATATATAATACTGCAACCGCTCGGAATTTAATACAACTATTAAAACTCTGTTTAGGCAACACTTACCTGTGCAGATGAGATAGCATCATCCTTGTTTAATGTTTTCTATCTTATTAATTATCAAAATAAGTTTGTTCAACTCTCATGTAAAAATATGAGATAACAATTTTCTAAATGAATTTGTTTATTGTAGGTGTTCGGAGAAACAGACAAAGTCATTATCTTGTCAACTCGATTATCCATGTAACTTAAACCACGTGATCTTGTACCAAGCGAGCCCTAGCTAATTATCTACATATGAAATACAAAGATAAAAACACTAAATCACTAAATCACTGACCGGTAAAAAAATTCGAGGTGAAAGTTTAAGTTGTCAAAATTATAAATAAATCTGCTCTTAATGGAAGTAAATTCTTTAATGATTCGATATTTACAAATTTTATCACTTTTTAATAATTTAATTTAGGTTATTTCTATATTTATAAATATATCACGCTATCTCAGAAAATGTTCTTTAGTGGTTTTAAAGTATAATGTACAGAATGTTGTTTAAATCATTTCACGAATGCTATTGGTGTTTTATAATCTAATAAACAATTACGAATGTATAATAATTAGGTTAATTGTTTTGAGTACTATACATATGTAAAAATGAATTTTATATAGCTTTGATATTCATTTTAAACTTAGGAACTTTGTTTCTTACCTATTCAAGCTATACATGGTGTAGAATTGCTTCAATAACCATAATCAATTTCATTCGCATTTAATTCAATTTCAAACTGTACAATACTATTGGATGCATTTAACATATATAATAAATCTCAATAATTCTTTATGAAATTTAGTAAATTTGATTTTGGAATCCTTACAATCTCACTTCTGTCACTTCCGTTCACTTGGACAGCTTTTTGTAAGGATTATGAAGCCATCTATAGAACATTCATTACTAAATTTTGACATAAATATCTCGTCAAAGTGGACCTGGGGCTGATCATCATAATTTACATCGTGATACATCCAATTGCATTTTTCAAAAATTTTAAAAATTAGGACATACACCTTTTTTTATCGCCATAACACATTCAGTTGAACTTTTGCATGAAGCCCTTAAAACTACTTTTCATTATATTTTTAGTTTGAAAAACTCCTTGCGTAACACATTTTTAATTTTTTCAAGAGTGGTGCATTTATCTAAATTTTGAAAAAAATATTGCAATACTATGAACATATTTCATGCGCTGTTACAAATTATTTGATAATATAGACTTCGAATTGAGCTTTACAGGTATACAACTATGTATGTACCCGATCTGAAAATCAAATATTAAAACACTTTTTGACTAAGTTTACGGTACTAGCTTTTGCAAGTTGTGTTGCTACATTGAGTACTGACTTAGGCATTCCCTGATACTCTTCATAAAAAACAATGTTCTCTTGAGAAGGTGTCGAGTCGTATAAAATCAATACATGGGTAATCCATAACCTTGATTGGCTTCGATTGATTTATCAAAACTGAAAATAAAATTTTCACCATTTTTTATAATTTTTTCCAGAGTTACTCTTGAATGTGATTCAAAATATAAAAACCAATTAAATTTATTTAAAAAGTCAAGCATAAGAGAAAACCTATATTGATTAGTAATATGTAAGCGCATGTTTTGATAAAGTAATTAAGAAAATTGCTGCAAGGGGGCAATATTTACCAAGCCAAACCCATCCTTTTACATATTTTGCCATAATCCCATCCAACCCTCTTCAAATAGAAGTTTTCCAAATCTATTTCAGTCCAAACCTTGCCTAACCCAATCATAGTAATTTTGAGATTTCCCCAAGAAACAAGACTTACACTTGAGGGTAAAACTATCAAAGTCAGTTGTTTTGATACAGTAAGCCTTATTTGATACGAGGCTTGTCAACGAGCAGTAATTTCTAAGCTCGGCTCGGCTCGGCTCGTTTAAATTTTGAGTAAGTTCGGCTCGGCTCGCCACATAAAATCTTTCAATGAGGCTGGTTTCAGCTCAATATTTTTTTAAAATATTGTGCTCTCAGAATTTTTTCCATTGCTCTTCCTATTATTTAATAAACATTTCTAAAATAAGATTAAAAGTAAGGAATATTGAATGAAAAAATAAGAAAAATCTGCATAATCAAATTAACAAGCAGCACTATAAATTTGGTTTGCTTAAGAACGGCTCGTTTTGGGCTCGTTGTATATCCAATACTCTGCTAAAGCACGGCTAGGCTCGGCTCGTTAGAAGCTGGGCTCTTTGACACTGATATGGCATGAACGACCAAAGCTACCTTTCAGCAAAATTGGAATGGATATTGCAGAAATTTCAAATATAACATTCCTAATCTGCGTGGATTACTATTCGCGATTTATACAAGGCTCGCGTTTATATAGTAAAAGTGCTAGAGCAGTAATAGAGAACATTAAGGACATCATATCAATGCACGGCATTCCGACTGAAATTGTTGGAGACAACAACCCATTTGGTGCCTACCAATTTAAACAGTTTGCAGAAGAATATGGCATCAGAATCACTAACAGTAGTCCCAGATATCCACACTCAAAGGGTATGTTTGAGAGACCTTTAAAGCCATTGCAAATGTCATAGTCAATGATTTTAGAATGGCACTACTAGATTATAATAATACACCGCTAACATTCAGTGAATACTCCCCCGCACAGTTATTATACAGCAGGAGATTGCGTTCATGTATACCTACTAACTCGAAACAACTTAAGCCCAAGTTGGTTTGCTGTAAAACATTTGCTATTGAACAGCAAAACTACCAAAAAGAGAGAAAAAATATATATGATTAAAAAAGCAAGAATCTTGGTGAACTAGCTTGAGGAACAAAAGTGCAAATAACTACACTGAACGATGCCACAGGATGGGTGATGAGGAAATCGGATAGTCCCAGGCAATACATTGTTAAGACTGGAAACAAATTGATTAGGAGAAACAGAAGACATTTGATACCTCTAACAAATCCTTACACTCTTGACAATTCATACTACAGTTTTCCAGAAGATGCACCTGATGAGAATGCCAATGTAAAAGAAGGTCAGGATAATACCCCATTATCTAGCCCAATACGACTAATGAGCCAAAGGAGATCTGAAAGACAAAGAAGACCACCAGATTTTTATGGATGCCCTACTCATTCAACAATTTGAAAACCTTGAAAGGAGAGATGTGCTACATGTATGACAAGTTGCAAGGTAAATGCTGAAGGTCAACAACACATGTAATTAACCCAACAGCTTGCGCAATGCTTTACCTATATAAGTGTTGTAATTACATTATAACGTTTTATAATACAGTTATTAGACTAATTGTATTAATTCTCAATACAGTTTGATACATTGAAGTGCTAGTGTAAAATGTTTTCAAGTAGACTAAGCTAATACTATATTTTCTTAAGTAATTCATGAAATATTTCAAAGTAAACAATGAGCTCACATTATGAATTTAATCATTATTATCTATAACGATCCCAGTCCATTTATTGTGAAAATTGCTTAAACCAACCCCATCTATTAGCATTCCTTATGAAAACTTGACCCAACTTAACCCACCGACATCAAAATGTGCAACAAACCAAGTCAGTGCATAGATTGCACAACCACTTGCACCCCGACTAAGCAAATAGAATTGGGGATAAGCATCAATATTATGGTATATTATAGCAATTGTTGACAGTAATTGCTAGAAATTTCAAATTCAGGAAAATGTTGTCTGTGACTATTAGACTGGAGAGATATACAAATATATTAGCACAAAAGAATTTAATTTATTCATCCAATTTACTCGTTGAAATACTTAAAGTTTATTACTTTTTTAAAGTTGACTGAGGTAAAATTTATTAGCGCAATATTATTGCAATAAAGTGTACTATAATGCAGCGTATTGGAATGTTATTGGAAGGTGTTTTTAAAAGAAATAACTACTTAGCTAGATTTATATTTTATATATTAAGTCGTACAAAATAACCAAAGTAATGATATTAATAATAGTCTTTTAGAATAGGGTCTAAGAACTTCCGACTTCAACATTTAGTAGAGGTATTTCGATATATTCTACATTACAGAAGCCCATGGCTATGATAGAAGACTGAAAAGCCATTGTATTTATTGAGTTTACAAAGAAATTATCAGCTATATTACAATTGGAACACATAGAATAGTTTTCCATTAACCATAAAAAGTAGAACATTGAATGTATACTGTACTCCCAAAAACACCATAAGAGTAACAAAATCATTATGACTTCAATTTTGTTGAAATAATGTCTTCATAAATTCAAATATTTTTCTGCGTACAAATATTTCCTAAATTGCTACATTACACGCACACATTTTCTTATGCATTTTACAAACGTGACAATTTAACCACAGAACGTTTTAACTTGATTTTCAATCTTCGTCATACAAACAGGCTTTTTATAATTTCTAGAACTACATTTGCTATGGGCTTGCTAAAAAAAATCTTTATAAATTGCTATGCAAACTGTAATTTTTCCGCCCTCTTGATTGTTTATTAGTTTCAAATTGGGTTTTAAATTATGCCCAGAAGAAAGCCTGATTTTTTGAATTCTTAGGAGTATATTTTGAAGTTGATTAAATTCAAATGATTTGATAAATGTGAAAACTTGATCATGCTGAGAAGAACCGCGATCATTTTCATCAGAGTCGATTCTATCAGTCTATGCATAAAACAAGAATTTCTCAAAGCAGTCATCTAATAATTGATGATGTTCACTTCTTTTAGTAGTAGATCATGGAAAGCAGTATATATTTGACCTGATCAGCTTTATAAATATAAAATACGAAAAAAAAATTTCTGTAAAAATTTTGAGAATTTTCTCTAGAAATTTGGCTTTAGCAAATTGTCTTCAAATTTTCAACAATTTTTATAAGAAATAGATGAATAATAGTTATATAAAAATTACTTTTGAGAACATCTAGATATCCTGATTTTGTCTGCTTGTAAATAAAAATCGTCAATTAATTCATATTAAATTCGCGAAGTTTGGTATACATAGTGAAGGGTTTTTTAGGTTTAAATTGTCTATTAAACTCACTTTTCATTGTTCGCACACTTAATATTGTGTAAAAAAATACTGGTAATCATTTATATCCATCATATGTTCACAGTAAAAATGTGTGATCTTGTATTCCAAATGAAGAAAATCATTTAATAATCTTGTATGTAGATGATTTAAATCTTGATGCAAAAATTGAATGTGTAATACCCTAGAAAGTATTAAGTGAAAGTCCAAACAGATTAATTCAATACAAAAAATCCATTTTCACCACCAAAATCCAATAATTTGATTGTGATTGTAGTTTGTCCTCGGAAGTCGCTCAGTATCTTTTGCTGTGGTATTGATGCTCATGTTTTCAGAACAGCTTTATGCAATTCTTGCCTTTCTGTAGGATTGATTACTTCAACATCATTGGTCAAGGTATTAAGAAGGCCTTCATCCAGTTCTGAAGTATCAGGACTTTGTATAGGCTGCATCAAATATTGAAATGTCGGATGACACTGTATTACAGTTTTCACGAAATATATACAATTCCATGCACATAGACGTTTTACACAGATTGTACATAAATTGCAAACATATAAATACTAAATATTGCATTTTACCTAGATTATCATACCTGATTCATTTTCAGATTATTTTACTCGAACCTGACACGATGCGCCTCTCTGATGATTAATCAAAAATATATTTTCTTCACTGCAAAATTACATACTTAATCAATGACATTCTCTGTAAAACTGCATTCCAAAATTGTCAGTCTATCTGCATATTGTTTTTTATTCAATAAGAAATATCATTGATTGATAATTGCGTTTTTTCACCTTATGCAACTTAGGCGCATTAAGTTTAGTATGATCAGTTTTTTTGAGGAATTTACACCTGCAGATAAAATATAATCGCATTCTTTTCTTTTCTTTGTTGTTTTGATTTGTTAATTCAACACCTCTCTACAATAAAATTTAAATTTGTAAATAGCTCTTTGTTTTTAACTTATTATATATTCAAAATGCACATTTAACACTTTTTTATTTTCTTTTAGTAAATACTACAGGCTTGCGTGCATGTATATGCTTACAATCTTTGAAGCTGAAATATTTTAATAACTTCTTGCAGTAAATCATAAGAATGCATGACTAGAAAGAATTTATTTTTATAAATTAGTTTTAGGGATTGTTAGAATAATATGCCTAACAATTAATGAATTACCATTGTTGACATAGCCAAAAATGATTTTTCTTACATGCAGTGTAGTCATATCTAACATATAAAGACCACATTCTTAAAATGGTCTGTATTTCTAAGAATATTCATTTTTGTACAAGATATGAATTCAAATACTTTACAAATATCATAAAATATAATTAATCCAGCAGAAGGAAAAAGTTAGTAACTGTACTTCTTCATTTGCAATTTTTTGCTTTCAATTGTACATTGCGCTCCTTAATGTTTTTTTAAGTATGCACAATCTCTACTACATTTTTTAATATTTCTATGAATCAAGAATGTCTGCTTTCAGTAGTAAATAGCCAAAATTAAATTGAAACTAAAATTTTGCAATAAAAATGATTTCTTATCATCTGAAAAAAACACATAAATTTTTAAATATATCACTGACAAAATCTAAGTTTTCACAATGCAACCATTTGATTGCTAGTGCAGCTTAAGTTATTTTTCGTGATGCTTGCTATCTTACTTAAAATTCTCTGTTAAACTTATGGATTTTTTTGCAACATAATACAATTTTTTGAAATTTTATTTTATTAGGACTTTTAGCAGTTAAAGTTCATTGAAATTCATTAAAGGCACACAGGTAAATGTGTAGTTTTTCAAAGCTAATTTTTTATAATTGTTGATTCATAATTAGTGTCATTTCCCTAGTAGGTAAATATCAAAAATAGTCAAAAATAAACATTCACAGTTGAAGAAATTTTTTTGGAAATTGGCTATATTTATTGACGTTAAAAGTATGAATATATGATAATATTTTTACGAACATATAACAGCAAGTTCCATTATTTATTTTTTCAGCTGGAGAGAGTTGCAATTTTAAAATCACTCATTATATTTGTAATAGACTTCGAGTTTTGAAGTGATAGTAAAATAATAGTACCCTCTAAATATTAAAATTATTCCCATGAATGCAATAAAATTGTCATATCGCATTCTTTTAGTGAATAGTAGTACATTGTATGAAAGAATGATACTTTTTGTAAATACTTAGCAAGTCTAACTGCAAATTAGGAAAAATTTATGGCTAGTAATATTTCAAAAATTTATATTTAAATTTTATTCATGACACTTTTATTACTACCTATATGACATCTGCACACTTATTGTAGGAAATATGAAAAATGTATCTATATTTGAATCAACTTACAGGCAATATATCATAGCATATATTCTTTAATAGGATTTGCAAAGATGTATATGTCTATCACTAAAGAGAATAGGGCTTACTAGCACTGCACTGGATTTTGCAATAATTTACATGAATTTGTAAGAAATTCAAATATATACTTTTCTATGTTTATCTGCAAAATTCATAAATACTAATAAAGAAAATTGTAATTTTGTTAAAACTACATTTTGACTTCTCTATAATGATAAAAATAATGCAATTGAATATAGATACGCATTCAGTATTGATAAAGCTAAAAGCAGTAATATGCTGTTTTATCTAGAAACAGCTTGCAAAACAAAATCCTTAAAATTAAGTCTGAGTGGTCTTAAACAAATCTTTCAATAGTTGGAAGAATGCATTTCTAAACATGGGACCACTGACAAAGTAAAATACAAAGTTCAGGGAAGAATTGATCAGGCCGAAGAAATCTGCAAATTTTATCATAAATCTGTGAAAAGCGTCATCTTTTATATTCAAATGAATAATTTTTGAAATTATGAACAGGGAAACTATCACAATAAAAATTAATATCATAAAAGCAAAACTTGATGTTATCAGCATGATAGTTAGTCTTCTCTCCGCCTCATTCCCCTTTTGATGGCGTTGCAGTTTGTAAATGAAAAATATATTGGTAGTGCAAATTGTAAATAATGGCAGAACTGAAGTGATTATGATCAACATGAATGCTATGTACAAACGCCCTAGTTCCGAATTAACATTGATTGTACATGTGCCGTCTACAACGTCATAGGCGTAAATCAAGCCAGTACTTAACATGTACGCAAATATAACTATCCATAGGCTTATTTTGCGGGCTAGCTCGGGCTTGCTGTATTGCTTGTACCAAATTGGTGCGCCAATTGCTATTGATCGATCGATAACCAATGCAATCATGTGATAAATCGCTGCACGAGTACTTGCCCAGCTATGCCAGTATATTATCTAAAAAATGAAGTGTTAAAGCTCATTACTTTTGCAAACATTGCATAATTTTCAGAAAAATTTTATTCTTAAGTAAACGTTTACTCTCTTCTAGGAATGTCATAAATATTTTCATTTGAGATCATATTGTTTGGATGTAGTTTCAGGTGTAGTTACAGTGAGATTCTTTCTCTACACGCTTTTTACTTGTAAGGAGGAGGGTTGACCATAAGCTTAGGCGAACACCACATACTACATAATCCTTTATTTCTTAAAAACACCTGAACTGTATGGCTATGTGATGTTTGTTTAATAGTAAATGGTATTGATATTACTTTTCAAAAACCATTCTAATTATATGCCAGTTGTGCAGTAGGCCAAATTATTTTGCACTTCCCAATACTTACATGAATTTCATGTAGTATCTCTACATGTGTTTACAATTCAATGCGCAAAACCCTCTTTTGCATGTTATACGATTGTTGCGAACAATTTGACTAAGTGGAATTATGCAGGGCGGATTCTGAAATCAGACTACAGAGGAGCACATCACTAATAAACCTGATCAGTCTAGGAAAACATATTCCTATGTTCTATATAGTAATTGCTAAATGTCATTATCAAATATATTGACATGTAAAAGACAGACAAGGAAAAACTTAAAAAAAATTAAAGCATACTTCGATTACAAATTCGTGTCAAATGGAAAAAAAGTTTTCCTTGAACACTCTTCGATGGCATCATTTACAAACTCAGCAACTACAGTCTCCTTAGAAACGAAAAGCAGGGCCTTAAACTATTACGTGAGGCACGAATCGCGTTCTAAAACACGTAATTACACAACTTTAAGTTGCCGCGTCTCATGCACTTTAAAGCAATTTACAGCCAACTTTCCTGCACAATTCTCCTGGAAAGCCGTTTATCAAGGGTGCCAATCAACATTTGATTATCACGAGCAATCGCCCTCACAACTTAATTAACAATGCAAGAAAAACGCAATAACATCAAACAGGCAAGAGGACAGTTCGAGTGGACTAAAAGTCAAAATCTAACCATTTTACTCTGTTCCTTATTGGTTGTATTATCGCTACCCCTTTTGAATTTACCTTTTCGCGCACTATGTTTAGTATAGCTGCCAGAGTAAGCCAGTTATTACCCGTTTTGCATCGTGAAACATGTATGTTTGATTTTTTCGCATAATTCTATAGAGCCTGGCAAGTTCTGTTAATTTTGATGCCACCACGTTCACAATTATAGGTGGGTTTTGGAATATAAAAGAAGAACAATGAAAAATTTGATCAAAATTGGAGAAGAGTTTCTCATTAACTATGCGATTTTGTTTTCATCAGCGTCTTTGGCAATTTTGTGTTGTGTTGCAAAACGTAACTAACTCAGTTACAAGTTAATGGAAGGTCAGGGATGAAGATTTGAAGTCTTCTGTACTTAGATCTTTGATCAATTTTGGAATTAGCTTCATCCCAACAATTGCTTGCTTCTTGATCTTGGAAAAACAAGTAAGCACTATGCTAAAACTGGAAACTCATTATGTAGGTTTGGAACACGTTCTTAACAAAATAGGGTGTAGAAGAAATACGGAATCCGTCTTTGGAAAAACCTCGTTTAGATTGTGTCAATGAAACTAAAATAATAACCTAAATATTGCATTACCATGCTATTGGTTCATTCATTCACAAAAACTTAATAGCATTCAATGTTATTTATAATACCTGGCCATTTGGCAGGCCATGTGAGCTTAACTTTAGTCACACAGGGCTAAAATTAAAAAATTGTCAATTTTTCAAGCTTCAGAATAATTTTATTCTGATCATTATATTTTTATGAAGCCAGCATATCTCCAAAAAATTTTTAAGGCTGTCAACAATAAATTCCTTGCATAACCGAGTACCCATGTAGCCACCACCAGTGGTCCACTGGTGGGGAATGAGTGGCATAGCGGCCACCAGTTCCCACCAGTGGACCACTGGTGGGGAAGCAGTGGCAGGAGTGGCAATTACAGCCACTCATAGCCACCAGTGGACCACTGGTGGATAAGTAGTGGCAGTAGTAGCAATTTCAGCCACTCATAGCCACCAGTGGACCACTGGTGGACCACTAGTGACATCTGATTTACTCTTAATCATAAATAATATATGAGCTAATGCTTGCAAGTAAAATATTATTCATTATTATGCTCTCTTAGATCTCATAAACATATAAAATTCATTGTGAAGAGCGCTTTTTTGCAATTTTCCGTTTGCAAAAATTATAAGATATATAGGCAGAATGAAATTTCAAAATAATTTATTCACGATTATTTGTGGAGCTTGAAATCAATGTCTACATGAATACCTAAATTTGGGCAAAATATATTTTTAATTATTAGAAAAAATAATGTTTAAAAATTGCAATTTCTTCGGAAATTGAAAATTAAATCTAAATTGGGCATTTTTGTGTGCTTGTTGTTATTGCTTATAATAAAAAATTCATTATACTTTCCATTGTCAATCTTAATTCAATATAAATTGTGAGCTTGCTAGCATTTCCTTCAACCCTTTGTTGGGTTTGTGTTAGTTTAAACTGCAATGTTTAAACTCTATTAATATAAAAATTTGCTGTTGCTACATTTGAGACATTGCTCTAATACTTAAATCATATTTTTGCCACGAGTGGCCCACCAATTAGCCAACAGTGGACCACTGGTGGATCACCAGCTAGCCACTGGTGGTCCACTGGTGCACGGGCGGCCAAAACCCACCTGGTGGGCCACCGTATCTGCCACTGGTGGTCCACCAGTATTTGGCTACGTGGGTAATAGCATGGACATTAACAGAATTGAGACGCTTTGGCCATCATCAAGCAGTTATGCAAGGCCAAACATGCACCACCAAGATCTCTCTTGTTGTTGGGCTAAGTATATTATGGTTGAAAAGACACCAGCTTACGTGCAAAATGTGTATGTTTTCGGCCAAACCATAACGAGTCCAATTAGTTATTATGACCTAGTCAGATAAAGCAAAACTTTGGTCTTTATGTGAAGTGTGTTAATAAATGTGTTACATATATAATACTTTCAATGCACTTTAAGATAATATATTAAGTATTTTGTGGTAGCTCAATTGGCACCAAAAATTAAATTTAATGAAAATCATAATGGTGACTAGTATTTTGCCATCTGTTGCACGGATTAAAAAGAGTACAAAGATTATTATCAGGCTAAATTCACTCCAATTCTACTGAGATTTTTTCAAAAATATTTTAAAACGCTCATGAACTAATGAAGATATTCAAAATCTAAAGACACAGCAAGATAGAAAATTGCATCATCTTTCTTTTTCGAGCAAGCAACCTTGCTCTAACCCATCTAGACTCCTAATGCGCGATAACTTTTGACTAAGCGCATTGCGTGCCTGGAAGGAACTTACACAGTTTTTCTTCAAAAAACAAAAAATTTTATGGTTAGTTGTTGTTCCCATTGGGATTAGACCGCCTCATTATTTGAACACTTGGTGGGGAAATAATTTAAATATTTTTACAAAATCAAATTTCTCACTAACAAAATATTCGTATTTACATGTACTTCAGGCACAATAATAAGTTTTAGAAGAAGTCTTTATCATTGCAAAAGCAGAAACAACCCCATCGATGTGTTTTCAATATTTCTTAACAGGCTTGCATAAAGTTGTTCAAAAATGTGGAAAAATTGGTTTGTTACTTAAAACTAACATCAGTAGAAATATGATTAAAATTTTTGTTTGGACATTTTCCAAGGTACTAATTTTGCCTTGATGATTCTTTTGATAAGATTGATCTAACTTTTCTTTTAAAGTATATCTCAAAATTTGACCATTACTAGAATTGTATACTTCAGAGCATTAACTAGATAAATTTGCAATAATGAAGACAATATATGTTGCAGAAAATGTTACAATTTCCAAAAGGACACTGCATGGCCTCAACAATTTTTTTTCATTACTATTTTTGTATCAAAACGTTTTTAACAATAAATTTTGCTCTACCTGCTTCAAGGAAGTGGGAAAACAATTATTGAATTCGGTTTAAAAACATCAACGTGAGAACTCAGCGATTTATTAGTTTGTAAATGTCTCACTGTAGTCTATTTAATGACAGGCCCTGGATGTAAGTAGAAAAACCTATATTAATATGACAAAAGAAATTAAACCTGGACAGTAAGTAATGAAAGTTGTGTACCTTACAAGTCCAACGATTAAAGTTGGCAACGTCTACGTCAAAATAACCTCCGCCCAGACTAACAATGCCATCTTGGAGAATGGAAATTGAGTCCCATATAGCCAAACATTTAATTAGTGTTACGGATGAATTCTTTTGTTTCAAATAATTAGCTGTATGGTACGAACAGAAATTTAAGAATATTCCAACAATTGCCAATATGAATCCCAAGAGAGTAAGATTGCGCTCCAGAATGGTGTATACACTTTCGCTCACTGTGCTATTTCTCATCTAAATTTTGCCAGATTAACATAAACAATACATGTGACCCTAACGTTCATAAGAATCCATTGTTTGTACTTAGGTCGAATGTTTTGTAATTTATGAGACAAAATTTCTTTTTTCGATTGAATTAGCAAATCCTTCAATCTCTTAAAATGGGATTTGAAGGAAAACGTGTAAAAATTTTACCACAATCAACCATAATAATGTATACAAGAACAGATGCTTCCAATCCCAATGAAATGTATGCCTATAGCAATCAGATTACATATATATATATATATATATATATATATATATATTATATATATATATGAAGTATTTGCTCTAATCTATCTGCAGGGGTAAGCAATGTATAATTCATATGGCAATTATTTCAATAATTTGAAATCGATTAATCTATTGAATACTTTGGAAAAGGAAAAATTACCAATTATTTACAATTACCTAACGTTCACTAAAAACATGAAATTCTCTATAATATTATAGAAGTTCATGGCTAAAAACGTATTCTCACTAATATTACCGGGTGACAATCTTGAATCGTGCATCGTTATTTTTTTATCTAGTTAATTAATATATTATTGGCTGTTGCGAGTGTACTGCACAGTTTGATAACCCAAAAAAATATATTATGCGTACATCAAAGAATTCATTTTTGTATATTGAAAGCATAGCCTTAAACTTATTTTGTATCCTCGTTATCTTCTGTAAGACACCTGATATTGTGATGTCACACCTGTTTTGGTTGGCATGTCAATGTTTTTTCAATAATTGTAAATTCTTCAGAATAATGAATTTGTCAATTACTTTTACATGAAGGAATATCTAAGCAAATATATATATATATTTATACATATATATATAATAGTTCCTCTCCTAAAAAATATAGATGGATGCGCCTCTAATAATTATCCCACTATTTGGACATATTTGTTTTTACATGTATATGCATGATATATATTTAGAAATGTGCAATTATAGATTGTAAATAAACATAAATTTCAAAATCTTTAACGGGCATAACCTCTGTTTGTATTTCATGCAATGCTTAACTTTGAGAAGAAATTTGATATAATTCATTACAGAAATGGTTATCCAGAAATTATTAGTTATTGCTTGTTGAAGTATAGCTTATCAAAGTTTTGTAGAGGTTATGTTTTTACTAAGCATCAAATTCTTTCAAATAAAAAAAAGAAAGAAATACCGTGAACAAATGTCATTTGCATTAGGGTGTAGTTCAATTCTTCTGTTCAATGAATTGGCATCAGGTTTTCTGGTGTAATGTCTAAAATGTATTGATTATTAGGACTTAAAGTCTTTATATATATATATACATATAAATTTTATTAATTCCACAAATTAACTCTATTTTAATCAATACTTTATCATCTTTGCAAAATATCTCCGAAATGTTTAAACCAATTTCAGTTTACTACATAACAAAAACAATGGTCTTATTAAAACAGGTGTAATTGTTCATGTTGTTAATTTGTTAAATTATGGTCTTATTTTGTTAAATTTCTTTATGATGAATAAGAAGGCCATTTTTATAGGTGCTTGAAAAAAAATTTTTCGAAGAAATTATCTACATAAGTAAGATGTTGTAACGAACCTACATCACTTTAAGCTTTATTCATTTAACCTGAAAATAAGGATTCCATCTATGTGTGGTTTATACTTCAATAGTTTTTTAATATGAATGTGACAATTGCAGAAGATTCTATATTGGATAAAGGAATTAATGATTTGCAATACGATTGAAAGAACATCTAAATTGACAATGTAATTCAAAAATTTCATTACATCAACACGAACTGAAAAAGAAAGTTTTGAAAGAACATATCATACGAAAATTACCGCCGCAATGAAACAACGTTCGCAATAACTTTTATTTAAGAGCCGTTACACCTCTCGAACAACCCATTTTTGACAGAAACCAAAAAGCCAAATCGTCGCAAACTGACGCTTAAATTAAACAATTTGATTGGCTAATATTAATATATAAAATAAACCTGTCGCACGAAGTTCATTTTTGAAAATTTTCATCCAAGCCGAAGTTATGGTAGAATTGTCGTGTAACTGCAGAAAAGGTAGATGTGTCAGTTGTAGTGGGTGTTATAGATGTGGATGCACTTGTGAGAAACGTAGAAGAAACAATTCAACTACAAAAGGATCTAGTAAACGAAGACGACTACTGGATGTGGCCCCTGATCCTATCAACACGGTTTAGTTCTTACTGACACTTCGATTTAAAATTATCTGTCATCTGGTAGAAAAAATGGGTTGGTCGAGAGGTGTAACGGCTCTTAAAATAGAAATCATTCGCTGAATTTTAAGCTGAGCGCAATAGTATGATCTCGCATTTTCTGGCAACAACAAAGTGCTCCAGAAGTATGAATGGGACTTATATAAGATATGATTGTTCTTTAACGTCTTCATAGCATGAAAGTGTGAACATTACAAGTGTTGTGCAATTTCACATTATTTTGATAGATTTGTCAAGGTTTTTTCACCATTTGAGTTTTCGTTTTGACATAATTTTACCAGACAACTTAGAATATCTAAGTTGTTCTTCTAATGACATCATCAGGTTGACAATCTCACACTGTTGGCAAAGTGTCTTTATGCTTATGACTTTCAGTGCTGAGTTATAGCTATATGAAGTAAATTCATGAAAAACAAAATTAGCAAAAATTCAATAACTAAAATTTTATTAGACATAATTTACATAATATATGTATGAAGAAAATTTTCTATAGCCTTTTAGACACCCCGTTGTAATTTTTTATGTTAAAATTATGTTCATAAGCTTAAATTCCAGATTTTTAATATACTGATACTTTTATAAATCAAATTTTTGATAATTGAAAATTACATAAATTACTTTCGCATTCCCAAAACTAAATTTTAATATTTTAATCTTGCTGAAAAATTCCGGGAATATTTTTAAATAAACATTCATCAATTAAGAATTTAAAATATTATTTATATTTTATATCGATTATATACTGATACTTTTATAAATCAAATTTTTGATAATTGAAAATTACATAAATTACTTTCGCATTCCCAAAACTAAATTTTAATATTTTAATCTTGCTGAAAAATTCCGGGAATATTTTTAAATAAACATTCATCAATTAAGAATTTAAAATATTATTTATATTTTATATCGATTATATACAACCTAAGTTTCATTGAAATCTTAAATACAAAAAAATTTAAAATTTTTTCTTATTGGTTTACAAAATATATTCAAATATCATCTACTCATATTCTTTAAAGTTAATCAAAATGTTTTTATAAGTTTTATACAATTTAAATTTTGGTTTTCTAAAAAAATTCTGATTAAGTTTGCATTTTGAATTTTGAATTTCAATTTTTTTCTTCTTGATACATTTAATAATATTAATTGAATATACATATGATATTACTTTATAAATGTTATTTATGTTAGTTACTAGATATTATTGGTAAAGTTTAATAAAGTAATATTAGCGCTCAATTACTATTTGAGTTCTATTGATTATGTTCTAAGCAAATAATTTTAAAATTTAATGAATCAAATATTGATATTTTTATTGTTATCTAATTATCAGTTACCTACTACATGGGAATGTTGTTGGTAAATTCTGCCAAAATTCTCGCAATATTAACTTACATATATTTGGAACATTTCTGGAGCAATTAAATTGTCGTCATTTCTTACATGGAAGGAACATTAGAAAAAAATCCTTTGGAATTTGGAAGCAAAATTGCTTTTTATTGATGTGGGAATTTAAGAAATTATATGACACCTTATCTACTATTTAACACTTTAACGACATTGGGGTAAAAAATTACCCCATACAGACATTATATATATATATATATATATATATATATATATCAATCCCTAAGGAATAAATGCATTTGCTTCCTAACAAATGGATTAGTTCTAGAGTTTTTCATTGGTATTTTTTGAAAATTAATGTACATATATGTATATATATTTACGCAGCCATATAATTTCCGACAATTTCTTCACTAGCATGACCTTAGCTCGACTAATTCTTGAATAAAAAATGACATATACACCACTCATTCGTAAAGCAATGTTGAAGTCCTTAAGCAGTGTCTGTTCTCTATGGATCACGGGATGAGCACTGTAGCATCTTTGGATTTCAAGATGACTACATGATTGTGTCAAGAGCAAAGATTCTTTTATCTACATTGCTTTGCAGCATAGACGTTGCTGGAGAAGAATAGAGCCTCGTATTGTACAATAATTACATATTCGATCAAGTAGTGTGGGCCAATTCTTGCAAGAAATTGCTGTCTTTGGCCATTTACAATGTTCAGTAACACACTAGTTATTGTAATATACAATATTTACATTTTATTTTTTACTTTGTATCTAAATTATGCTAATAATGTGACACATAAGCATCGAATTTTTCGGCATAAATTTGCAAGGACTATTCTTGTTCTTTTCCCTGGCACTAGAAATACTTCCCCTAGTTGCTACTTTGCAGCAATTTCCAAAGCCTGGATCTATCAGGGCTAGAAGCACAGCTCATTGCCATGTCTGCTCCAGAAGTGAGGATTAGAAAACTCGATAATTCAGTGAAAAATTTAGCTAGAGTTTTTGAAATATAATTCAAAAATTGTTTCTAATATTTGTTAGTCTTTCTAACGAAACAAAACTATAGTTATAAATTGAATCGATATAAATATCTATGTAATTACTTAAGTTGTACTCTTCTATGTGCTTTTGTTTGAATATATTTAATGCTTTTTTCATTTAAGAAGCAAAAATACTATTTAACGATGTTGGGGTAAGAAGTTACCCCAGTGATAGTAAACGTAATTTTTTCTCTTGGTCGTTAGAGGGTTAAAGTAATAAATAATTTACTTTATATATTATTTTTGCGTAGTTGTTTGGCAAAACGATTTTTGAAAAATACAAATTGATTCATACACTGTATTAAATATATTATAGCTACACAAAGTTCTTCGACATAAAACACCGACGCAGTATCTGAGAATTACAAATTTTGGATTTAAAGGTTTATAAAATGTGAAGATCTTCACTTTGAAAATGCAATTTATTTAAGAAAAATGAAAAATTTGACTACTTACAAATCATAAATAGACGTATGAAGCTTACCTATATCGCAATGGGATATAGATGCAACGCTGAATTTATATTTAGACGAATGAACCAATAGGAAGCATTTCAGCTCAACCAATTGAAATAAATCGTTCTCCAAAAACGTATGCTTTCCAAACGTATGAAATGAAATAAAAATAATGTAATTCTTAGCGATTTTTTGCAATTATAAATTAGATGGGCTGCACAAGAGTGCCATCAATTCTTTCTGCAATTCAAGATGTAAAATTTACTGGACGAAGTCAGCTAAAATTTGAGTCCCGTTAGATGTAAGCCAGTGTCGTTATAGATCAATACTTATAAAAGGGTGTTTACGCTGGCAAAATTGTTTATTTTAAATTTAAACTTAACCTATTCCTGAGAATATATTATTATAATTATTAATAATTGAAAAGAGTCTCTTTCTAGCAAATTTTTAGACATTCTTGATGCAAAAGAAGTTATATTCGAAAATAATCGTAAAAATGAACAATGTTAATGTAAATATTTTGAATATATTACTAAACGTATATTTATGCTAATAGTTTACCATAAATTACACAGTTTGTAAAGAATTTATATTAAGATGGCCCAATGTATATAGAAAGCAGATATATTGGTCACGTTGTTGGAAATTATTCCAAATTTAAATTTATATGACATATAATGCCTTATTGCATCTATATCATTCAACATCATCTTCATCGAGCACAAAACCTTAACTTAGGAGAGATTTTCAAAGAACTTCATACGAAATTGATACCATATTCAATTAATTTGAAATAAATTTGAAATTTTTCATAATTCAGTTCCAGTTCCACTTATTATAAATTTTAATAATATATATATGTGTATTTATTGAAATATATACTAAAAGTTAACACTAGAGCAGCGAGTACACCTTGAGAATATATTTACATCTAATGTTTCAAATGCGAAAATTATTGAATAGAAACAAAATTTCTACTGACAGCAACTTCAATGAGACCATGAAGATATTTGGAAGTATATGTATGTGCTAGTGTTTTTGCTGCATGAATAATGAAGCAAACAAAAAAGGCTTATAGATCATTTTGACCTATCGTTGCGTTTCTATTATTAAAGCAGCTATATAACTGCCGTCACCGCTAATAAACTATCAATCGTCGGGTGATTTTATAATTTTATACCTGATGATGAGAAAATTGGAGAAAAAATTACTCCTTTGCTTAAATTATGTGAGAATATTAAACTTTTTTCATTGGAAAAAGAAATTTTAAAATTCTTGATATACCTAGTTTAAGGCTATGAACCATGAACCGGCCGGGGCAGGTAGTTGGCCATCAACAACTAATACTGGACGGCTTTTGGCCGGTAAATTATATTTTCATTGTATTTAATTTATGCAAGCGTATTGTATATATATATATATATATATATATATA
>CABFPE010000292.1:952849-964763 GCA_900660155.1 Hofstenia miamia
AGTAAAAAAAGTAAGTTAATGTGGGAAAGTAAAACTAAAAAAATGTAAGTTAATGTGGGAAAGTAATACATGTAAAGTAAGTTAATGTGGGAAATTAATACATGTAAAGTAAGTTAATGTGGGAAAGTAAAAAAAATGTAAACTAAATTAGGCCACATAAATAACACAAAAACTAGTAAAAGTACATTATTAGGTCAGTAAAACACCCCCGGCAATATCCACAACGTCTCAGGTCAAAGGCCACCCCTCTCGACCAATCAGAAAAAAGTGAGAAGGGAGGGAACCCCCCTCTCGACCAATCAGAAAAAAGTGTAACCTCCTACACTTGACCTCTCGACCAATCAGAAAAAAGTGTAACCTCCTACACTCAGATATATACTACTTATATTATGAAGAGATTAGGTGGGATGACTTCATATATCCCCAAATGTCTCCATCTATTTGACAATATTTATAATAACTCTTTAGCAGGCAAGATCAAAACCGAAATTAACGTCAATATCAGCTATCTATGGGAGATTCTCTACAAATTATAAGTCCTTGATAAGAGCAAGTGACAAACCTATAAAGACTATGGAATATTTGTCGGGGTTACTCTACCAATCAACAGACTGAAGAGTGCATGTCAAAAGATCAAGTCCATGACTCCTCCCCTGGAAGTGTGCCCACTAAGGCCAGCTTAATCATGCTTGACCTCTGGCGACCCCTGGCACGCAGAGTGCTGATCTGTGTTGAGTCTGACCAGCAGAGAGTGAAACCAAAGGCTGAGCTTCATGAGAGAGTTGTGCCTCTCCAGCTTTCGCCAACCAAGGCTACTAACTGGGTGACTCGTGAGCATTTACTGTCTGCCTGTAATAAAGATCCAATAATATTAGGAGATATTTGCACTTGAGTGCAAAGCACCAAGTGACTAGCTCTCCACCCCAAGATTGAAATTAAAAGATGCCGGATCATAACTAAAACCCATGATGAAGCAAGGCTCCTTCATAGGTATGGCGCAACAAATGCTGGCCTAGTCTATCTAGAGGCCAGAGATAGAGGAATTCTCTATATAACTGCCCTCATAGATGCACTCTATGACTCTGGGCACCAGCAGCAATTTAATGCATGGCAGTTAATACTGTGTTGCTGTCTGTTCCACAAAACTACCAGAGAGTCTCACATCATCATCACTGCCCCCACATGTGCATAGCACACATTGCAGCACCTTCATTTACCCTGTTGCTTAGCGTCCACTCTTGGTTCAGGACTCTGCACAGTGACGTGCCCATCAAGTATTAGCTCAGTGCCACCCTTCTGATTGGCTTTCGCCTTTCATAATGGGAGGTTAGCTTCTCCAGGAAGCTCCAGGAGGTTACTCTCTAGGACGGTTCAGGCACACTTGCCCTTTCAGTTCCCATGGAATATTAAATCTTTCTCCACCTAAATGCACTAAATGAGCAAAAAGCTGGAAAGTTGGATTTGGCTTGGTAATATGATTCCAAACTGGATATTAAGAGAATTCAGATAGGAACTTGCTCTTCCCATATCCCTTCTGTTGAATTACTCATTTAACACCTGTTCAACTGAAGCTTTCACTTATGCCAACATCATATGCATAGAAAAATCTACTCCTATTCATTCATTTTGCACTGTTATAAGGTCTATATCCAGTTTACAGAATATTTGCCACAAACAATTTCACCACAGAGAAAACTCTCCACACTTAACATTTCACCACAGAGAAAACTCGCCACACTTAACATTTCACAACAGAGAAAACTCGCCACACTTAACATTTCACAACAGAAAACTCGCCACACTTAACATTTCACCACAGAGAAAACTCGCCACACTTAACATTTCACAACAGAGAAAACTCGCCACACTTAACATTTCGCCACAGAGAATATTTCACCAAATACATAATATGTCATAAGAAAACCCTTTACAATATTTTATAGACCCAAGCCCTAACCCAAGTCAGAACTTAACGGTTTGTAAACCTAAACCCTAGAACCTAAACCTAAATTTTTCAATATTTTATAGACCTAAACCCTAACCCAAGTCACAACTAGAACCTAAGAAAATGTTGTGGCAAAATCTCTCATGTGGCAAGTTTTCCTACTGTAGCTAGTTTTCTCTGTGGCAAAAATTCCCATGTGCAAAAAATATTTGTGGCAAGTTCATTGGTGGCAAGTTTTCTGCAGGCACTATATTCATAAGTCATCAAATCTGAAAAATAGCTGAATCAATTCGCCTAGAAACAGAGCTTAAAAAATCATGGAAAACTTTGATCCAACACAGTTTGGTGTCATCCCAAAAAATCCACCTTTCTGCTTTGATAAGTATTTCACAAGAATGGCTTGAATGCCCTGAATCCAAGGATGCATATATTGTAGTATATTTGCATCATTGTGTAAAATAACATTTAGTGTCTAATTTATAATAAGATTTGATACTAGTTATTGTACAATTAATGATTAATATCCTTTTGTAATTTGATTGGTCACTTGTAAGAGGAATCCATTTATGTGCATAAATTTGAATCACAGACATCACTGAATCTTTTGACAATTTGTTCTGTTATTACTCATTGCTTTATAACAAGTGAGCTACACTGTTGATTAATATTTTTAAGTGGCAGAAGTCATTAACTTCTGTTAATTTAAGTTTTGCTACCCTAGCTTCTAGTTGTTTTACTTTTGCTATTATGCATTTCCCCAACCCTATATTTAACTAACTTACTATTTTAGCATTTTTTGGATATTAACTTTTTCCAAAATTGCCCACTTATTATCTTTATTATATTTATTTATATTATGTTATTGATCAGCATGATGAATGCTTAGGGTATCATTTTGGGTGACAGGTAAGATAACCAGATGCCTTAAATGGTCAGATGGTTAAACTCTTTAGTCTGGGTGATAGTTGGAATTGGCATAAGGATGAGTACAGTTAGGAAGCACAGTTTTCCTGTAGCTATAATTGTTGTATTTTCTCTAGTCTAAAATGAGATGAAGACTTAGGTGTTGGAAATGGTGCATACCTTTGGCCAGAGGCCTGATTCTGTAGGAAGAAGTTTGGAATTAACTTGTTCTCTGAATACTTGTTAACCTATGGAATGAACATACCCTTGTTTTTTCAAAAGATAGAAGTACATAATTAACTAGTAGTTTCTTCAGTTGTTTATTATTTTTAAAGATAGAATGCTCACTGAATGTTGCTTGTGCTTCTACCACAAGTCCAGCATTCTACAATATTAGAGTTTTCCTGTTAGATTTCAAGAAGGTGTTTGAGCTCATCAGTAATCCAATTTTAATCAATATAATGTGTGAAATCAGTATAAATAGTTACACTATCAATTGGATTATTTCGTTTTTGATTAACTGCAAAAAAGAGTGAAACTTGCTTGTGGTACTACTTCATCATGGTAATTACAAAGTATGTTCCCCATGGAAACCAAATTTTAACTGTATATCTTGACACTATTTTGTGCAAATGGCCAGACAATAAAATTCATTGATGACACTACTGCATGGGAAATTAGTAGCAAAAAAAGGCTCTGATTAATATATTCCCATATAAATAATTATTCAATTATACCCCATTTTAACCTATGTACCAATATGTTTTTAAGCAATTTTTTGCATTTTTTATAAAACCTGCCTTTTGCAGACATCCCAAAATGTTTTTGAAGCCACTTGTTGTTCAGAATTTTTACATGAAATTCAGTGCTTCTCTTTTAATTACACTATATTTCTTAAGCAAAATATAAAGTCTGTCAGATGTCCTAAAAAGGTTTTTTTTAAGAAATTACAAATATTTTTAATTGAATAGCATTAGCCCCTACCCAATCCATATTTATTTTAATATCAACCATAACTGTCATGGACAATTGAATGTGTATGACAACATTGGATACTTCCAAATAAATAGTCAAATAGGTTTGGGCAACATCCTTCTCCTGGATGGACCAATCAAACCAATTTCCTGGTCGAATTTATCTAATATATCACACTTATAGAAATGTAGCATCCACTACCAAGCTCTAACTCACATTGACTGATTCCTTTTGAATACAAATCAGTACTAAGTGCGGGTAGGGATGTACTTTTACTAACTGCTTTAATCAATTAGTACTCTTAGCTAACTTTGATTAACTATATAGTAAATGTTGCTGCTCTCCTGTTCACTGATCTTTCATGAGGCCTCTGGCTGACTCTGATATCTGAATCTTTCACAAGTAACCTTCTTCATTATTGATGGATTGTTTCCAGATCTCAGCTCAATGAAGTAGATTATGTGTTCCCTAGCCTAACTCAGTACAATCCTCAAGGCTGGATGTAACTAACTTAAACTCAATTTTTATTGTGTAGTTTATACTTGCAACCTGGAAATGTCACTAGTTGCTTAGTAAATATTAATTTAGCCATTACCAAAAAATACTGGCTTTAGTTCATTTAGATAATTAAATAAATAATTACTTGCAGCTTCCTAACTTACATTTAATTAATAGTACATGCTTGGTCTCATTATCAGTCTATTTATAGGTCACCTATGTAGTCTATTTAATATAAAAAATAATAACCTATGATTGGTTATCCAACCATTTCTATGAAGTTTCATTACCTCATACATGCTGTTGGAAGAATCAATTGTCAACTAAACAAAGAAAAACTCCTAATCATACCCCTAACCTAAATGCAGTTTCATGGCTTGGATCAAGGACCCTAAAATTGCTCCCAATGTGTGCCCTTGCCACTACTAATGCATTTACCATTTAGCTTGACATTCTGAAATAATAAGCAAACCAAATTAAATCTAAAGAAAAGATTTCCAAATAATTTACTTCAACAGTTCTCCAAATCATTTCACTCTATTTATAGTTCCAGATCCAAAAGTACCTGTTGATTTGAATTTTAAATGATCTGCCAAGATGGCTAAAAATTGGAAGCAATACTGCCCCCTTCATTTTGCCATATTGTTTCAACAAGTACCATTTCGTTAATGTTGCTTCTTAGTTGCATTTTACAAAATTAATGATGCTAAACTTAAATTGATTTTGATTTACAATAAATATTAATTTAATCATAGCTTGATGATAATCTCCTTTGACTGACTAATCCCTTCTTTGTTCTTCTTTGGCAGCATTAATTCTTGGATTATGCTACAGAAATGTTCTTCTCAAAATTAATGATATAAAGATGTTGGTAAGCAAAGCAAGACTTGAGAATCACAGGATTTAAATTAGTATAATTAAAATTTTGTATTTTAAAGTTATATAATCTGTATTTTATAACTTCCTTTGGACTGGTTAATTCACATTTCCATGATTCATTAGAGCAACCCATAGATTGCATTCCATAAGTTTTTCCATTTTCTTCTGTTTTGGTATTATTTACTGCTTTCAGTATAATTGGTTCTCTTACAATTTGAATTCTTTTACTCATTTTCTATATAAGAGATTAGAAAAAATTAATTTCAATAATTTGTTTTAGGAAGGAAATATGTCAAATTTTGCAAACTAATTCATTTTATAGGCCCTGCATCACTTGCAAACAGCCAAAATGGACTATTCTTGTGTGAAATATCACACCAAATTACACCATTTGATGTAGCTAGTCCAAATATTAATTTATGATATTCTAATCTTTATTGAATGCATTGCACCAATAACTAATAGTGCTACTGCATACTTTCCAATTAATGGAGCAGCTGCCATAAGTAAAGGGGCTAAAGCACCACCACTTTTTTTCATTGCATTAAGTTGTGTTGTAGAAATTTTAATCTCACAAACTTGATTCATTTTCTTAGCTTTTCCTAATTTGGTTAATTTGTCTTTCTGTTAAAAGAAATGGAAGGGAAGTTCCTTGGCTAGTATTACTAACCCTTAAAATTATAGGACTTGAGTTTTTAATACTTTTTTTCAATTTATTTAATTGAGCTTTAGTTAAGTTTAAGTTATAATTTTATATTCTGTAATTTGTATATAAAGAAAAAAGAAAATATTTTTCTGGCTTTTGACAAAGTTAGGCTTAAGAGAGGAATTATTTTTCCTTAAAATGTTAAAGTAGTTTGATTTGATGTTGTATTCACAGATATGTCTTGTTTATACATAATCAATGAATTGAATTTAAATGAATCTGTTTTAACACCATATAAAGTATATCTAAATCTAATTTCAATGATAGTGTTTTGAGATTTATCTTTTTGTTTAGATAAATCAAATAGAATTATTCCATATTTTTCCCTAAAATCAGAAAGCTTAATAAATGTACCTGTTGAAAAGTCATTAACAAAATTATTATATCTTACAAAGTTGGTATAAAGTCTTGGAAACTCAACAGTTGGATTAATCTCTACTTGTGGATAAAAATTATCATTTCCTAATTCTAACTGACATAAAGAAATTTCAGAAGATTTAAAGGTATCAAAGTCAAGTTCATTCTTAATTTGATCATTAATTTTATCTTCAGTGATGGTATAGATGAAAGCATATCTAGATTTTTGTATTGAATTACTTATTCTAAATATACCTGACTATTGATTAATAGGATTAGATTCCTCTAAGGGGTTTTTTATATACACCCAATTATTATTTATAAAGCTATTCAAATACATCGTTTTTCCACTGGCATTGAATCCTAATTGTGGTACAAAGAAATGTAATTGAGTGAAAACTAGTTTTCCATTTCCAGCTGGATTAAATATTACATTGTCCTCTTTTGCTAATTTAATATTTATTTGAACCTTGCCTGCAGGTAAGATACAATATCTTAGACCTCAAAAAAATAAACTTCACTGATATAAAAAATTGCATTAATTTTGTTTCCATCTTTTAGAAGTTCTATTTTATCATCATTGTCCCTGTAGAAGAATTCACTTGCACAGTGTTCAAATAAAATTCTGATAACTCAAGAATGTTGTGTAAATGGGTGGCTTTTGAAAAATTTGTAAGATTTGTAGTAGAAGTACTATTATATTCGACAAATACTTTGTTAAAAAATGATTAGACATCACCACTAATTGTAACATTTTCTGCTGTAACAAATCCTGTGTTATCCAGTTTAGCTATTTTAAATGTCACACCTATATAAGCATTAAACCAATCATAAAATATTATATCTGTAAAACTATCAACTATAAACTTATAATTGTTTTTATTTTGAATATTAACTGCTGCAGGAATTATAATTGGAGTCTGGAGATCAAATCTAATGTATTCATTTCTTTCTAGAATTGTTGGATTTCTGAAGTCAGTCATTTCTGCTATATAAGAAAAAAGAAATTACTTTTGCAATAGTTTTAAAAATCATGTCCTTATATTGTCAAACTTCTGGGGCTCATTCTTGGAAAACTTTTTTTAACAACATTTTTATCTCTATTCCCTTTTGTTCATTTGGAGTTTCTAAGTTAATCTCAACAATTTTAAGTTTATTTGCTACTTTTGATCTTTCTAACTTTTTATTATTGCTTATTACTTATGTATTAATAAAATTAACCTTTAAAGGGGATGTTCCTTGCCCAGGGATAAAATTTGTTTCCTTTAAGGGGAGAGCATTCTTTCCCTCTGTGTCAATAAAATTTACAGTTTCAATAGTTTTCATAGGTTTTCTTATATTTAGTCATCTCTATATAAGAAAAAAAGACTTTTTTTTTGCAATTTTAAATTAATTTTATTTTATTAAAATAATCTTATTTGATTAAAAATACTAAGTGGACATGATTATCATTTAAATTAATAATTAAATTTTGGCTATCAGAATGAATATTCTTATTTCTCTTATTTAATTTGTGTTTATTTTGTTGAATAATTTACACAAAGGTTGTTTTGTAAATGGAAAACCTGATACTAAATCATTTTCTGGAAAAGTAAATACTATATCACTAGAATTTCTATTATATATCCTATCACTTATCAGAGAACAATTGTATAATCTATACAAAGAGATTTGTAGACATATTTCAGGAAAGCTATAACAATTTCCATTATTTATTCTGTTAACCAACTGTGCAATTCCATTTAATCCAGCTTTCCATTCATTGCAATGCAAGATATTACTAACAACTTTTTTAGATCAAAAGTGGCAAGATGTTATCAGGTGTGGACCCTGAAGCAAAGCACTGCAGCTCAAGAGGAACATGGAGTGGTAAGGCATCACCAGTTACTGTGGAAACAATTGTGACTCACAAACAAGGCTCAGTGTGTGGAAATGTCTCAGTGACTGTGTATTGTACATCCTTAGTAATTTAGTGTATTGATTGTTCTTGTTATTATTGATGAGTGCAATAGATGAGAGTTTGCAAATGTTCTGCATAAGCTTGTTATTAACCCTGCATATAAATGGCCCTATGTATAGGTAGATATAACTATGCCCTGAATACATGGGAACAATCAATACAGTTGGCAGAAATAGAATACCTAACACAAATAATGCTGTCTAACATGAAGGTCACAATTAACAACATGTAATATAGATCAGGGCTCATAGGCACCTCATATGTATAATAAAGCTTGTTATTACTTATTACACCTAAAAATTTGGATCTAAAAAGGGTTAGCCTAAGGTTAGATATCCAGCTATTTAATGACATGATATATTATAACAAATGAATTTGTTGGAAAGCTACAATAAAGTAAAAACCCCTATACATAGACTTATCCTAATAGAGCTGCATGACAAAGGAAGTTCCTGGCTAACAGACAGCACCACATTGTCAATAGCTGTACATGTGTCAGCTCCAAGAGTTGCTTTAGTCAAAACTGGGGACCACTAGTTACTACTCATGCACTCTGACAGTTAGCTTACTGTTGACATATATAATCAAACCTGATAATATAAATTAAGAAGTCAAATGAAGTAAATTCATCACCAAATAAATTCAGTGCAAGCTATTTATAATAATATTGCACAAACAATTAAACAATTGGCATGTACCTGTTCATAGTTTAAATTTGTTTACTCCTTGCTAATTTGTTTGTCTGCTAATGTTTTCACAATGTCAGCTAATTAGCTTAAGCAATTTGGTCCTTCTTGATTTGCCAAACTGTTTTGCTGATAAATGTAATATCAAACTGCACAAATAGTTTTTATAAAAATCAAAAGGATAATAATCAGGCTGTTTACAAAAATATAATTAATCAATTTGCTGATAGTTCTTAGTTACTTTCTTTGTTAGCTTTTTTGTATCACATCATTATGCCACACACTGAATTAAAATGTTATCAATGCCTTTTGTAAAGTTAGGAACATAATCTAAAATTGTACCCTCAGTTAGCATTTATTCAAAATTACTCCCACAAAATTGATTATTAAAGTCATTAACAAAACCTAGTTGATCACCAAATTGTCATTAAAAATATTTTTTATATGTTTATCTGTAGTTTCTATTGGTCTATGGCCATTTGCTACCACTTCATTGTTTATATATGCTGACATATCTTTATACTTATAAATACCATCAGGCAATGCAGGACCTTCATCATGGGAATATTCAATTTTGTTGTCCTTATACTCCTCAAAAATATTGTACCAAGAGTATTACATATTTATTTGATCCAGGCAAATGTAATATGGTTGTGTTTGCAATCTTATGTGATTTACAAATTTTACTGTGAAATCAGCAGGTTTACCTACAACATTTACATAATTTGAATTTAGAAATAGAGGAATTTCAGTCATATCTGCTATATAAGGAAAAAAGAAATTAATTTTGAAAGTTAATGTAAAACTTTTTAACATCATCTTTAGTAATAGCTTTCAATCTTACTAATTCATCAAGTAGCTGAATTATTTCATTATAAATTTGAGGACAATCATTTCCAGCATCCTTAGAAGAAGAAAGTAATTCTAAATGATCCATTAATTGTGAAGGATCATTGTAGTAGAAAACACTTTGACCCTTAATTATCTTTTTAACTTTTGATTTTTGCAATTACCTGTAACTCCAGCAAGTTTTACAAGATTCCTAAATACTCTCTTAGACTTTTTAGTATATTTATCTTGGTTTTTATTATATCTCTTTTTTAAAATATCTATGAAGGATTAATCAATTTTTTCAGAAATAATTGGTTTTCCATAAGGCATGCCATTTTGATCTACATAATAAGTTTCCAAAATATATTCTCTATATAATTTATCCATATCTATATATGTAAGTCTAAACATGTTGTCCTAAACTTTAAGAGACTTCTTTTTCTTAAGAATTCTGTTAACTGTGGGTAGAGTATCTCTATGATTGAGTTCTTTCCTTGGATATTTCCATCCATATATTTATTAGTGTCAACCAATTGAGTATTTTCTGGTCAGTGGGAAGAAACTAAGATCAAATATAAATGTGATTAAAAATATATGATAAAAAAATTAATTACCAACTTAGATTAGTTTGTATTAGGCAAACAAGAAATATCAGTGAAAAAGATAATAATTAGCATCTGTTGATTCTACTAATTTGGCAAAATGAAGGGGGTGAATTTGCTTTCATTATTTTTAGCTATCTTGGCAGGCAAACTTTTGAAATTTGAAATCAACAGGTACTTTTTTGGGATTGACTATAAATAGAGTGAAATTTATTGTAACATTTGATAAAGAAATTTCTTTGGATTATATAATACAATGTTCAGCTAAATGATTGGTGTTCAGTAGTGGTGAGGATCCCATAATGGGAATGATTCGAGGTTCCTTATTCTGAGCCATGAAGCTGCACTTATGTTAGGGATAAAATTAGGAGTTTTTATTCCAATTTAGCTGACTACTGATCCTTTCTTACATGTACTAATGATAAGAAATTCGAGATAAGGCTGTTAACCCAAATGTAGGAATTTTATATTTATATTATTCTAGATCCAAATTAATGACTATAATGTGAATGATAATGTGACCAAGCATGTATAAATTATTACATGTAGGGTAGGAAGCTGCTAGATATTTTTATTATTTCATTAAAGCCAATATATTTTGGTAATGGCTAAACACATAATTAGTTAAGCAGTTAGTGACAATCAAGGTTGCATGTATATAGTACACTTTACAAATTGAGACTAAGTCAAGTTGTGTTGAGTCTTGAGTAAGCACTGAGCTAGGATAGGGCACACATAAGTTACTTCACTGAGCTGAGAGATGAAACTCATTTGCTTGGAATGTAGAAGAGTGTTTGTTACTTGGTTTGGAAATTAGCTTCAGGCAGATGCCCAGCCATCAACAACTGGCAAGGAGGCTGCAATTCTTATGCACCTAAATAGTGTTCATTATGTCATCCAATAATTATAGTTATTGGAGTCCAATAATGTAGAAGTTAAGCAGCTTAGGCTTAGTGCATCCCTACCTGCTAGTGTACCATTCTGATTATAATAGTATAATAGAGAAATTGGATGTTGAAGCCTGGTAAAGGATGTTACACTCTAAATTGAAGGAAATTATAATTGATTTTGAAAAATTATAATGATCAAACTGGGTATTCATTGGAGTGCATAGTATAAATATTAAAATATTATATTGCATATTATCAACTGCAAAATAAACTATTTCTAGACTTAAATGCATGAAATTTCTTGGGGTGGAACATATATTAAATTACTAATTAAATCTTCTTCAATTTTAAATATTATTAATAATGATGATAAGTGTTTTTTGTGGTCAATAATTGCAGTACAACACCTTAGTTCTAAGAAATAAAATAGAACATATGTTTATGAAAAATATCTAGATAAATACAATTTAAAGGGAATAACATTTCCAATAACAATAAATGGAATTGAAAAATTTATTAAAGAAAAGGGAATAAAAGTTAATGTTTATGAACTAAAAGTTTGGGGAGAAAGGGCAAATTCATATAATGTATTACTGATTTATTATTCTGATGAAAATGCAATTGATTTGGGGATGTATGAAAATCACTTTGTTCTAATAAAAACTTGAAATGTGTACTATAC
>CABFPE010000292.1:975230-992789 GCA_900660155.1 Hofstenia miamia
TATATATATATATATATATATGAAATCACCACTTTTACATGTTCTAAAGATGATTTTCCTTTTTTGGGTTAATTATTCAACTATTTTCCATTAGATGAAACTTTGTAAAGTTTAGAAATTAGGCTAAATAAAACACTACTAAGAATTTAAGAATGAAAAAAAATAGTATAATTACATGTACATTTATGCAATTAATAGGATTACTAAAATACCATTTGCTAGAAAGTATTCAGAACAATTCACATGCTGGGCACATCCACTATCAGTAATTTTTAAGCATTGAAGGCAATGATTAATTCTTGTTACTCATCTGAGTGATTGTTTTCATAATTTGGAAAATTGTTAAGCACAAATCAAAAATTCAGCCTGTATTGACATGCTTTTAACATAGACTTTATAAACCACAAGTGTTCAGATTCACCAGGTTATAACAGATTACTATAGTAGAAAAAGCATTCAAAACCATTACAAGAAATTAATTGGTTGAATTTGTTTTTTTTTACACAGGTCAAATGACAAAGTATAATGCATAGTTGTTTGTGCACAAGGGCATTTTGATTTTTTCAAAATCTATAAGTATCCAGGAACCATTGCTTGTGAATATACTTTTTTTTCAATTTAAACTTACAATACCAGGTATATACATGTACACATATTGTAGAGTCACTCAGGGCCTTTATTTATTTTATTTTTATTTATTAGGCACTCTCTAATTAATTTGGTGTTATTACCATCATTTATTTAGTGATTTCTATTAATATTCAGTACTTCAAACTTAGTTTTCAAATTTAGTGTAATTGTCCACCCAATTAATGAGTACATGTAATTGCTCATTTCATTTGTGAGGGAAAAAGTGAATTTTATAAAACATTAAATATTTACCTTTTTCTGTATAAAATAGGGAACTTATTGTAATCAAATGTCAAATAAATCTTGTTCTCACTGGATAACATTTGCTCTTTTATTCTCTATTATACTGCTAACCTTTTTAGATTTGGTATTAATATGATAATAAACTTGTAAGATCCAGCAATAATGTGGGAGGTACTCCACTGTGCCTGGGGTGATAACTTGCTCCTTGACAGATGTGAGCCCATATTGTGGTCACTTTAAGGCTACATGTAGGCATAGGAAATAAAAGAACTTCACTATTGATCAATTGTACATGCACATAACATCACACTATGCAAATATATTATGCTGTTGGCATATGTGAATACATGGTAATTACACATTATTACTATCTATTACATGAACTGAGATAACAAGAACAATGAGCTAAATTTGTTTTATTGAGCTAGAAATTAAAACTAGAGACACAATTAGCACCTTGGATGGTAAGGATGGATTCTAATGATTTGGCTTCAGCAAGATGCCATGTAAATTGGTTGCTAGCTGGAATGCCTTCTTGGAAATGGCATCAGTTCTTTTTTCTACAGTAAAATTGGTGAACTACCAATCTTCATTTGTTTTGTTAGATTACAGGCCACTCTTGGCAATGGTAATTCTTTGCAACCTTGTACTGCTCAAGCTGCTAGAAACGCCCCACAATTCTACATGGTGGCCCTTACACTATACAGAACTGTTCCAATGTTTTCTTATTGTATTTGGTTTCGTTTTTCCACTGGGTGTGAGTCAGCTGGGATGGATTTCCCCTGACCACGATCTATTTTACCACCCATTGATGTACAACTTTACCTCATGTGTAATTCTACATTTTCAATTCTGTGATCTGATGCTGCTACTGAGCCTTGATTCTATTCTTACCTTTTCCTAGTGCCATATTGGCATTGTCTCGTTATTCTAGAATTTGGAATGATTGTTGTACCTATGCCCTGCTACCATCTGTCTGTTGCTTTTATTTCTCCTACACAGTTGGATGTTTCTCCTACATTATTGGAATTATTTTTGGAACCTCTCTCTTACTTTACTTTTTACTTGTTTACTTATTCTTGTTCTTATTGATATGGATTTTTCTATTTCTCACAATGGGACTCCCACTCAGGGTTTCCCCTGTGTGAGTGCTGGCAGCTTGGATGCTGTCCCTCACACCACTGGATTTAATTCTATTGTTGCTTTACCTACTCCTACCCCCCTCAAACCTGTTTCTGCTATGTCTACACCCTCCAATGTTTTTCTGCAAGAGACTCCTACTCATGCTACCTTGTTGAACCCATTTATTTCATATAAGCCATTGTCACCTGCTCAAGAGTTACTGACAACCAAAGTTGATCAGCTTAGAGAAGCCCTGTCAGAGCACCATTCCTGTGAAGCCTGCCTTGATGCATTGCAATTAGAGTTCCAACAACAAGCCACTGAAGCTTGGCACAGTGAGAGATGCTTCCTCAACTCAATCACAGCATTAGAGATGCAAATTCAGGAATCAACCCCGCATTCTCCACCAATCTCCTCAGGAAAACCTTAGTATGTAACTCATGCCTTTTTGGACAATGCCCTTGACGCTCTCTCTGAGAAGTTTTCACATATCATCTCACAGACACTCTCTGCTCACTTTTCTCATGCTCTGCCAGCACCTACAATGTCCCCAGTGATGCCACCATTTGTTACCCCCATTACCTCTTTTACAATTGGAGCTTCTACATTTACTCAGTCTGCTCTCTCACAAGTTTCTACACTAACTACCATAGCTATGCCTAGCTTGTGTACCCCAAGCACAACTGTAATGCCTAAAGTGCCCATTAGTGTCACAGTTACTCCAACTGCTATGATTGCTCCACCTCCTCCTCCGAGTAACCCTACCAGGTCTTCAACAACTTGCAGACCATGCTTTACCCAGTCTATTCTACCCACCAAAGCATTGGGAAGCAAATCAGCAAATCTTTTCAATCAGCACTCAGTGTTACCTAAGTTCACTGGAAAGATAGATGAAATTTCACAGTCATTCTTCAAAGAGTGGCTCTTTCTTTTCAAGCTCACAATGAAGAAGTATAAAACAATGCAAGACGTTGCCAGCACACAATTCCCCATGTACCTTCAAGGCCTAATGTACAATCAGTACATGATGCTGGATAGGGAAGTCAAAATGAATTATCAACTACTTGTTGGTCACTTTGAGGACCACTACAAAGTGCTTTACATAAAACAGCAGTGCAAGGCACTCTTATGTGATCTCTCCTTTAAAAAGGGAGACAATGTCAGGATCTATATTACTCAGGTTGATAGACTCTTTCACCTCAGCAAGTTAACTCCAGAGTACTTGCAACATGATCTCTTTTTGTATATTTGTCAGGGATTCCCTTCTACCATTAGGAGCTGCCTCAAACTGAAATGTGATCTGGAGGATGACTTGAACTCCATTATTAAGAAGGTGATCAGTATCATCTATATGCTGCAGAACACAACATGCATTGAGAGAGATGCTGGTGATCTAAAGACAGGTCAAACTGCCTCAAATTCACTGACCTATTCAAGCTCTTCTACAGTGCAGAAGAAATCAGATAATGAACAACAATCAGCCCACATTCAAATGCAGAGTGGGGCAGTTATTTGTCTAATTGCAGATGGAGATGGTTTCATCATTGACAAGCTGTCAACTGAAGAGTGCACTCCCAACACCCTGGTCAAGTCTGTCAGTCATTTAAATTAGATGGAGTGCTGTCTCCTGAAAACCATGCACATTGTAACATCCTCCACCTAGCTTGTTACGCCGTGTCTAATTACTGTTAGGGAATGATTGGTAAACTGCGGGTGAGGTGTTACCCATTTGTTGAACCATCAGACTTTTCTCTCTTATTAACTAGCTATGTTAATTAAGTAATCGAGTATTAACTATCACTGTTTAGGTGACGACGTGGTCAGATGTTTCCTCTTCAATTCTTCTGTGGGCCACTGCCCGAAGCCGATCTCCACAACACAGCTCCTCCTCTTCTGCAACGATGGTTGAGTCCACAACACCACCTCAGCTCAACTGGAATTAATTATGTGTACCTTACGTTAGCTCGGTGTGTGCACTCAAGTAAAGTTGTAACTGACTTAAACTCAGAGTTGTAAAGTGTTTGTTGTTTTTATTTAATAAAGCAACCGGGCATTGACACTAACTGCATGTAATAAAATATCTAAATTAGCCATTACCGCAAAACTATCGGCTTAATTATTCAACTAACAAAATTGCAGTTTCTTATACCTACATTTAATAGTATTACATGTGAGGTCATTTATTAAGTCAATCTATAGTCGTATTTGGACTATGTAATGCACCAGCAAGATTCCAACAGTATATCACAAAGATTCTAGAAAACAAACAGCACAAAATCAAAGAAGGCATAAATTCATATATAGATGACACCATAATAACCAGTGACACAGTGGAACAACACCTAAAGAAGTTGGATAGAACTCTGACAATACTGAAAGAAGCTGGACTGAGAGTAAATGGGAACAAATGTGATATATTGAAAGAAAAAGTAGTATTCTTTGGCAGGATAATACAGAAAGGACAAATAAGCATGAAGGATAGTGCACAAGAAATGGTATGAAAAATTGAAAAACCAAACAACAAGAAAGACCTACAGAGGATCATGGGGTTTTTCAATTATTATGGTACATTTATACTGAACATCACAGAAAAGATGGTGAAGAAGATGCCTAATTTCATGAAGAAATCAGTGCCATTTGTTTGGATGTGGGAACAACAAGAGGAACTTGATAATGTAGAGTCACTCAGGGATTATTATTTATTCTATTTATATTTGTCATGACGTCAGTATGACGTATTCGGATTTTGGTTTATGAAAACCATGTCATGTCCCCTTGATTTGGTGCTACATAATTATATGCTCAAATTTAATTTGCAAGGGAAGTTAATAAGTCAATGACATGACTAGCTTGTGATTAACTGTAGTTGTAAACAAAGGCAGGTAATTATTTGAAATTGTATAAATTGAGAAACACTGTTAAGAAAGGTCAATAGATTTTATCTAGCTTCAATTACTGTTCACTTTCTCCTCTGTTATTTCTTATTAGTATTTTTTGATTATGAAAATAATTGCTTAAGTTTGGCGACAATTTGGGAGTGCTTTCCCAAAGTACAGGGCGACACATAGCTCCTGGAGATCAACAGATCTTACCAGCCCAAATTGTGGACTCATTAAGTTACGGATACAGTTACGCATAAGGAAATAATAAAACTTTCATTTGGTGTTCAACACGTACATGCACCTATATGTTATGATACTGTGATGATACCATGCTGTTGGCTAGCACGAATGTCTGGCAATTACAAACTATTATTTAGTGAGCTGAGAACTAACAATGAAAATGAGATGTTTATTTTGTCTGAGATAGAAATTAATAAGTGAGACAAATAGGGTAGCACCATGCATTAAGTCGAGCACTACACTGTTCCTGAAGACTTCACTTCGGCTGGAAGCCATGTGAGTTGGTCATCTTGGAGTTACCTAAAGTATTTATTACTTGGATGAATTACCAATGTTTATATACATTCTCTCTTTAATTGTTTTCCTGGAATCAGGGCTGTCAGATCTCTATTTTAAACCTTCTGCAGAGTCAAATAGTTTTCTAGTATATTTACAGCCCACGATTCTACATGGCGACCATGACAGGATGCTGACGTGATAACAAAATATTTTTCTTGGTTGTCTCTTTTGATGGTTTGGATTGGGTTTTGTCTTAGTTTTGGTGCTTGTCAGCTGGGATAGTGGTTTCCCCTGACGGCAATTGGATTTCAGTGCAAATCTACCAACTGATGTATACTGATCCTTCTTCTCTCCATGGGAAAGGCAATTACAATTTTTAAGTGTTCTGCTTTGTTTATGTTTTTACTCTTTAAATTTCTGTTTTGTCTCAGTGCTTGACGTGTTGGATTTATTACCNNNNGTTACGCATAAGGAAATAATAAAACTTTCATTTGGTGTTCAACACGTACATGCACCTATATGTTATGATACTGTGATGATACCATGCTGTTGGCTAGCACGAATGTCTGGCAATTACAAACTATTATTTAGTGAGCTGAGAACTAACAATGAAAATGAGATGTTTATTTTGTCTATGAGATAGAAATTAATAAGTGAGACAAATAGGGTAGCACCATGCATTAAGTCGAGCACTACACTGTTCCTGAAGACTTCGCTTTGGCTGGAAGCCATGTGAGTTGGTCATCTTGGAGTTACCTAAAGTATTTATTACTTGGATGAATTACCAATGTTTATATATTTTTTTTCTTTAATTGTTTTCTCAGAATTGGGGCTGTCAAATTTCTATGTTAAACCTTCTGCAGAGTCAAATAGTTTTCTAGTAAAATTACAGCCCATGATTCTACATGGCGACCATGATAGGACGCTGACGTGATAACAAAATATTTTCTGTTGTCTCTTTTGATGGTTTGGATTTGGTTTTGTTTCAGCTTCGGTGCTTGTCAGCTGGGATAGTTGTTTCCCCTGACGGCAATTGGATTTCAGTGCAAATCTACCAACTGATGTATACTGATCCTTCTTCTCTCCATGGGAAAGGCAATTACAATTTTTAAGTGTTCTGCTTTGTTTATGTTTTTACTCTTTAAATTTCTGTTTTGTCTCAGTGCTTGACGTGTTGGATTTATTACCTAGTGCCGCCGTATCCCACATTTGGGTTTGTATCCTGTGAGTTTTATGAGCTGTGTGTTTCTTCTGTAGTTGGGAAGTGCTCCCAACTGTCAGTTATCATAGTTATTATTTGTTGTTATTTGCTTTGTAGTTAATGGATTCAAATCGTACAGTTACTTATTCTCCTACTTTTGGGACTACTCTGGAATGGAGTGTCCCCTGTGTAAGTGGTGGCAACCAGGACATTACCCCTTGCACCATTGGATTGTTGTTAAATTTCTGTCCTCTGACTTCTCCTACCCAAATGGCGCAAAGGCGAGATCATCTCGCATCAACTAGTCCATATCAGTGCGAGGGTACTAGCAGCCATGATATCCAGCAATGGCTTTGCAGAGTCTTGAATATGCAGAATGCTCCTCCCATTCCATTTCATCCATATAATCGTGTTGATAATGTGATGAACTCCCTGCCACACTTTGATACTCAACAAATGGAGATTGAGCACCTGAAAGATGCATTATCACAGCAAGTTGCTATGAGAATGGAGAGTGAGTGTCAAGTCTAGTCTCTCCAAGCTGAGCTCAACACTCAACATGTTGCATACCAGAAGATGGAAATGCGAATGCTAGAATCCACTGTTGCATTGGAATTACAAATTCATGAGCTAAAAACCAATATGGCCAAGTCAGAAGAAGCCAACCTCTTAAAATTCCCTGTTGATGAATTTGTTACTCATGCTACATTAAATGAAGCTTTAGGGGATTGGGCGGGAAGATCACTGATCAAGTCGCACAGATGATTTGATTTGGAGGAGGTGGAAATTCATCCCCCGTTCTCTTGAGTGTGCTGATGCCTTCACTGTGCAATGAAAGTAAGGTAATAATTCCCCCAACTTCAGTGTCATCTTGCATCACTTTGTTTGTGTCGTCTAATCCTACATTTACTCAAGCATCCATTGCTACAGTTGCTACCCCTCAGAGAGATTTCATTCCTCCCGTCCATGTGCAGCCACTTTGTGCTTCTGTGGTAACTACTGCCAAAGAACATATTAGTGATGTTATGAGTCCAGTAAATGGTAACACCTCAGATAAGCAACCCCGATTTCGTCATTCAATTCTTCCTTTTGAGACTCCTGGACAAATACTGGTGCACAGTAAACATTCAGTATTGCCTAAGTTCACAGGACAAATTGATGCAGTTTCGCAATCCTTTGAGGAGTGGTTCTTTTTGTTTGAACTTCACATGAAACAGTATAAAACATCTCAAGAAGACGCTGTATCACAGTTCCCACTGTATTTGAGTGGGCTAGCATACAATCAATACATGATGTTGGATCGGAATATCAAGACTGACTATCAACTGTTAGTTGGGTTTTTTGAGGATCACTATCAAGCCCCTCACATAAAACACCAATACAAGACTTTACTTTGTGATATGTCTTTTAAGAGAGGGGACGATATTTGTAATTACATCATGCAAGTTGAAAGACTTTTTTGATTAAGCAGTTTGTCTCCCGAATACTCTTGGCATGATCTCTTCTCTTATATTTGCAGAGGTTTTCCCCCTTCAATTCGTAGTCACCTGGAAATGAAATGCGACCCAGAGGAGAGTTTGCATGAGATTATAAGAAAGGCAATTAGTGTTAGTCCATGTGCAGCCACTTTGTGCTTCTGTGGTAACTACTGCCAAAGAACATATTAGTGATGTTATGAGTCCAGTAAATGGTAACACCTCAGATAAGCAACCCCGATTTCGTCATTCAATTCTTCCTTTTGAGACTCCTGGACAAATACTGGTGCACAGTAAACATTCAGTATTGCCTAAGTTCACAGGACAAATTGATGCAGTTTCGCAATCTTTTGAGGAGTGGTTCTTTTTGTTCGAGCTTCACATGAAGCAGTATAAAACATCTCAAGAAGACGCTGTATCACAATTCCCACTATATTTAAGTGGGCTAGCATACAATCAATACATGATGTTGGATCGGAATATCAAGACTGACTATCAACTGTTAGTTGGGTTTTTTGAGGATCACTATCAAGCCCCTCACATAAAACACCAATACAAGACTTTACTTTGTGATATGTCTTTTAAGAGAGGGGACAATATTCGTAATTACATAACGCAAGTTGAAAGACTTTTTCGATTAAGCAGTTTGTCTCCTGAATACTCTTGGCATGACCTCTTCTCTTATATTTGCAGAGGTTTTCCCCCTTCTATTCATAGTCACCTGGAAATGAAATGCGATCCAGAGGAGAGTTTGCATGAGATTATCAGAAAGGCAATTAGTGTTGTTTACATGATTTATAACTCTAGTCGAATTGATAAAGATCTTCATGAATTAGCTGGGACAAATGTAAGATATGAACCCAAGAAAACAGTTTTGAAGAAAGATTTTGACATGGCTTCAGTGAGGTGTTTCTGCTGTGGCGAGAAAGGACATTTAAAATCTAATTGTAAGGCAAAGATCCAACTTGTTGCTGAAGATGAGGGCTTCTTGGTTGATGACCCCTTCTACTGACACATTATTAGTCCATTTGACAGAGAACGAGTCACCACATTTAAATTAAATGGAGCACTGACTCCTTCAAAACATGCACAGGATGTATTGGTTATTACTAATCTGATAAGGAAAAACCTAATTCCTGTGGAAATGAACGGACGAATTATTAATGCTACTATTGACACCGGAGCTGCCGCTTCAATCATCAGTGATGAATGTTGTAAGGACATTTGCTTTACCCATGATTCAGTAAATCCCTCATCTGATATTAAACTCATTGATGCGTCGGGAAATTTAATTTCATTGAAAGGAAAGCTACGAAATGCCGTTTTGAAGATTCATGCTGAACAATTCAAAGTAGATCTCATTGTCATCAATACAGCAAATCATAAACTCCCCTACAATTTGATTTTGGGGAATGATTTTTTAGAGAGAAACTCATGTGTGATTGATTATAAAAGTAATACAATATCTATAAAAGATCAAGAAGCCACTCAGTTAGCTACAATTCCCAAATGAGAAGTTGTGTTTGATTTAGATGAGCCTGTCCACTTAGAAGCTAAGCATTGGACCCGAGTAGCTGTGTTTTTGAATTCCGAGATGAATGGAGAAGTGATGATAGCTGGCCAAAGAGGCAAATATATTAACGCATCTCTTTTTCTCCTGATCTATGTAAAGTAAGTTCAGGAAAGACCTACGTCACCATTCTTAATGGATCAACACATCCTGTGCGATTTAATGAATCAGATGTACAGATAATAGGAGTACCAGTTCGGGTCAAGAGTGTAGAGACTTCCTGCTTATCCATATGTATTACCATTCATGATCTAGAAGAGTTGTCTAGGGTTAAGATCCCTACTGTAAATAATGAGACCCACTCACATCTAAATGATAAGGAGAAGAGATCACTCATTTCGATACTTCAGAGTAAGAATGAAGTTTTTAATTATGGTACGATAAGCATGGGGCAAGCAATTGGAGAAGAACATGCAATTGAGGTAAAGCAGGACAAGCTGATTCAATTACCTGTCCACAGGGTTCCAGAAAATCTCAAATCAGAATATGAGAAAATTTTGAAGGATCTAATCAAGAGTGGAATAATTCAGGGAAGCAATAGTCCCTATGCTGCCTGTGTTTATTTGGCAATGGGAAAAGTATAGACTATGTATTGACTTTAGAAAATTGAACAATGTCACTATCAAAGATGCTTATCTGTTGCCTAGAATCGAGGATCTTCTATATGATGCCAGTAGATATAAATTCTTTTCTGGCCTTGATTTATGTAAAGCATATTGGCAGGTACTGATGCGTCTGTTCGACATTCAAAAACTGCATTCATTATGCCCTACGGCCTTTATGAATGGAAATATATGGCCTTTGGATTGTGCAATGCCCCAGCAACCTTTCAGCATTATGTTACCAAAGTATTGACCAACAGGTCCAACATTCTCAAACCTGGGATTTCAGCGTATATTGATGATATCCTCGTAGCAAGTGACACTTTTGATGAGCATTTTGAGAAACTAAATCGGACCTTGGAATTGTTGTAGAAAGCCAGACTTAAAGTGAATGCTAATAAATGTTCTTTGGCACAGATTAAAGTCACGTTTTTGGGCAGAGTAATAGAACACAGAAGGATCTCAATAAAAACCAATGCTAAGCAGTTTTTAGAAAAGATTGAGACACCAAGAAGCAGAAAAGATGTGCAGAGACTCATGGGATTCTTAAATTACTATGGAATGTTTGTCCCAGATTTGGCCGAGAAAACAAAATCCATCTCTCAACTACTTAAAAAATCTCACGAATTCAAATGGACATGGACTGAGCAGGAAGCACTAGAAAGAATCAAAACCAAGCTTAAAAATATACCGTCATTAAATACCCCTGATTATACAAAGGATTTCATTGTAGACTGTGATGCTAGCTCTGTCACCATTAGTGGCGTGTTGAGCCAAGAGATAAATGGAGTTGAAAGCCCGGTTCAATATTTTAGTAGAAAACTACGAGCTGCTGAAAAAAATTACGGAGCGACCAAATGTGAGATGTTAGCCTTAGTGGAGTCACTCAAGAAATTTCGATATTTTATATTAGGTCGTAAGTTCATTGTACGTACCAACAACAGTGCACTGGCTTGGCTTAAAAAGTTCTCAGGAGATAAGTCCAATATAGTAGCCAGATGGATAGAATATCTTAATGATTTTTCTTTTTTGATAAAACATCGCCCTGGACGTTTACATCTGAATGCTGACTATTGGACAGCATTGCCCAGCTATGAGAGAGATCTAAAAGAAGCCAGCTGGGGAGAAGATTCCATATTCGGATTTATATCTCACACTGAATATGAGTTGATCCCCGAAATAAATACTGACTGAAATGGTAGAGAAATTTTGCCAATCTTAATACGAGAAGAGATATCTGAAGAAGAAATCATTAAACATCAACAAAATGATCTGATACTCTCCAATATTATGAAAAGGATGAAGGACCCCTTCTTCCCCCTTTCACCTACTGTGATTAGGTATTACAATTGATATAACTGGACAATGACAGAGAAAGGACTACTATACGCAAAAAGTCGAAATAATCGCCTTGCTATTCCAGAATATTTTAAAAGGGATCTCGTGAGAAGGGTTCATGAAAGGGGACATTTAGGAATTATACAAACCGAAAAGACATTTAACTCTCAGTATGTTACCATTGGAATTAGATCAACAGTTCAGGATGTAATAGATAAATGTGGGAAGTGTCTGTTGAATAACTCCTCTCATTTCCCAGAACAACGGGCTGAATTAGAATGTCGTGTGGCCACCAGTCCCAATGAAATTGTGCATATGGACCTGGAGCAATTATCTCGTGACAGTGATGGATTTCAGCATCTTTTAGTGATAGTAGATCATTTTACTAAATATGCTAGAATAATTCCAATGGATAGCACACATGCTGAAAAGGTAGCTGATAAAATAGTGAAGGAATGGATTTTAAAATATGGCCCTATGTCTCGGCTTATCTCAGATCATGGTCCACAGTTCGAAAGTAATTTGATGAAAACCCTTATGTCTGAATTAGAAATAATACATGATTTTACTACCATGTACCACCCTCAAGCCAATGGTTTAGTGGAACTGCTAAACAGAACTCTAATAAAATTAATCAGGGTGGCATTATCACGAGCAGCAGGGAAAGATTGGCGGCGGGTAATAGAATGTATCGAATTCTTTTATAATACCTCAGTTCATTCTACAACCAGGGTCAGTCCGTTTAAAGCTATGTTCGGCCGTGAAGCATTAACCTCGTTATCAATGATGTATCCTAATTATTCAGAAATTACCTTAGATAAATATGTCAATCAGTTGTTATGTGATATGCAGCAAATTCACTTAACCATTTGTCACAACACTAGTCAATCTTGTATTAGACAAAAGAGAATGTTTAATAAAAAATTGTATGGTGAATCTCATCAACGAGGAGATAAAGTATTTGCATATCTACCTCATGTAACAACTGATCACAATCAAGTACGGAAATTGGCAAGGACCATTCACTGTGGAGAAAGTGCTCGACCACAACACATATACACTTAATAACGGAAAAACCGTACATTTTCAGAGACTAAAACGATCAATTAAAGACATTGAGAATGTCATCATTGATGACAATAATGAATTTACATTAATTGATAATGGTATTGATGAATTTGCAACTTACGATAATTTAACCGAATTTGCTGAGGAAGATTTTTATGATACTGATTTTGATCCTGAGATAGTAGATAATTGTGGCTCAACAGGTGTTGCCTTCAAGGCAAGCCAGAGACAATCAAACTTATGATCCCAATATTTGGGACCTTAACCTTATAGATATGTTTAGGAATGATACCAATAGGGAAGAAAAAATGAGAGTCACCAGCTCCTCCACCCCATCAATGAGTGAGAAGGAAAATGGAGGTTAGCAGAAATGATGGCACATCCTCATCTAGGCGTGGGAGACATGGATCTTTGCTTGATGAGGCACTTGAAAACAAATGAGGACGACATGAAGGTGCTGAGGAGAGTCCTATCCCGTGTGGGCAACATGTAGCTCCACGATTAGGAGAGGAGACAGCAGTGACACCATCCTCATCTCGCTACTATGTGGGGGGACACGTACCTCCACGTGCGCGAGCAGAGCTGGCAACAAAAAACTCAAAACATACATACCCCATTTAGTGTATTACAAAATGTAAATACTTCCCCAATGAGTGATTCGATAGCCCCCTCGACCTCTGTTAGTTCCTCTACAGTTACCTCAACAGTCAGATCTAGGAAGACAGAAGAAAGAAAGAAAAAGATGTCTAAAGTTGGTGAAGAAACACTACACCCCTATTTCATAGCTACACGTCAAGCAGTACATTACATTCGTGATAACATTTTGGAAGAGATGCAGAACCAATTACGATGGACTTACAATACCAAAAAGTTAGATTGCTCTATTGATATAATACCTTTTATAATTGATGTAGAGAGACGTCCAAGAATAAATTCTATAATATGCTATGATTCAAAAATGCTTGAAGGAATTAGTCATTTATATTGGAGAAGTACTGTGCATATTTCTTTTGATGAAGACTTTTCAATCTACAATTTATGCCAATTTTTAAGCAATGGAAGCACAATTAGAAGTTTCGAATGCGTTAATATTGACTTCCCAAACCTTTTAGTAATCTATTTCTTTAGAATAAATGAAATACAAGATGAGCAGATAATGGAGCAGATAGAAATTGCATACTGTATAGCAAAAGTTGAAGGAATACGACTTGTAATGGTGCTCAGGGAAGAATACAAAGACAGTATCCCTGAAGCAGTAGAAAATCTGCACTACAGAATGGAAAATTTCATTATTCTTTATCGATCTAGCTATAGTCAAATATCTATGCAACACACTCATATGCTATCAGTTACTAAACTATTATTTACAGACCTTATGCTATGCGAGAAAATTCCATTACATAGGTTAGCAGTGGATAAAAAGCTATTAATTGATAACATACTTCAAGCACAAACATTGGAATTAACAAATGTAAACTCTCCATCTCTACACACAGTAACAGACATGAGAGTCAGTTTTGCCTTTGCTCAAAGTGTAGAAACTTTACAAGAAATTCAGGGAGTATGGTCAGAAATAAAAGCTACTAAAAACCCCAAGTCCAATTGGCCCAAATTACAAATAAAAAGTCCCAGTTCTCAATATCATCAATCCATTGAGCGATTATTATGAGAAGTAAAGTTTTCCTATGACATGCAAGATTGGAAGAACTTTAAGTCACAGTTGTTTTCAGAAGAAAAGGTGCCTGACATTTATGCAAGAGGAGCGATATGGATCATTGCTATATATCTAACTAGAGACCCTCAGATGATTTTACTGATCAATCAGAACAAACGGAAAACAATGTCCAAAATGGCGGATCATGAGATAGCTGTCTGTCCACTTACATGGAAAGTGAAGAACTGGTTATTACACAAATGTACACCGCCATCTTCACCCTGCAAAACCAAAAGAGCTATGGATCATTACAAAAAATATTATGCCCGACTGGTGGGGGCGAGTAGTATAACAGGAAAAATGTCAATCATCTTGATTAGCAACCGGTTGGGAATTTGTCCGTCGGACATCAATATTTTTTCTGAAACAATGAAAAAGTACATGTGGGGTGCGACTGCTGAAACTAAGTTTGCAATATTTTCTTCGGATAATGCCCCGTTAAGCACTAAGAGATTAATTGAACGACAACCTGGTTCTACGCAAACATTTTTGGAGTTAATAAGAACAAGTGGGGTGATAGAGAAGAATGAAAAATTCTTTGATGCACACAGGATATCTTATCCAGAGTGTGGCTACAGAAAGTTCGCGGAATCCGCCAGACAGGTTGAGAAAGAAGGAAAAATAATTCCTATTACTATATTTGAACAGGTCATGAAGACTCCTGAACAGTTTTATAGAGAAGAGGAATTATTGGCTACATCCTCAGTTCAATTATCTCCACACATCCGTGACCTCATTGAGAAAGCTAATTTAGAGAAATTTGGTGGATCACCTCATCCTACCCCTCAATGGTCAATTACTGAAAATGAAAGGATTCTCATGCTTGAGCATGACCTTTCTGACTTCGATAAAGAGGTGTTGATTCAAAAGAGACTATTAGTGGAAAATAGTGAAAAAGATGTGCTTGGAATGATGAAGTGGTGTTTAACCAAGATGTTTTCGAAAGAGGAACTGGTCATTCTACAATCCCCAGGGCAACAAGTAGCTCTGGACGTAGAATGCACTACTGCTCGCGTGAAGATTTCTAACAAACAAATTGAGGAATTGCGTAAGCATGGATTAAGAAATCGATTCTGGGATACAATTAAGCATGCGCAGATCAATTATCCTGTTATGATTGGCACTGCTAGTTTACAAACCAAGTGTCTGTTTGCAGATTTAGAGAACAATATTCAGAAGGAAAATTTGTTATGCATTCCCCCTCCCTGTGTTGAGACTCCATTGATTCAACCGAAATGGCGAGTAAAGAAGAATAAGAAGAAAGTAGCAGCCCACCTTCCCAATAGATTGAATTTTGTGAGCACTGCCGCTGAGGTGAATAAACTAACAAAATCTGATGAATACAAGTCAGTACGTGACAAGTTACTGGCCAGTGATAACAAAGAAAGAATCTTTATCAATGGAAAGTTAACAATTCATGATGTCTTTAATAAAGGAACCACAATTAGCAAGCAATTAAGGAAGATCCATGAAACTGTACAAACTACCAATCCCCAGGTGTTAATTCTCTTTCAAGCTGCTGGAGATCTGATGTGGATCAATACCCTAGAAACAACCATGAGATATTATGATGTAACAAAACAGATTGAAATAATCACAATGCTTCAAGCTGATGTTTCCGATCCCAAAGAGATGACACTAAGTCAGGTACAAGAGTTCTGTTCCTTATTTATGGATCATGCAACCCATATGGGGTCGTTGCAAGATGTGTTCGAACACTTTTACCCAGACACCTGGATTTGACCTGAGGATGCCCATACATCCGACACGGACGCATTAATGACTTTAATGATTGTTCTGAAAGGATTTTGCCTTTACAAAAGATTTCACAAAAAATTCACTCACCATCTAAACAATTTACAAAAGAATTGTCCCATCAGTGATAGATTGCCAACTCTACAATACTTCAAGTTAAGAGATGAAGGTGTTAATCAGAGCCTCAGTATGCTGAATTAAAGGAATGCGAAGGAGAATTGGCCATGCAAATGGTCAGAGCTGCTCAACAAATAGTCTCAGGTCCCACTCTCCACCTACTGCCGCCCACAGAATTAATTTGAGCAAAGGGGGACATGTAGAGTCACTCAGGGAATTTTTGTGATTATTATTTTTTTTTATTTCAATTGTATTGACATCAACATGACATAATATTTTATTTTGATCTTGGGTTTACAAAAGCTAGTTATCTTTACATGTCCCCTCAATTGGTGCTAAATGTGTTTCTCAAATTTAATTTGTGAGGTAAAATCAATGACATGACTATCTTGTGATTAACTGTAGTTGTAAACAAAGACAGGTAATTATTTGAAATTGTATAAATTAAGAAACAATGTAGAAAAAGGTCAATAGATTTTATCTAGCCTCAATTATTGTTCACTTTCTCTTCCGTTATTTGATTATTGTTTTTTGAATATGAAAATAATTGTGTAAGTGCAGCAACAATTTGGGAGTGCTTTCTCAAAGTACATTGCAACACGTAGCTCCTTGAGATCAACAGATCTCACCAGCCCAAATTGTGGAACTATTTGGTTATGGATATGGTTACGCATAAGGCAATAACAAAACTTTTGATCAATGTTCAACATGTACATGCACCTATACTTTATGACACTGTGATGAAACCATGCTGTTGGCTAGCATGAATGTCTGGCAATTACAGACTATTATTTAGTGAGCTGAGAGATAACAATGAAAATGAGATGTTTATATTGTCTATGAGATAGAAATTAATAAGTGAGACAAATAGGGTAGCACCATGCAGTAAGTCAAGCACTATACTGTTCCTGAAGACTTTGCTTTGGCTGGAAGCCATGTGAGTTGGTCATCTTAGAGTTACCTAAAGTATTGATTACTTGGATGAATTACCAATGTTTATATAAGTTCTCTCTTTACCCATTTTCCCAGAATTGGGGCTGTCATCATATATCTATGTAAAACCTTCTGCAGAGTCAATTAGTTTTCTAGTGTAATTACAGCCTGTGATTCTACAATGACCCTACAACAAGTCAATGAGTATTGCTCACTCTTTATGGGCCATTCTACTCACATGGGATCTCTATGCAAAGTTTTCACACATTTTTATCCCAATACCCAGATCAGTGCAGAGGACGCACCCACCTCAGACATGGATGCTCTCATAACCCTCATGATTGCTTTGAAAGGTCTCTGGCTCTATGAGCAGTTTTACAATGCATTCAA